>JANAVB010027598.1:29279864-29694004 GCA_029216955.1 Iris pallida
CATGGCTCGCATCAACTTGTGAGGTATTAGTAAGATGAGTGTCTTATATTGTGGTTGTGGCCTGCCTCTTCCTGCTGTAGCTCGTAGATGCCCCCTTGTTCGACTTTGCTTGCTGCTTGATGTCATTCCCTGCTCAGATGGCTCTTCTCTTTGTTGTTATTACGCTAGAGTTAAATTGCACCAGTTCTCTTCCCGAATCCTCTTGAATGCCACCTCTATCATGTTGTCTGTTGTGTGAATCATCCTCCACCTAGTTATAGTAGGCGTCTCCCGATGCAGTCGAGTCAGGCATCTCTTAGTGAACTGGGGGATTACCCACTACCAACACCACCGCCACTTCTAGTCCCGTACATCCATTCTCGCCAACTGCCACGCAAATTTCGTTCGCTTCGGTCGATTGCATATTTGGTTGCCTTTGATTAGGCTCCCTGCCCTTTTGTTGGTGTGTAGACCCTTCTTGCCCGCTTGCTTCCCCCGTCTGATCTTCTTTGACGTAGCAATACTGTGTTATATGGCCGAAGTGTTTGCACTTCTAGCAGCTCGGGGGGGCCCATTCGTAGTCTACTGGTTTGTAGAATACTTCACCAGTCGAAATTTAATATGTAAGGAGTTGGATCCCTGCTTCTATTTCTACGAAGGCTCGAGCATATTGAAGGCGCGTACATGTTCGTGTAGCCTCATCCGCTTTGATAGGGCGACCTATCAAACTTGCCAGCTTCATTATCATGGTTTTATTCCAATACTGAATTGGTAAACCTGGTAGACGGATCCAGTCTACGATCGTATGTAGCACATCACGCTCACACTTGGGATTGGGTTGCCAATTTCTTATGATTTTCATCTGCCCATCAAATGTCCAGGTTCTCCCTGTAAAATCCGTTCAACATCCTCTGCTAACCCAAACTGAACGAAAAAGAATCCATCATTCCGAGCGAATAATTCCATGCTGCCCCGTGGTTTCCAAACTCGCGTCGCGTACGCTCGTATTTGTCCATAGAATGGTCGATCTCCTAGCACATAAAGGATCAGTGCATTATTCCAGTACGCCAGGGCCGACCCTGAGCAATTGGGGGCCCGAGGCAAAACTTCCAAAATAGGCCCCAACATAATGTAAAAAAAAGTATAAATAAAACAAAAATTTGTTATAGTTAAGATTTGAAATAATAACATCTTAAATATAAGTCTAGTATTGTACCCACTACACCATAATATTTTTTGTTAAAAAAAGGGCACATGATACATACTAGTTCTATTATAAACAGTTTTATGTTGGTGTCCCCTTTCGTCAGGGGGTCCTGGGCCGTCGTCAGGTCTGCCCTGGGCCAAGGCCGCCCCTGCAGTATGCTACAGTTTCGTTGATTTCTTCAGCAATAAAAATTGCTCGTCCTCTCCCTTCGACTTGCTTTGGAGTAACGTACTCCATTGTATCCTCCGATTGGCTTCCCATGGGGCAACAAATCTCCGTCCATGACTTACTGCCTCCTTGTGGTACATGTTGGCTGTGTGTTGCCTCTCCACTGCCATGCTCTCCCCCGGCGTTAGCGTCAGCCGTATATTTCTAGCCATGATAGACTACCTCATTTCCACGTCCGGTTGTTTGAGATGGTAGACTACCTCTCCACTGCCATACTCTCCCATTGTTTATATATATATATATATATATATATATATATATATATATATATATATATATATATATATATATATATATATATATTGAGCACTCTTGGGTAGTAGGTCCCGTTCCGTTCGGGTTGGATGGATAACCGTGTCACAAGCTTGTGGGAGCCAAGTAGGACATATATATATATTGCCAATGATCCCCTAGCCTAGTGGTAGTGGTGAGGCATGCGGCTCGAGTGGTCAGAAAATCGATTCCCAATGGAAGTATTCATCATAACTATCTTCTTTCATATATATATATATATATATATATATATATATATATATATATATATATATATTCTCGAAAGGTTACAACCTCAACTTGAAAGTTTATAACTAATCCAGTCCGAAAGCTACATCCCTGCTCGAAAGCCCCCCACACGTCCGAATGTTCCATCCGGTCCGAAGGCCTCACGTAGCCGAAGCCACACCACACCAGCACCACACCTGCCAGGGCGGATCTAGGCTATAAGTGGGGTGGTCTCCAATCCACCCCAATTTTTTTTTTCCTTTTTTTATATGATTTTTTTTGAAATTTTTTCGTAGGAGTTGGCCCACTCCAGGACACCATATTTCTGTCTAGCTCGAAAGAATATCAATATATCATTGGCGACTCATGCATATATGTGGATAGATAAGGATATATTGGACACAAGTCTGAATTTTGAAATAGTCGCGGGTGCTTGAAGATGCATGCATGCATGTAGACGGTGGTGATATATACTATGATATAATGTCGGGTCTTCAAACAAGACTTGTTCATCCGTCTGCACGTAATTGTCATATTATACCCTGGCGTTTTAGAAGGAAGTGGACCGGCTCCTACCCTACCCTAGCAAAAGTTGTATTGGAAACCGCTCCGACACTAGCCCACCGACTGCTGATGATTATTGACATTCTTTCGAAGAAACGATAGCTCATTTGAACACTGCAAAAAATCGTTGTCATAGCCCTCTCTTACGACACTAGATCGACCGTCGACAGAGCAATTAGGCACTACGATCAAAGGAAGGCCCCACCCAAGAGCAACACGTAGGAGAACAGATCTGCTATTTCCATAATTTGTATATATAAAAGGTGGGTTTTACTGGTTATTCTAAAAAATAACATCCATAACTAGTTAGATGCATATTTTTATAAGAAAAAATATATATTTGATATATAGATTTTGGAAACAACACCTACAGTGAAGACACTCGAAATGCACTCCAAATTATTAAAAACAGAAAAAAAAAAAAATTCATAAGAAAAGAATAATTTCTAACAATTCTCGTGTAAAGCAAAAAATTGGATAAAATTAGATTGAAAATGATGAAAAGCCAAAAAAGTTGGCGAGTTGAAGAACTCGCCATGGCTCGGGGGAGTGAGGCCCGCGGGATGGAGAACCCGCCATGGGACTTGGCGACATGGCGGTGGGACCCGGGGGACGGAGAACCAACCATGAGACTTGGCGGTTTCTCCCAAAACAAAACTTTCGGATTGTGTGCTATAAAATTATCAATGTGTTAAATTTGTTAACTATACAACATCTATTTATTTGATTTCTCTGTAAACTCACCCAAATATATACATTAAACTGTTAAAAAAAATTCAAAGTAGATAATTTTATATAATATCTCCATCCCGCGGGCCCCACTCTCCCATGTTGCCAAGTCCCATGGCGAGTTCTTCAACTCGCCTAACTCTTTTGGCGTTTCATCATCTACAATTTAATTTTACCAAACTTATTCTTACTTGAGAATAGTTAGAAACTATTCCCTTCATATGAAAAAAATATATGTATTAAAAATTGTGTAAATTACTAGTTTTATAGTATCTTTTTAATATGGGCACACAATGATATACTCTAAACAAATACTGATTAACCTCATCTTTTTCTTCTCTTTTTTTTTCTTTACTTTTTTTTCCCTATTTGGTAGAAAATTTCCTCTCTTTCTCCCATTTATTTCCTTCCATATTTGGTAAAAAACAGTTATGTATGGTGGGTCCAGAAATTATGTATGGGAGTTATTTATGGTATACTCTTTTTTTTTTTTTGAAACAAAGCTTTCATTAAGGATTAAGAGAATACAATATTTATGGTATACTCTAAACAAATATGTTGCCAAGTTACATGACGGGTTCTCCATCCCGCGGACCCCACTCTCCCATGTTGCCAAGTTCCATGGCGAGTTCTCCAACTCACCTAACTTTTTTTTTGGCGTTTCATCATCTACAATTTAATTTTATCAAACTTATTCTTACTTGAGAATAGTTAGAAATTATTCTCTTCATATGAAAAAAAATATGTATTAAAAATTGTGTAAATTACTAGTTTTGGAGTATCTTCTTAATATTGGCACACAATGGTATACTCTAAGGCCCCGTTTGGTACGCGGAATGGAAGAGAAAGGAAATCAATTTCTTGTCATTTCCTTTCCTTTGGAAAATTTTATTTTCCATCGATTTTTCTTTCCGATGTTTGGAAATGTCAAAGAATTTGGAAAGGAAAGTGATTACTTCAATGTGGGAAAGTAATTCCTTGCTTGGATGGATGGAATCACTTTCTCCCTTAATTTTCCTTCCATTGGGAATCACTTTCCTTTCCTCCTTAATTCCTTTGGCACCCAAACATAGGAAAGTAATCACTTTCCTTTTCCAACCCGGAGATTCCGCGAAACAAACGAGGCCTAAGGCCTCGTTTGGTTCACGGAAAAGAAATAAATTTTTTTGTATTTTTCATGGAAATGAGAAAGTAGGATTACTGTCACATTTTCTTTCTGTTGTTTGGTAAGACAAGAAAACTAGCTAGAAAAGGAAAGCAAAATATAACAATGTTCCAATAATATCCTTACCTTTTAAAATAAAAATAATATTATAAAAAATAACATTAATGGTAAAATAAGCAATGACACATGTTTACTTTTGTCATAACTTTTGTAATAAATGTTAAAAAATGAGAAGAAAAAATCAATACCATGTGTCTTGAGTGGAACCATATTCCCACCAATTTTTTTCCTTGTCAGAAAATTGATTTCCAAATTTGTGGCTAGCAAACAAAGGAAAGGAACAACTTTTCTTTCTTGATTCCTTAAATTCGTGAACCAAACTAGGCTTAAACAAATACTAATTAATCTCATCTTTTTTCTCCCTCTTTTTTCTCTTTATTTTTTTTTCCCTATTTGGTAGAAAATTTCCTTTCTTTCTCCCATTTATTTTCTTCCATATTTGATAAAAAAACAATTGTTTATGGTGGGTCCAGAAATTATGTAGGGGAGATAGAATACGTTGCAAATCTTGAATATATCTTAATATTTATTTCCTTCCATATATCTTAGCTTCTTAGTAATTTTTAAATAATGACACGTGTCCACTACAGCTTTAAAGTGATATAAAATTTGACTAAGGTGAAAATATAGCATTGGAAACTTCCATTAGGAATGCTCTAAACGTATATGGTTAAAAAACAATATCAGTGTCAATGGAGGGGGTTTTTAGTGCTTTATTAACTTAACCCACTACGTAAAGACGAACGGAACATTGTTAGTTTGAAATGCAAGACGAATCCATCATGATTTCTCCTCCCACTACTTTTTAGAGAGAGACCAAGAAAAACATGTCAATATTCTCAGCCTAATGACCATTTTAATATGTAAACAATTAAAAGGTGTTTAGTCAGTTTGTCTCATTGGCCCCTCTGTGGGATTAGGTTGAAAGAGACCCTTCTCCACTCTCCTCCTTTATAAGAATACAGAAATGTGGATACTGGGGATCTTTCTTTCTTGCTTTGCTTTGCTTTTGTTTTGTAGGAAGAGTCATGTCTAGTGAAGTAAAAGTCATCATGCATTGAGCTAATATGTAGTTCAGCGATCATGGGAGGAAAAATAGATCATAGCCGGAATTCTGAAGCGATGTCAATCTGAATTTTCGGAGTTAGGCTGACGACCGAGAGTGTTGTTACTCCCGGAGCTTGATCAAAGATGGTAAACAGATGCAACAAAGATCTACGATAATACAAAAACCAAATAACCCGATTACAATATGGAGGAGAGAAATAGAGAAGAGAAGATCTCTCGTTCTTCCTTGCAAACGTGTTGCAATTGGGACAGAACTAGTTACAATAATCTAGATAGAGATGAGAAGAAGAACAATGCTGGGGTGTCAAAACACCGTTGCTTAAAGCAAGATTCGCCCCACACGATCTGCTTCCAGGAACCAGCAAGTTTGAAAAACTTGTGGAACGCTCGAAGTCACCTCTGTTCTGACTCCTCGGATGGACTTGCAATGGCGGCAGCAGTACTCTCTCTCTTTCTCCTTTTCTAACTTCTATTTTCGTAGTCTCAACAAAGGAGGCCAGAAAAGAGTATTTATAGAGAGAGGGTGGAAACCCTAGCCGCCTCTTCAGTTATGGAAAGATTGAATCAAAAATCCCAAAAAGATAACAACGAGATTAATTCAAATCCCACAAAGATAGCAACGAAATTAATTCAAATCCCACAAAGATAGGATCTGAATTAATCGCATTGAATCAGTCTTTCCATAACTGACTTGTAGTCTGCACAGTCAGCAGAACCCTCCATGCGGCAGCAGCAGCCTGGCCGCATGAGCCGCATGGACCACATGAGCCGCATGGACCGCATGTGCCGCATGAGCCGCATGGACCGCATGGCCGCATGAACCGCATGGACCACATGAGCCGCATGAGCCGCATGGACCGCATGGACCGCATGGCCGCATGAGCCGCATGGACAGCATGGACCGCATGGCCGCATGAGCCGCATGGACCACATGGCCGCATGAGCCGCATGGCCGCATGAGCCGCATGCCGCATAAGACCGCATGGCCGCATGACTGCTGACGTGCTAAGTGCAAAGTGCGCCAACAAAATGCCACATTACGCCTCATGAGCCCATGGGACCGAGTCCGAGTCCGAGTCCGAGTCGCTAAGCCCCTTTGGGGCTTAGCTCCAAATAAAATTAATCCAAGAGAATGACAAAAGCATTAATGCTTAATCCTTGGAGCCTTATTCTTACCTCCTAGTAAAATCACTCATATGGTTCCCTCCTTAGGGTCACCACCCATGTGCATCTCTCAACAACACAACCAAGTATATATGTTGAGATAACTCATGGTGCATTTCCGATGTGGGACTAAAATTTTACAAGGCATGTTGAGAGCAAGCTCTCTCCATGTAAAGAAAGCACCAACAATCCACCACATATCACAACATATATATATGTGTCCAGGGTTGAGCATTCCCCACAGTAACTGTCCATTTTGCATTAGGATAGATGTCGCTGACGACTTGAATCTTCCCGCATGGGTTAAATAACAATGTGATACAAGAATGGACTACGCCTTGAATTCTGTACCACAATTGTAATTCTTTCCACTCACAAAGTGTAGTTACGTGTGCTTCTGGCTGCACATTAAAGGCCATGTGCCAGCCTGGTTTCAGTGTATAATTTTGGACGTATACAAGTTTACCCTCAAGAGACGGCCTGATATCTCTTTCCATACACTATAGGTGAGTTCTTTATTAAAGAGATATGGCATGAAGCCTTGCGCTTCCTTGCGGTGCTACGCCGCTATGACATGGCCTGAAGCCGAAGCATTACCCCTACCTGGGAACCTCATCGTAGTGTCATACTACTGTAGCATGAGGTCTCAGCCTCTTTGTAGTGCCAATCTACTCAGCATGAAGCCTAAGGCTTCCTTGCGGTGTTACGCCGCAACGACATGGCTTGCAAGGCCGAGGCTTTACCCCTACCTGGGTACCTCATCGTGGTGTCGTGCCACTGTAACATGGGGCCATCCTCCCCTTTGTAGTGCTGTCTACAATACTTTAATTACGTTATACAGCATTAGGCTACCTGCCTATTTGCGGTGCTACGCCGCTATGACTTGGCTTGCAAAGCCGAGGCATTACCCCAGACCTGGGAACCTCATGGTGGAGTCACCCCACTGTAGCATGGAGTTTCACTCCTTGTAATGCTTCTCTACCGTGCTTCCTGTAAAGCACACCAGACATTCACTCTGCCTGAGAACTCATTAAGGCGTTTAAGCCAACCTTCCACAGGATCTGTTTTTTCCGCAGAAAATACATAGTAGACAACAGTGGTTATGGGTCCGTATCCCTTCCATGTTCCAGAGAACAAGTACCCACTGTTATCTGATAGTTTTCCAGTCAGTGATCCTCCTTTGAACCAAAAGTTAGATGCCTAGTAGATTTCTCTTTGAACTAATAGCATAAAACTTTATGGTAGGATTACAAAGACACACTATCAGAATGCCTTCAAGCCCATTTTACAAGCTGTTGTTTTCCATAAATAAATTCACTTTATTTATTGTATTTCTGGGAAAATTACAACTGTAGGAATCTAATCTAGAAGACGATTACTTTATCCCTTGGACGATGCGATAAAGAAAACTCGAACTTCGAAGAACTTGGACAGCAACTGGGCAATCTCTCTGTTCTCTCTGAATTGAATGTAGTGTCTGATGAAGATGAAGAAACTCTCTTTTATAGAGTTCTGGATAACTGTTCTGAAGCATACGCTCAGTCAGTTACTTGACGTGTGCATAACTGCAGGGACGCGTGGCGAATTCTGATGGAGACACATTAGAGTGCAGTTGAAAGTAGTGGAATATATCTAGGAGAGATTGATGGCATGGATGCCACATTGCATAACTTCTGAATAAGTGGGTAACTGAGTACAGGACACGTGAGAACGTGTGTTGACTGTACGTTTGAAGTCATCTTGAATGCATTTGCTGTGATACGCTGTCTTTGTTGAAGAGGAGTCATACGCTACCTTTTGAAGACATATGTCTATACGCTCACTTGTTTGATGAGTCATATAAAGCTGATACGCTCACTTTATTAACAAGGAGTCGTATGGAGTCCATACGCTCACTTGATTGATAAGGAGTCGTATGGAGTCCATACGCTCACTTGATTGACAAGGAGTCGTATGGAGTCCATACGCTCACTTGGTTTGCAAGGAGTCGTATGAAGTTCATACGCTCACTTGATTGACAAGGAGTCGTATGGAGTCCATACGCTCACTTGGTTGGCAAGGAGTCGTAAGCATTGAGGGAGTAGACACATGGCTGTCCTCAATCTTCTCAAATATGCCATATCTTCTGATAACTGACAAATATCTCTCGAGCGTCGTGTTGCAGATATGATGGCTGACAGACTGTCAGAAATGACAGTAATGATGGCTGTGCATTTATGATGGCTGATGAGCTGTCCTCTCGAAAACCCATACGACAGTTAATCTTCATAGGGCAGCTGTCTTTGCACGAAAGACGAAGTATCAGATTCATCCTCCATTAAACGTATGTTGTGCTGTCATTCAAGAAATAATAATAAAATATTCACTGAGCGTACGGCTTTGGCTGAGCGTATGGCCTTGAGCGTATGACTTTGGCTGAGCGTATGACTTTGGCTGAGCGTATGGCCTTGAGCGTATGGCTTTGGCTGAGTCTTATGTCAGCGTGTCATAATTTTTCACACCCTACAAGACCCCCTTCAAAGTTTTCGAACTTTATAAATTTCAAAAGTTCGAAATTACTTTAAACTTAAAGTGGGAATAAGTCTTGACACGCTGGCATGATTTTGTTATTTTCCTCAATATCAGTGCAAATCTTTAGGGATTTTGTTTAAAGAACGGCCGCCGTTTAAGCTTCTCTTTTCTTCTATAAATAGGTCTTTCAAAACCTAATTCATTTCTTTACTTCTGCATTTATCTTCGAGAGAGAAAAAGCTCCAAAACTCAAACTTCTTCTTCGACTCAATCTTCATCAATGGCGCCCAAAGTCGATGCTGCTGCGAAGGAAAAGGGAAAGGCTCCTGCGGAGTCATCTCGACCTGCCGCCGCTGCTACTAAGAAGACTGCTGATGAGCGTATTCGACGAAGTGAACGCCCATTGAAGCCCCTCTATGGTGAGGATGGAGATGATGAACAGTAACTATCCCCTATTTAGGGCTCTGGTTAGGACAATATCATAAAACGTATCCCCTTTTTAGGGTCAATACGTCATAAAATACGCTTCCCTCTTTAGGGTTTAGTCGTATTACATATTTTTCGTTTATACGAAAAATATGTTTGGAATGTATTCTGTAAGATACGCGTATCTTTGATAGAAATGTCAAAATATGCTGATTTAAAGGAATACGTCATGTCAAGTTGTCTCACTGAGATATGCTAACTCCTTTGTTAGCGTATTTTTGATGAACATCTTGTCAACCATACGCTGATACGCTTAAGTAAAAGATCCAATCATCCTCTAATCTTTGAATAAAAGCTGAGCGTAAACTGAACTTAAAATTCATCATACGCCTAGGATAGACTGAGCGTAAAAGTGATCTCTGAACTCGTCATACGCTTAGGATAGACTGAGCGTATGTTGATCTTTGAACTCGTCATACGCTTAGGATAGACTGAGCGTATGTTGATCTTTGAATCTGTCATACGCTTAGGATAGAGTGAGCGTATGTTGATCTTTGAATCTGTCATACGCTTAGGATAGAGTGAGCGTATGTTGATCTTTGTCATTTCTTTGTGTTGAAGATTTCTAACTTCTTATTCTTCTTTTGCAGTGGATATTCTGGCTCAGGATGCACAATTTGAAGGATGTGTAGGAAACAACTATAAAAGTGACCTATCACATGTCCATTTTCCTCAATTTGATGGACCTTCCACAAGGATAGCTATTCTGACAAATCAGGAGAATGACACCCTGCTGAATTTAATGAGTGGACTGCCTCTACAAAGTGTGGATAGTACTACCCACTCGAAGCCAGCATTTCTTTTTGGAGATGCTATTGATATAAACTCCCAGCCTGCTCTTGATAAAGTGTCATACTCATATTATAGAGATGGTGATGCGAATCAGCCAATGTATCTGACTGGTTTGTCCAAAAGCATCAACATTGTTCGCTTATTCCACGCGAATCATCAAAGGCAAATGAAGTGGGATATCACTCCATTCCGTCAAGCAAAAGCTGGATGGATAGGATACAGTCAAGGAAGATTCTGAAGTGGTACTGAACCACATGTCTCAGTTTTGCGAGGATTGCTGCCAGCTACTATTCCTCCTGAGGACTCGGCACTTCTGAGGCCAGTTAGAGTCACAATCTTTGCAAATGAATTTGTTCAGCTAGAAAATGTTGTTTACCCAAAACAGTCTATGAGGCTTACTGGTCTGGTGAACCCGGAGAATACCAGATGGACTGTTCTTGTAAGATGGATTCTGAACAACTTTGGGGAACAGTTAAAGGTGATAGGCCTATATAATGCTATCAAGTGCACCGCTTATGGTTTTAGGCCAAACCCAGATTTGTTCTTGGCATTAGCGGAAAGGTATAATTACCGTACCGGCACTTTCATGACTCCAAGAGGCGAGATGGAATTCGTCCTCCATGAGATGGCATACATTTCTCAGCTGCCAACAGAAGATTTGCCATATGAAGAGTATATTCCTTTTATTGATGAAATGAATAAAATTTCCGATGCCAACCCCCTGGTTCTTCATGTATTTGAAGAATTAATGTGCCATTACAGTATATGTAAGGCTTTTTATAAGGCACAAGGTGCAGAGGGAGGTTCCAACTGCTATTCTTCTAAGTGGATGGCCTATTTATTCTAAGGCCGCACTGAAGAAGTTCAGAAGAAGAAGAAGACTGATCAATATGTCGGTCTCTTTAAACCCCTGAGTCAAGCTGAGATTGACAAACTAATCCAGGATACCACTCATGACGACATCATCATTGAAGATGACGAAGACACCTACAAAGCTGGTGATAGGTTGGAGACCTATATAAAGCAAGGTGGTCGGAAATTATCTGATGAAGGTCATCTGGCCGAATTTATATCCCTCTGGCTGAGAAAATTTGTAATACCCGGCACATGTTCAGCAGACAGGATGCACAGAGGAGTTGTTTTTGCAGCAGTCCGTCTGACTTTCGGGTACAAAATGGATTTGCTGACAGCAATGACATGCCGTCTGAATACTGGCTTAAGGGCATATACAGACAGGATGTTTGAATTGGTGAAGAAGAAGCTTACAACTTTTCCCCGGGTAGAAATGCCCTTTACATATTTATTTGGGTGGCTGCTTCTCCATTTCGAATCTCTCATGACTGTTGGAATGGCTAGACCAGACGATACCTTTTTGGAAAGATACCATCATACACCAAAGTGGAAGTATGACACTCTGACAGACTGTAGAACCATATTAAACAGGGAAGAATTATGGAGTTTCACTTGTGTTCCTCCACCTGTTGGTTATGAAACCATGTCTGGGAAGTTGATTGATGGCATTGGTGCCAATGAGTTAGATGATATTCAACATAAATGGCTGAAGAGGACCAGGCCATCTCACTTGATCTATCACCGTGACGATGTCACCTATCTGGAGCCATATCTTTCGAGTAGGTTTGCTCGGCAATTTGGCTATGATCAGTTGCATGTGGGAAATGCAACGACATGTTTTGGCCACCAAGGCGGATTAATCGATGGCGCCAGAGCTTGGATATACTATATTGCCAAAGGTACCGGGGCTACCTTTTCCATGCCAGATCCGGTTACTTATCGGAGAGGAGCTAAAATGTTGGCGTCTTATGCCAAATTCTATGTATCGGCTAATACCTTCGATGAAAAATTCAGCATCTTAGATAAAAGCTTCATCCATGTTGATAAGAGATCAACCAAATCAGCCCTGCCAAGAGATTGTCATGACCGAGAAGATCCTATGGCTACTGATGAAGTTTATGATGAAGTTTTAGAGAATTTCTTCTCTGATGAACTTCATCAGCCATTATATGTACCTATTGGAAGTGCTGAAAAGAGTGTATCTGCCGACAGTACACCGAAAAGGAAGCGGGGCAAAGATGCTTCTGGGCCTGCTCCAAAAAAGGTTACTCGGGCAGAGGCTCATAATCGTGGAAGACGAATCAGAGATGCGGACGAAGCAGGTAGTGACTCCAAAGATGATTATCCTACTATTCTACTAACAAAAAGAATAGGAAGGAAGGTGATAGTTTCAAAGACTAAATCTGTGATTTGTCTCGATACAGAGAGTCCCACCAATCGTGCCGAGCGATTGGCTTTAGAGAAGCAAGCTGCCTTTGCTTCTTCTGTAAAGATAGAACCTATTGAAGAGGATGTGCCTGAACCTGTTGAACCATCTATGCCTTCTGATATGGAGTTGATTCCGCCAACGGCCGATGATGCGCAGGTGATTAGTCAACCCGCGGTAGAGGCCGAGAATCAGACTAAAACAGCTAATGACTTACTGATTTCGAGAGAATCAGTGAAGGAAGCCACTACTCTCAAACCAATTGCTGAAGTTTCGGAGAGCAATAAGAGTGACGAGGAACAGGTTGACTATGAACCTTCGTCTCGTTCCTTTGAAGAAGAAGACATGGAGATAGAAGATGAGTCACCATCTAAAACTCAAATTGATGTACTGAAGACAGCTGGTCAACATTCAGGGTTGACTCCAGAGCCGGAGAAACTTCTAGAAATAGAAGTCCATGTTCTGAGTACTTCTGGGGCGGACAGCAATGAAATAAATCCAGTGTCAGAAAACACTCTGAACAGACTACGAGCTGGGCTGAATGATCCAAAAGAAACAGAATACGAACCAGCTTCAGGTAATATTTTATTCAGCAAAGTTTTGTCTTTTCCTTGCTTTATTGTCATTTAATTTTGATCATGCTTCTCTGATTCCAACAGTTGTAGGAACTGTACCGGCAATGAGCTCGACTCAAGCCCCACTTGTCCAGACTGATATGGGTGAAGGGAGCTCACATTTGCCTAGTTCCCCAAAAGCACCCATTTCAACTCCCAGAATAGAGGCTCCTCCTGCTCTTCCCCTTACAGTTGCAGCGACTCCCAGTTTTGAAACAGGGATAGCAAAGGTCATGGGGATGTATTCAGAGATTATTTATTCATATCTGGATACATTCTCAAGGTGACTTATGAAGGATAAAACTATGCCTTTTTCGAGTCTTCGAGCGGCGATTAGTTTCCCGCTTTTAGCTTTGAGACAGGCTGGTTATAAGACCCAGTGTGCCTTCTTTGAGCATCTCCTGGATGATTTAGAAGCAACCATATAAGTACTGGGAGATCAAAAAGGAGGATATTAAGTCTTTGACTGCAGCTGAGATCGCCCAATTAGAAAGTGAAGCTCAAGCTCAGCACACTGCTTTGAAAGAATTCCTCGCTCTGTCTTCTGAAGAGTTACTGGCGAAAGATGAAGAAATAATAACCACTCGTCAGAATATGGAGCGTTTGGAGAAAGATGAAGCATAAAAAGCTGAAGAGCTTAAGAAGTTGAAGGAGAAGCTGGCTCGTCTTCAGGAGCGAATTGCCTCCGTGGAAAAGGAGCAATCGGAGATTGCAACTGCTCGTATATCTGAAGCTGAACGCTGTCAACTTTTACAGCAAGAGCGGGAACTGATGCAGGCTAATCAGATTGAAGAGACAAATCATCGTAGCTCTATTATCGTGGATTATGACCAATGAATGGTTGGAGTTGAAGCAGCAGAGCGAATCCATAAAGTTCATGAAGAAAACATGAATAATGTAATTGTTCGTATTCAGGAGATAATTGCTCCTCCTAAATAGATCTTTACATTTTTCATGTGTTGAATTTTTGATACCCACTTGTAATCAATATTTTGACTTTGATTGAAGAAATGAATATCTTGACTTGATTTCAATTCTGTGGATGATATTTTTGTAGAAAATATGTTCAGAGGTAAATAATACATGAAATATTTCAATAGAATAAAATATACAAATGAACTTTGTAATTTTATCAGATGATATTAAATCAAAGATAATTTTAGTTTAATACTGATTAGAGAAAACAGAATTCAGATATAAAGATATCTTTGGACTCTATTTTCCATGATCTTTGAACTCGGAAATCAAAAGACTAGATATCATTTTCATAGAATAGAAAATATGATACTGAGATAGAAAATTCAGAGGTAATATGGACGTGATTTTCTATACGAGATCTTTATTAAATCCACTGGGGATCTAATAAGACAGAATATCAAATTCTCTGGGAAGATGATACGTGGTAGAATATTAGTTTCCGCTGGGGACAACGATATCGAGATAATTTTTGTAGGGAAGAATTAACTCTGATTTTTATATTCGCTGGGAAATAATGAAAATATTATATATTGATGAGATTTATACATAATATTTCTTTAAGAATTTGCCATTGATAGGCATCATCGTGACTTTACCATCCATAGAGGAAAGTTGATATGCTCCATTAGAGAAGACTTTGTTTACTACGAATGGGCCTTCCCATTTTGCGTCAAATTTGCCTTTGCTCATATGTGTCATGGTCATCGGATGTCTGACGGTAAGGACCAGTTCTCCCTTCTGATATGCTCTGACTTTTACTTTTCGGTTAAAAGCTTTTGAAATTCGGGCCTGATACAGCTCGATATTTTGTTGAGCATACAATCGCTTTTCATCTAGAGCTTCCAGCTCTTGAAGTCGAAGACGATCATTATTTTCTGTTGTAAGTTCATTGGAGATTGCGATTCTCAGAGAAGGAATCTGGATCTCAAGGGGAAGAATAGCTTCACACCCATATACCAAAGAGAAAGGCGTACATCCAGTCGCATTACGAACTGTGGTGCGGTAGGCACATAAACATTCACCAAGCTTCTCGCTCCAGTTGCGTTTGTTAAAAGAAACGAACTTTTTCAAGAGTTTGATGATCGTTTTATTGAAAGCTTCTGCCAATCCATTAGCTGCTGGATTATATGCTGTAGAAGCTAAATTATTGATTCGATGGTCGTTGCAGAATCGAGTAAATTTCTGACTGACTAACTGCGGTCCGTTATCATGAATAATACGCCGAGGAACACCAAATCGATAAATGACATGATATTTGACGAAGTTGATAACATTAGAAGTTTTGACTTCAGATAACGGGATTGCTTCAGCCCATTTGGAAAAGTAATCGGTTATTGCTAGAATAAACCGATGTCCTTTTGATGATGGTGGGTTGATAGGACCAATGACGTCCATGCCCCAAGCCTCAAAGGGCCATTATGCCGCTGTTGGATGTAAGAACTCTGATGATTGATGGATAAAGTCTGCATAAATTTGACAGGCTTTACATTTTCGAGCATATTGAATGGCGTCAGCCACCATCGTGGGCCAATAATAACCCATGTGTCGGATACGATCTTGAAGTTTAGGACCTGGTTGATGGGCTCCGTAAACACCATCATGTGCTTCATGGATAATCTGTTGTGCTTCTTCACCAGCGATGCATCGGAGGAGAAGACCGTCGTAGGCCCGACGATATAGTATCTTCGTTGTATGATTATAATAGAATCTGAAAGATCGACGCCGGATAGATGCTGCTTCGCTCGGATTGTCGGGAAGTATGTCATACAACACAAAGTCTAAAAACGGACGTCTCCAGTCTTCAGTTATGGCTTCTGTTTTGTTAGAAAAGACATATTCCATAGTAGAATCGGAAGAAGACGAGGAAACTTTGTCAAACCTTAATCCAGTGCTAAGGTTGGATGAAAATTCATCAAGGTTGAGAGAATTTTCGTCTGGATTATGGGAAAAACCCAAAGCCAAATTATTCTCAACATAGAATAGTTCTCGGTTATGAACCACTATCACTTGTTGACGTCTGATTGGTATGGCTAACACAGCGGCAAGATTAGCCAAAGCATCGGCTTCTGCATTATAGGCTCGTCGAACGTGTTCAATAAAGAAACCTTCAAAGGAGGAGGCCATAGAGAGTGCTGCTCGATGATAAGGTATCAAATCTTGATGACGAACTTCATACGTTCCTCTGATCTGATTGATGATAAGCTTGGAGTCTCCATAAACTTCTAAATATTGAATATCCAGATGTTTAGCAAGTTGAAGACCGATGAGCAACGCATTGTATCCGGCTACATTGTTTGAACATGATTGATCCAAAGAATAAGCCCTCTGAATAGTTAGTCCTTCTGGGGATACGAGAATAATCCCAACTCCGGCGACAATATCGCCATTAGGACCTATTCTAGATGCTCCATCAAAGAATAGACGCCAAGTAGGAGTTTCTTCAGAAACTAGATTCGAATCCAGAACTTCATCTGGAATCTCATCATATAATTTCGAATCTTCTGGAATCGCATGAGCTGCCAGAAAATCAGCAAGAGCCTGTCCTTTAACTGACTTTTGAGGAATATAATGCATGTCGTATTGAGCTAACAAAATTCCCCAATTAGCTAGTCTAGAGTTGAGAATACCGGGTTTCTTCATCATAATCCTGATGGGATTCACTCTGGAAATGACGTGAATCGTTTGACCAATAATATAATGTCGCGTCTTCTGAACCGCAAATATTAATGCTAGGCATTCTTTCTCAATTGGAGAATAATGCGGTTCAGCACCTGTCATTGTGCGACTGAGATAATAAATAGCCTGCTCATGGCCATCTTTATTTTTCTGGGCGAGTAATGCACCGAGAGAATGATCCATGGCTCGAACATATAGAAGGAATGGTATTCCCGAGATGGGAGGTACCAAAATCGGAGGGTTCATGAGATACTGTTTAATATCGTCAAATGCTTTTTGACATTCTTCGTTCCAGACGAAAGATACACCTTTTTTCAGAAGTTTGTTGAATGGTCAGCAGCGTCCTGATAAGTTGGAAATAAATCTCCTGATATAAGCAATTCTTCCTCGAAATCCTCGTAGCTCTTTTAATGTGCGTGGAGGACGCATCTTTTGGATGGCGTTGATCTTCTCGGGATCCACGTGTATACCTTTAGCGGTAATAACGAAGCCGAGAAATTTGCCACTAGAGACGCCCAGGAAGGACTTAGTATGGTTCATCTTAAGTTGATGCTGACGTATTAAATCAAAAATAGTCTTCAAATCTTGGATATGATCCTCCTTTCGTCGACTTTTGACTGCAATATCATCAACATAGCATTCGACTATTTTCCGGAGATGTTCGCAGAATATAGTGCTCATTGCTCGCTGATACGTTGCTCCTGCATTTTTTAGACCAAACGGCATCACTGTATAACAGTATGTACCGATCGGCGTTCTGAAGGAAGTATGTCTCTCGTCATCTAGAAATATTTTGATTTGATTGTACCCCGAATACCCATCCATAAATGACATTCGTTCGAAACCGTACGTGTTATCGATCATGACGTCGGTAATTGGAAGAGGAAACTCGTCTTTAGGACAAGCCGCATTAAGATCGCGAAAGTCTATACAGACTCGGATCTTGCCGGTCTTTTTGAGGACAGGAACGATGTTTGCCACCCATTCAGGATGTTGTTCCTCTTGAATAAATCCGGAAGCCATAAGCTTGTTGACTCTGTTGTTGTTGTTTAACCGGTTTAGCATTTGGCATAATATTAAGTTTGTGCATTGCAATCTTCGGATCTAGTCCTGGCATATCCTCGTAACTCCAGGCGAAGACATCGATATAATCATGAATAAGCTTGATCATGTCTTGCTTATCTATTTCTGAAAGACTTTCGCTGATGAATATTGGTTTGGGGGATCCCTCTTCACCAACATCAATTTGGATCAATTTATCTTCAGTGGGAGGTTCTCTTTGCTCGAACCTGAATTCCTATTGGTTATCTAATCTTTGAGCCCATTGTTCTGATTTGGGTGATATTTTAAAATCATCCTCATCTTTATCATTTTCTTGCGGGCCATCGGCAGAGACCATATTGATGGATAGAATAGAACGATGAAGATCGCCAATACTTGTGTCAGAATCCCAAGAGAGGGAATCAGAAGACTCAGATCGTTCGTCTCCATCGGATTCTGAATCCTCATGGACTGCGTTGATAAAGAAGATAGGAGCAATGTAACCTAAACCACATTTTGTCCTTCCGTATGTTAATGGAGGAATTCGAACAGGCATTCTTCTTCCTTTTCCATTATTGAGGCTGGTTCGGAAGTCATAACCCATATTCTTGATGATATTTTTAGACTGCTGACTGTAGCGACGTAGTTGTAACCTTCCAGTATCGTCATTTTTGTCATCTTCTTCCAGGTTAGGAGGATTCTGGGGTCCTTTATAGAAGAATATTGGATTTTCTCCCAACTTTCTAATAGGGACCACGAAGTATGATTTTTGTATAGACTCTAATGATACTTCTGTGTGAAGAGTTTGAACAACTCCTATAGTTAGTAGCTCTAAGCTATCTAGCAATTGTAAATAACTTTGTACATGATTACAGACATTAATATACTGTAAAGGAGATGCTTCATTAAGATTAGATGCTGTATTTACAGAAGAAGGCTGAGCCTTATCAGACTGAGTCAAATTAATGACTAAAGGGGAAGAAGAAGAGCGATCAGAAGTTTTGTTTCGATTAAGATCGATAACAAAAGGCTCAGAAGAGGTGAGCTCCCTTGAAGAAGATCGTGGATAAGTAGTACGTCCACTGACTGGAATGACTAGAGTATCTGGTCTAACCTGCGAAGATGGAGGAGGAGTGGTGCGTCCACTGACAGGAATTATCAGCGAACTTTGTGGGGCTTGGGAAGACAATACAGTAGTACGTCCACTGACAGGAATTATCAGTAAACCTTGTGGAATTTGGGAAGGTAATGAAGTGGTACGTCCACTGACAGGAATTATCAGTGAGTCTTCTTCAGATGGTTTAAGAGACTGAGGATGAGTGATGCGCCCTTTTACAGGAATAACAAAGGTGTCGACTTTTGATGTCTCATCATCGTTATCCATAGCTTACAAGACTTTTGAGTATTCTTCTTTGTACATGCGAGAGTCATTGATGTAAGCTTCGACTCCTCTGAATGGATAGAGATCTGCAACTTCCTTTTGAACGTCTCCATTATCATCAACATATTTGAAACATTGATGAAGAGTCGAAGGAACAATATTATATTCATGCAAGAATGGTCTCCCCAATAGAGCATTATATGAGCAACCATGATTGTCGATGATGTAGAAAGTAACCTTAGTGCGAAGATTGCCTATTTGAAATTTGAGGCGAATCTTGCCCAAAGGCTCACTTTTTCCTTGATTGAATCCGAGGATGGTAGTGATAGTACTGGAAAGACTATGTACGGGTATTTTCAGTACATCTAGCATAGTTTTTGGCATAATACTGAGAGCGAATCCTGGATCAATCAGTAGATGATTGACCTTCATAGAATCGACATATCCTGTATAATATAATGGACGGTCATATCGATTATCCTCTAGCAGCATATCGTCCTGTGTAAAGGTAATGTTTGGAATTAATTCTAATACATTATGGCAATGAAGACGAGAGACTGGTTCTGTTCCCCGGCTTCTTGAGGAAAGTCAGGCAGGTTTCTGCTTGCAACAGCGCTTCACTCAGAGTTTTTCGAGTCTCTTTAGAGAGGCGTAAGAGCTCGAAGATTGACAATTTAGCTGGTGTATTGGCTAGTTGAGCCAATATATAAAAATTATAAGGCCTTTCAAGTCCTGTAGGAGATGACTTCTTCAATGGTTTGTCGAAGCGGACTTGTTGTTTGCCTTTGTCAGCTGCTGTTGGTTTAGAAGGAACCGTCTCAACAGGAACATTTGAAGGTCCTTCGTTAGAGATTGGTGTTGGAGTTGTAACCGGAGGGACATCAGGAATTTCTTCAAGAATTTTAGCATAATCTTTCAGATATATTTTTCCTGACCGAGTTCCGGCAAGAACTTCGACTTCAGGCTCAGGCTCAGTGTCTATCGAAACCATGTTGCAATTCTTCATCTTGCTCTTGGCTCTTTTGTGCTTGATGAGAGTTTCATTCCAGAAACCAAGGCCAACACGAGATTGATTATGTCTCATAGTGATGGCTAAAGGTGCTTAGAGTCCTTTGTCGGAATTCAAACCAGGAGCAGTGGCTAGATCATGACCCATCTTCGCCATTAATTCACGAGATTGTGAACTATATAGATGGAATGCAGGCTTATATCTATCTTCAAATTGAGGTACAATTTTTACTTCTATAGGGGGTGAATTTCCTGCCAAGATGAAAGTAGAGGTTAGAGAAAGATTGGGTGTGATACTAGAAGTCACATTACACGACTTAGTCTTCCCAGGCTTCTTTTAGACAAATGAGTCTTCCGAGGAGAAGAGGAAGACGTCTCGAACTCTGTCATTAAATCCGGGTGAATCCACATGATCTCTCCCTTTTTAGTTGTGACAGGAACAAGTCCTTCATTCTGTGCTAGTGGGATGTTCACAACTTCAAGAGTTGCATTGGGGATAGGAACAATCCCACTTTCCACCATTAACGGAGGGAAGTCACCGAACTGCATTGAAATCACATTTGCTGTGACTGTTTTGTCTTTAGGTGTCAGTGTCACAGCTCTTGATTTAATCATTTTCTGGATCTTTCCTTTTAATACATAGCAAGACCGGATTGTATGACCCAACATTCTATGATATAGACAGTATTTTGGATGATCCGTCTTGTTGGCTTCATCAGGCTTTTTGATTTCTGGCAATTGTTTCTTGTTACCTTTGAGCAAGCATTCAAAGATACCCTGAACATCGTCATCATCAAAAGAATACTCTTCCTTCGGCCGAGGAGGTCTCTGTTGTTGATTTGTTGGAGCTGGGGTAGCTTGGGTAGTCATTATCTCTTGACTTTTGCTCTGGAGATTGACTTCAAGAGCCTCTTTTCCTTTGCGATTGTTGGGTCGAGCACTATTACCAGTATTCTGATTTGATTCTTTGGGAGTCATTTGTACCCCCAGGCCTTTGAAGGTCTCAGCACTGACTTCGGCGGCTTTGGCACTGACGATGAAAGAAGGCCAATCTTGGAATTGAGTGGACCCTGTCCACATGCTGATAATTGGTAAGAGATTCGACTTGCAAGTGTCGATAGTAACAACATCGGGAGTTCCGAGAGGCATTTTGAGGGCTTCTCTTCTGAATCTTTCAATGAAGCTCTCCGTGCTTTCATTATTGTTCTGTTTAATTCTTATGAGGGCGGACATGGTCATGTCGTTGACGCCTTCATAGAATCGTTCTAGAAACATCTGTTTGAATCCAGCAAATGAAGTAATACACCTATCAGGGAGACTTCGATACCATTCATAAGCGGTTCCTTTAAGACAACCGACGAATATCCGAGTGAGGAGGGCATCGCTTGGTTGCAACTGATCAGTCATTACTTCAAAGTGATTAATGAACTGACTTGGGGAGGTAGTCCCATCAAAGAAAGAGATGGCCGGAGGTTTGTATTTAGGGGATACGATACCTCCTTCCATTGTATGGGATAAGGCTGCTTGATACCCAATCTTTGTAAGCCATCTTTTTGCTTGAATGCTTCGAACTGAGACCGAAGATTTTTCAACTCTTCAGTGACAGCTCCGGAAGATTGCGGTGTTGTTGCTTGTTGAGTATAATTAGGAGGAGGGGCTGCTGCATATGTATCACCCCCAGCTCCGGACTGACTTGGAGTGGGTTGTACAGGAACATTAGACTGTACCCCCGGAATAGTAGAGGGTTCCGGGTTTGGGACAACATGAGTATTTAATACCACTGGTGGTACTGTTGTTTGAACTTGCTGAGTTCGTTGTTGAGCTTGCATAAGAGTATGCATAGCAGTCAACGTATCTGCTATAGCTCGCAACTGTTGTTCCAAGGAAGAAATCCTCTGTTCATGAGCTTCAGTGCTAGTCGAAGGCTCTTGATTACCATCTACCATATAAGTGGTAATCGTTCGAGGAATAGACGATGAAACAGTCTGTTCTGAATCATCACTGTGAGAATCAGTCTCTTTCCCGGGGCTATTTACAGGAGTCAATACCGGGAAGTTGGACTCTCCAAGGAAGTCCTCTGTGATCTCCGGATTATCACCTGGATGAGAAGAAGAAGAGACCCTGGTCGAGGCTCCGGTCCTGGATCGGGTGCCGAGGTAAACACCATCTTCAGAATATGACATAGCATCAGATCGTATTCTACTCCCAATATTTCTGGAGGTCATGTTGACAGAAGCATAAAGAGGTTCGTCTTCGTCCAATATTGGTTCATGTTGAATCCGTTCGAAAACAGATCATCTTTTTGGTGAACAACAACACTGAATCACAACACGAGGTTGTAAGTTACAACCATGCTTTTCATGGCAAATATGAGAAATGTCAAAGCCAGATGGAGTGTCGATTCTCCGTTTGTTTTGCAAATGTTCCCGGAGATCTGTAGGAACAGATTGGGAAGTACTTGAAGATAGTTTCTGTGTAGAAACTTATCTTTTATTCTTCTGTCTTCTCGGTTCTTGAGTGTATAAAGACCGATTAATTTGAGCGATATTGTTCTTGGCATATTCTGCATCAGGGTCTAGTATACTTGTCTCAATTTGATAAGGCTTCTTTATACCGGAAGTGGAACCGAGATGATTCCGGTTAAGCTTGTTACGAAGATCCGTAGGAGATATGACTTTAGTATCAGTCTTGAATACTTGTAATTTGCCTTTCTCAGATCGGAAAATTTTGAGAGAAGGAAGATGGACATTATTTCGACTGGGAGTCGGTAATAATCCATCTTTAGAGGAAGTAGCCAAAAGGCGTTTTCCTTTGTTTGATCTAGTAAAAGTACTAGTCAAATTAACTCCAGAGGTAAAAATCTTAGGAGTAGAGGAGTTGACTAAAGATTCTTTCTCCTTGGTTGGCACAAGATGTGCAAGTTGTGGGGGAATCATTTGTATGTTCTGTGGAAGAGAACCCCCAGCCTGATTTTGAGAAACAGTCAAAGGACTGTATTGGTTGGCATACGCTGACTTCGGTTTGGAATTCTGGTCATACGCTGCCTTTTACTAGCATACGCTGGCTTTGGCTTAGCGTACGCTGCCTGCTGTTGGCTTTTGTCGTACGCTGCCTTTGCCGTACGCTGCCCTTTGACTGCCATACGCACAGAGTCATTAATGGCTAAAGAGCCGACAGCTGTCGTAAGGGTAGAAGGAGAAGAGATTTTGACATGTCCAGAGATGGTTTTCATTGGACACGCTGACTTGGTTAAAGAACCCACTTTGTCAGCGTGACTAGGAGAAACCACTGTTGCCGTGTTCAGAGAAGCCGAGGCGTGCTTCGTTGAAGTTGGAGACATGTTCTTGTCAGCGTGAGTGACAGAGGTGTCTCGGGCCGTCGAAGAAGACTTAGGGACATAGACAGAGCGTCCCTTCTTCTTGGCAGCAGAAAGAGCGAAGGAAGCAGTTCGGCCCTCCTTCGCTTTGAGCATTTCTTCGTAAGCAGATTGGTCGAATTGTACGACCATCACTTTCTTCGTCGAGCCGATCGACGAAGTATCGTATTGAGTTGTTGCTATCTCATTGGAGGAGACAGCTTTCCCCAGCAGAGTCGCCAATTTGTTTTCTATAAATAAATTCACTTTATTTATTGTGTTTCTGAAAAAATTACAACTGTAGGAATCTAATCTAGAAGACGATTACTTTATCCCTTGGACGATGCGATGAAGAAAACTCGAACTTCGAAGAACTTGGACAGCAACTGGGCAATCTCTCTGTTCTCTCTGAATTGAATGTAGTGTCTGATGAAGATGAAGAAACTCTCTTTTATAGAGTTCTGGATAACTGTTCTGAAGCATATGCTCAGTCAGTTATTTGACATGTGCATAACTGCAGGGACGTATGGCAAATTCTGATGGAGACACATTAGAGTGCAGTTGAAAGTAGTAGAATATATCTAGGAGAGATTGATGGCATGGATGCCACGTTGCATAACTTCTGAATAAGTGGGTAACTGAGTACAGGACACGTGAGAACGTGTGTTGACTGTACGTTTGAAGTCATCTTGAATGCATTTGCTGTGATACGCTGTCTTTGTTGAAGAGGAGTCATACGCTACCTTTTGAAGACATATGTCTATACGCTCACTTGTTTGATGAGTCATATAAAGCTGATACGCTCACTTTATTAACAAGGAGTCGTATGGAGTCCATACGCTCACTTGATTGATAAGGAGTCGTATGGAGTCCATACGCTCACTTGATTAACAAGGAGTCGTATGGAGTCCATACGCTCACTTGGTTGGCAAGGAGTCGTATGAAGTTCATATGCTCACTTGATTGACAAGAAGTCGTATGGAGTCCATACGCTCACTTGGTTGGCAAGGAGTCGTAAGCATTGAGGGAGTAGACACGTGGCTGTCCTCAATCTTCTCAAATACGTCATATCTTCTGATAACTGACAAATATCTCTCGAGCGTCGTGTTGCAGATATGATGGCTGACAGACTGTCAAAAATGACAGTAATGATGGCTGTGCATTTATGATGGCTGATGAGCTGTCCTCTCGAAAACCCATACGACAGTCAATCTTCATAGGGCAGCTGTCTTTGCACGAAAAACGAAGTGTTAGATTCATCCTCCATTAACGTATGCTGTGCTGTCATTAAAGAAATAATAATAAAATATTTACTGAGCGTACGGCTTTGGCTGAGCGTATGGCCTTGAGAGTATTACTTTGGCTGAGCGTATGGCCTTGAGCGTATGACTTTGGCTGAGCGTATGGCCTTGAGCGTATGGCTTTGGCTGAGTCTTATGTCAGCGTGTCATAATTTTTCACACCCTACAGCTGTGTCATCGACCAACTGGCACTTGAGGCCCTTTGTGAACGGATCTGCCAGGTTCTCCTGACTCCGAACATCAACCACTGCAAATACAACTCTTTTGATAAGATCGTGTACTGCCCTATGCTTCAACCGCACAGTCCTCTTCTTTCCGTTGAAGAGGTCATTTGATGCCACCGTCGTAGTCGCCTGGTTGTCACAGTATATCGGTATCGCTGGTATCTGAGCCCCAACTACTGGAAGATCATACATGAGCTTTCGAAGCCATTCTGCTTCATCTGCTGTAGTTTCAAGTGCATAGAATTCAGATTCCATGGAGGAACGAGAGAGTATAGTCTGCTTCTTCGACTTCCACGATATAGCAGCTCCACCCAAGGAAAAGATATATCCTCCTGTGGATCTCTCGCTTTCCAACTCTGAACACCAGCTAGCATCACTGAAGCCTTCCACTACTGTCGGATACCCGTTGTAGTGTAGTACATATGTCTGAGTCTTCTTGAGATATCTCATCACCCCGCTTCACTGCTTTCCAGTGCTCAACCCCTGGGTTGCTTCTGAACCGACTCAGCATTCCCACGGCGAAAGCTATGTCAGGCCTTGTGGCAGTGGTTGCGTACATTAAACTTCCGATAATGCTAGAATACTCCAGCTGCCTGACGCTTTCTCTCGAGTTTGGCTTCAGTTTATGATCACACCTGTATGGCGTATCGATCCCTGGAAGATCCTTATACCCATAGCGTGTCAGCATCTTCTCAATGTAGTGAGATTGTGACAGCACTACTCCAGTGTCTGTCCGGATGATCTTTATGCCCAAGATGACATCTGCATCCCCCAAGTCCTTCATACTGAACTTAGTTGAGAGGAACTTCTTTGTCTCTGTGACAAGCCTATATCCGTACCTAGGATTAGCATTTCGTCCACGTACAGACAAACGATGACTCATCTTCCATCAGCGAACTTTGTGTAAACTTATTTGTCCGTCTCGCTGACTCTGTAGCCGTTTGACCTAATAACTTTGTCAAACTTTTCATGCCACATTTTGGGAGCTTGCTTCAAACCATACAATGATTTTACCAACTTGCAGACTTTGTCTTCAAGACCTTTGACGACAAATCCATCTGGCTGTTGCATGTAAATCTCTTCGGTCAGCTCTCCATTCAGGAATGCTGTCTTTACATCCATCTGATGTATCACCAACTTATGTATAGCTGCTAGAGCGATTAACATCCTGATGGTGGTCATCCGAGCTACTGGAGCGTACGTGTTAAAGTAGTCTATCCCCTGTTTCTGAGAAAATTGCTTGGCTACCAGCCTGGCCTTGAACTTGTCAATAGTTCCATCTGCCTTCATCTTCTTCTTGAAGATCCATTTACATCCAATGGGCTTTTCTCCTTCAGGTAGATCTACCAACACCCATGTGTTATTGGAGGTGATAGAGTCAAACTCATCATTCACTGCCTTCTTCCAGAAGATAGCATCTCTGGTCTTCATCGCCTCATCATAGGTAAGCGGATCTGCTTCCACATGATAGGTGACAAAGTCATTTCTGAAGTCTTTCGGTCTCCTCGCTCGCTTAGCTGACGGCTCTGCGAGTTCTGGTACAAGAGTTGTTTCATCAACAACAGCTTCTTCTTGGACTACTGGCCCATATGAGATTTCAGTCTAATTTGTACCTACATCATTTTTCGGAATGTCCGAAAGAACAATGTTTTTATCTTTTGCAAACTTGTCTTCAAAGTATTCAGCATCGCGAGATTCGAAGATATGATTTGACTCAATATCAAGAAATCTCCTAGCATCACTCTTCTCGGCATACCCCAAGAAGATCGCCTTCGTAGTCCTTGTCCCTAGCTTCTGAATCTTCAGATCTGGGAGCTTCACATACGCCAGACACCCCCACACTCGAATGACATTCAAGTTTGGTCTGACTTTGAACCAGAGTTCATGAGGAGTTACGTCCGAAGTTCCATATGGCACTCTATTCAGAATGAAAGTGGCCGTTAATACAGCTTCTCCCCAGTAGCATTTTGGAAGGCCTGCTGTAAGCAGCATAAAATTCATCATCTCTGTTAATGTTCGGTTCTTCCTCTCTGCTACTCCGTTGGATTGAGGAGAACATGGAGCAGTAGTCTCGCATATGATTCCATGTTCTTTGCAGAATGATGCGAATTCATGAGACCTGTACTCCCCACCTCGATCACTTCTCAACCTCTTGAGTTGTTGTCTAGTCTGTCGTTCAGCTTCGGCCCTGAACTCTCTGAACTTCTCGAAAGCTTCATCTTTAGACTTGAGCAAATAGACGAACGCGTATTTTGAGAAGTCGTCGATGAAGGTTATGAAATACTTCATCCTGGCCTTCGTGGAGAAATGTTCACGTCATCTTCATATAGCTTCCCCAAAGAATCCCAGATCTCTTTGGCCTTCACCTTCTTAGAATATGACTCTGCTAGCGAGTTTTCCATAGAATTGAGAATCAGCGATTTACATATGCTGTTTTCTCTCTTCCATTTGCTCTGCTTGACGAGTGCAGCAGCAATAGCATCGGCAGTTCCTCCTTCTGGAATCGTCGGTTCATCCTCAATCAACACATGGTCTACGTCCACGAGTTGAAGATTAAGGATGACCTTCCTCTTCCAGATTTGGAAATGTTCTCCGTCGAATTTCTCCAACTTGTTAAAGCTGGTATCGATGAGAGAAGCACGAGAGTTCTCCATCTACAAGGATCTTGCTTTGAGATTGTTACTCCCGGGGCTTGATCAAAGATGGTAAAACAGATGCAACAAAGATCTACGATGATACAAAAACCAAATAACCCGATTACAATATGGAGGAGAGAAATAGAGAAGAGAAGATCTCTCGTTCTTCCTTGCAAACGTGTTACAATTGGGACAGAACGAGTTACAATAATCTAGAGAGAGATGAGAAGAAAAACAATGCTGGGGTGTCAAAATACCGTTGCTCAAAGCAAGATTCGCCCCACACGATCTGCTTCCAGGAACCAGCAAGTTTCAAGAACTTGTGGAACGCTCGAAGTTACCTCTGTTCTGACTCCTCGGATGGACTTGCAATGGCGGCAGCAGCACTCTCTCTTTTTCTCCTTTTCTGACTTCTACTTTTGTAGTCTCTACAAAGGAGGCCAGAAGAGAGTATTTATAGAGAGAGGGTGGAAACCCTAGCCGCCTCTT
Source organism: Iris pallida (assembly GCA_029216955.1). Taxonomy (NCBI): domain Eukaryota; kingdom Viridiplantae; phylum Streptophyta; class Magnoliopsida; order Asparagales; family Iridaceae; genus Iris; species Iris pallida. Next base: position 29,308,300 of record JANAVB010027598.1, read on the forward strand.
CAGTTATGGAAAGATTGAATCAAAAATCCCAAAAAGATAGCAACGAGATTAATTCAAATCCCACAAAGATAGCAACGAAATTAATTCAAATCCCACAAAGATAGGATCTGAATTAATCGCATTGAATCAGTCTTTCCATAACTGACTTGTAGTCTGTACAGTCAGCGGAATCCTCCATGCGGCAGCAGCAGCCTGGCCACATGAGCCTCATGGCCGCATGGACCGCATGAACCGCATGGACCACATGAGCCGCATGGACCGCATGTGCCGCATGAGCCGCATGGACCGCATGGCCGTATGGCCGCATGGACCGCATGGACCGCATGAGCCGCATGGATCGTATGGACTGCATGGCCGCATGAGCCGCATGGACCGCATGGCCGCATGAGCCGCATGAGGCCGTATAAGACCGCATGGCCGCATATGAGCCGCATGACTGCTGACGTGCTAAGTGCAAAGTACGCCAACAAAATACCACATTACGCCTCATAAGCCCATGAGCCCGAGTCCGAGTCTGAGTCGCTAAGCCCCTTTGGGGCTTAGCTCCAAATGGAATTAATCCAAGAGAATGACAAAAGCATTAATCTTAATCCTTGGAGCCTTATTCTTACCTCCTAGTAAAATCACCCACATGTTTCCCTCCTTAGGGTCACCACCCCATGTGCATCTCTCAACAACACAACCAAGTATATATGTTGAGATAACTCATGGTGCATTTCCGATGTGGGACTAAAATTTTACAAGGCATGTTGAGAGCAAGCTCTCTCCATGTAAAGAAAGCACCAACAAGCGTCACAACGTGTTGCACAACGTGTTTGGGTATATATATATATATATATATATATATATATATATATATATATATATATATATATATATATATATATATATATATATATATATATATATATGGAGCGGATCAAAAGCCTCTCTTAGAAAACCTCCTAAAAAACCCCTCACTCTCAGCCGTCCATTTAATGTTAATATTAATGTTAATGTTAATATTAATGTTAATATATTAAATTTTATTTTTATTTTTATATTAATGTTAATGTTAATGTTAATATTAATGTTAATGTTAATGTTAATATTAATTTTAATGTTAAGTTTAATGTTAATTTTAGTATTTAACATTAATATTAACATTAATATTAACATTAACAATAATATTAACATTAAATGGACGGCTGAGAGTGAGGGGATTTTTAGAAAGTTTTCTAAGGGGTATATATATATATATATATATATATATATATATATATTTTTATATATATATATATATATATATATATATATATATATATATATATATATATATATTTATATATTTATATATTTATATATTTAAAGTTTTCTAAGGGGTATATATATATGGAGCGGATCAATAGCCCCCCTTAGAAAACCCCCTAAAACCCCCCTCACTCTCAGCCGTCCGTTTAATGTTAATATTAATGTTAATATTAATATTAATGTTAATATTAATGTTAATGTTAATATTAATTTTTATTTTTATATTAATGTTAATGTTAATGTTAATATTAATGTTAATGTTAATATTAATGTTAATATTAATGTTAATATTAATATTAATTTTAATGTTAAGTTTAATATTAATTTTAGTATTTAATGTTAATATTAACATTAATATTAACATTAATATTAACATTAACATTAACATTAATATTAACATTAAATGGACGGCTGAGAGTGAGGGGGGTTTTAGGGAGTTTTCTAAGAGGGGCTTTATATATATTTATATATATATATATATTATATATATATATATATATATATATATATATATATATATATATAGTCTTTCTTCAATTTTTTTGCTTTTAATATCTGCAACAAAAAATAAAATAGTAAATTATTATCGCCTCCGGGGAAGTCGCGCACGTAGCACTGCCCTAAGAGTTTATTCGGGTCTATGTGCAGACTTGTTCTGAATGCTCCTAGTGCTGAAACCCCCGCTCTACCGGTATCTTCTCGTCGCACACAACTTGGAAAGAGTGACCCGAACTTTGCTTTTGTCCAGAACAAATAATCAGAAGAGTAGAAATTGTTGTTGGAGGTTAGGAGAGAAAAGGAGTCTTTAGTAGAGAATATTTACTAAAGCCAAGAGTGCCTTTTCCAAGAGGAATGGAGTAGTTTATATAGTGATAAAGTAACCCAATGATAGCCTATGGCAGCCAACATAACCGGATCTAAGCAATTCTCCAACGGTAGGGAGAATAGGAACTGGTCAAATAAAGGGGACTTGGTTTTTTGTGAGTTGTCTTTAGACCAATTATACAACAATCCCCTCCAAAAAATCAAGTTCCGAAAACATAGAGATGACAAAGGAATAAGAATAGATAGATGATTTCTGGACAAATATATATTATGCATAGATGAGATGGACTACAACCTTGAATCTCACTTAGTGACTATTGTCTTTGTTTGAAGAAGTACTTGATGGACTATGCCTTGAATCAGATTTCTTGAACCATATTCAGAAAATAGCACACATAGTACGCTAGAGGTTCTTGGGTCTATCAGATGGCGTTTTAATTGGCCATGTGCACTATTCTATATTCATGAGAGTTGTCTAGGATCGCCCTGTCCTATATTCGCGGCCTACACGACCTCTCATATAGGTAAATCCTCAAGGGTTGCTGATATGAATCAACCCTGCATATCATGTTTGAACTTATTAAAAGTTTAAACTCACCCTAACCATATCACACCGAAACACTGTCACCATAGGGATGGGGTATTCATGTACACATGTACAACCTCTTGGGCATTTATTTTGAGAATTTAATCTCAGGGTCAGTGTTCCATAATAGTCACCAAGTCTAGCTTGTTCCTAACCATTGAACCGCCTTCTTGGGATCTCTAGTCAGATTCGATTGGGTTGCCATTGCTGGTGACTAATTTATGGACTTAACCCCACCCCCCTCGATGATTCTAGGATCAATTTCCTAGACAGACCCTTCGCAAGTGGTCTGCAAGGTTCTTTTCTGACTTTATATAGTCAAGAACCACATATTTGCCTAATAGGATCTTTATCGATTTGAAGCGCAGTTGCAGGTGCCTATTCATCTTAGCATTCACAGAATCATGCTTTAGTAGTTCAATAACAGATTTTTTATCACAATTGATAGAAATTGCAGGAACAGGAATATGAGAAACGTGTATATGCATAATCAGATTTCTATGCCATTCGGCTTCTGTACAAGTAGTATTCAGAGCTATCATTTCAGAGTCCATTGTACTCCTAGCTATGATAGTTTGTTCACATGAACTCCAGGAGATTACAGCTCCTCCTAGAGTAAAGATATATCCAGTAGTGGATTTTATATTATGTGAATCAGTTACCCATTTTGCATCTGAATAACCTTCTATGATATCGAGATGTCTAGTATAATAAAGTTTACAATCTAGAGTACCTCTCAGATATCTAAATACCCTATCTAATGCAGTCCAATGTGACTGGTTTGGGTTACTGATATACCTACTAAGTCTTCCAATAGCAAATGTAATATCGGGTCTGGTCTTATTTGTTATGTACATAAGTGATCCTATCATCTGTGAATATCTATGTTGTTCTATAGGTGACCATTCATTCTTCTTGAGACCAACATTACTGTCATAAGTGATGGAACTGGGGATTCGCAGGACTTGACTTTGGTGTGCGTATTGATCGATAGAAAGTTAAACAGATTTAATACGTGTTCTAACCCTTTATAGGCGAAAACTAGGGTTCACGAATTATACCTGCGGTAGGAAGAAGACAAGTAGTTCCTGGCAATCTCGAGCGGACGAACCCAAGATCTTCTGCACGTATTCCTTCATCGAGTTGGACGTTGTGTGGGCGACGATCTCCCAACCTTTTTTTCTCCTTTGCAGCCTTCTCTTTCTCTCCTTACGTGAATCACGAATTTAAAGAAAGCTTCAAATTTTTGATCTATCATTTGGCAGCCAGAGAATAGAGGATATATATAGGCTACGGCAGGGACCATGTGGAGAAATTAGGATTAGGCCTCCTAACGGATCTGGATATCCCGTGCTCAGTCCGAACACACAATCCAGGCCCATTAACAATAGCTCGGTCCACTAATGAGCTATTGTTGCACCTCCCTAATTCCAAATTATGTTTGTGTGCTCCTTTTATTATATGCTCGTTTGGCTCCCCATGTTAAGATATCGAATGGCCGTCGATCAAATTATGTTACTGATAACTATATTGATTCGACATCTTTTATCCTTAAGTAGTACCGCTCAACTTTATTTGTCATATCGAATATAATCCACCTGTAGGGTTTACATGACAATCCTTATGAGCTCCTCAAGTGGACATCATCAACCCGATGTATCGGGACATGAATTCTATTTATAATCAATAACCCATCATACATCCAATGTTATTACCCTATTCATAGAGGTTGTTGACCCATAATGAATCTCACTCTTTTATGAGTCAAAGTAATGCACACTGCATATACATGTCTATTATTATATCCGGATTAAGAGCACAAGTATCCATAATAACAGAGGTATTTGTTCACTTATGTAGTCAGAACAAAAAGAACAACCTCAAGTGGTCTTGTTCAATACACACAAAGTGTACTAGTATAAACCTATAGTCAAGATAGACAAATACCAGATTACACTACAACCTTTTCAATAGATTGTCTAAGTCCATCTAGGTTGTGAACTATTTATATACTCCATAGGGAACTGATAATACGATCTTCTGTGTGACACCACACACCATATTATCTACAATATAGAATATCAGACATTTACGTTAACACTTGCAATAAATACAATGTGCAAACATTTGCTCATATGATTCTTATTCAAAATTTAAGGAAATAAGGTTACTACAAAAGTGATGCTTTTAGTATATAACCCTAACAATAAGGAGTGAGGGCAGGTTTTTTGTCAAAATATTCAAACTTTCTTAGCATTTTCTCAATTAAATGTGCTAAGGATAGAGTGTAGCCCTCCTTGCATTTGGACACTTGCATTCCTAGGATCAAGTTGGCTTCGCCTAGGTCTTTCATATCAAACTGGTTAGATAAATAATTCTTAGTGTTATTTATCAGTTCTAGTGAAGATCCTAGAATAAGGATATCATCAACATACAAACATAAGATGACATAACTTCCATTATATTTTTAGAATACAAACATTTGTCATATTTATTTGGTACGAAACCAAATTCTAAAATGACTTTGTCAAATTTGTTATGCCATTGCTTAAGAGCTTGTTTAAGGCCATAAAGAAATTTTACTAATCTACAAACCTTCTTTTCTTGACCTTTAGCAATAAAACCTTTAGGTTGCTTCATATATATTTCTTCTTCTAAATCTCCATTTAGAAATGTTGTCTTTACATCCATTTGATGGATTAACATATCATGAATGGAAGCTAAGGCTAGAAGGGTTCTAATAGAGGTGATTCTAACTACAGGAGAATATGTATCAAAATAATCTAATCCTTTTTTCTGGGTAAAACCTTTTGCTACTAATCTAGCCTTGTATTTCTCTATGGCACCATCGGCTCTAAGTTTCTTTTTGAATATCCACTTACAACCTATTAGTTTAATGCCTAAAGGTAGGTCTGCTAAAAACCAACTGCTATTCTCCATAATATAGTTGTACTCATTGTTAATGGCTTCTTTCCAGAAAGAAGCATCAGGAGAAGATATTGCTTCTTCATAAGTTGAGGGATCACCCTCTATCAAATAAGTGAAGAAACCTTTCCCTAAATTACTTCCAATTCTGCCTCTTTTATTTCTTCTAGGTTCTATATCTTGTTCATCTTATGAACTTGATGGATAAAAATAAGAACTAGTAGCAGGGGAAAGAGAAGAGCTAGTGGGAGTGGAAGAAATTCTATTCTTAAATGGAAATATATTCTCAAACTAATCTGTATCTCTAGCTTCTATAATGGTGTTGTTAGAGATTTCATTTACTTCAGAATGAGTTACAAGAAATCTAGTGGCATTACTATCTAGGACATATCCTTTGAACACAACATCTATATTTTTAGGTCCTATCTTCCTCTTTTTGGGTTCAGGAATTCCTACCTTGGCTAGACATTCCCAAACTTTGAGGTAATAAATCCTAGGAGTTCGGCCTTTCCATAACTCATATGGTGTCTTATCATTAGACTTACTAGGTACCCTATTAAGGATATACCAGGCTGACAATAAGGCCTCTTCCCACAGATTATCAGGAGCACTTGAGCTGAGAAGCATGGCATTAACCATGTCTAATAAAGTGCAATTATTTCTTTCAGCAACTCCGTTGGACTGTGGTGATTAAGAAGCAGTTACCTCATGAATTATTCCATGTTCTTCACAAAAATTATTCAATTCATTTAAGGTATACTCTCCTCCATGATCTGATCTAAGAATCTTAATCCTTTTATATAACTGGTTCTCAGCTTAAGATATATAGACCTTAAACCTGTCTATAAATTTATCTTTGGTTTTAAGAAGATAGGTGTAACAATACTTTGAATGATCATCTATGAAAGTGACAAAGTATTTTCTATCGCATCGGGTCAAAACTTTATTGGAATCACAAACGTCACTATGAATGAGTTCTAGGAGTTCGAAATTCCTATGGATAGATTTGAAAGGTAATCTAGTATGTTTGACTTGAACACAAATCTCACGTTTGTGTTTATCATCAATATGAGTCTTAGGAATAAGATCTAAGTTCATCATCCTTTTTAGAGACCCTAAATTTACATGATCCAGTCTGTCATGCCAAACATTAGTGGATTCAATATTTATAATAACAAAAGAAGAATTTAAAATTTTATTCATAGTACTCAAAATAAAGAGTCCATCTTTTACAAATCATTTTCCCACAAAAAATTTATTCTTAGAAAAAACTACTTTATTAGCCTCCATTACAATCTTGTATCCTGAAGCTACAAGCAGAGACCCACTAACTAGATTTCTTCTAACTGACGACACATGAAACACATCATAGAGGGATTGAATTTTTCTTGATGTCATCTTCAGATCTATTCTTCCTCTTTCTACGATCTGTGCCATTGAGCCATCTCCTAGGTTTACACCTCCTCCATCAGATTCCTGATAGTTTGAAAAATAGGAGCGATCAAACAAAATGTGAATATTAGCTCCGAAATTTAACCATCAATCATCAGAATGGTAAGAAATGTTTACTACATGTTGATACAGATCTGAAGGAGCTTGATGACCCATTTAGAATCATATTAGCCTCTGGCTTGCCTTTTCCCTGGAAGGAGGTCTTGACAGGTTTTCTCTTCCTATGGAAGCAGTTGATGGCTGTATGATTTGTTTTACCACACACAAAATAAAATCTTCTCTGATCCTGAGTCTGACTGAAATTTCTAGGTTTCTGAGATTGCTGGTGATGAGGGTTTTGGTAATGAACGTTTTTGTGATGTGGTTGAAAACTCTGCTTCATTTTGAAGGAGTTTGTATTGGGTTTGAGATGATGGTTAGACTTGGGTTTATCATGGCTTTCTACAAGGTTTATCCTAGCTTTGAAATCAAACCTAGCTTTGGATTTTAACCTAAACTCTTCTTTTGTTCTAAGCCTCTTTAGAACTTGAGCATCGGCAAGAGTTCCTTATAAGTAGGTAAGATCTTTGGCAGTGTCAGACCAAGAAGGAAGGAGTTTGTCTATCAAGCATCCTATTGTTAGGTTTATATTCTAAAAGCATCACTTTTATAGTAACCTTATTTCCTTAAATTTTGAATGAGAATCATATGGGCAAATATTTATATATTGTATTTGTTGCAAGTGTTAATGTAAATGTGTGATATTCTATATTGTAGATAATATGGTGTGTGGTGTCACACAGAAGATCATATTATCAGTTTCCTATGGAATATATAAATAGTTCACAACCTAGAAGGACTTCGACAATCTGTTGGAAAGGTTGTAGTGTAATCTGGTATTAGTCTATCTTTACTATAGATTTACACAAGTACACTTTGTGTGTGTTGAACAAGACCACTTGAGGTTGTTCTCTTTGTACTGACTACATAAGAGAACAAAAACCTTTGTTATTATAGATGCTTGTGCTCTTAATCCGGATATAATAACATACATGTCTATACAGTGTGCATTACTTTGACTCATGAAAGAGTAAGATTCAATATGGGTCAACAACCTCTATGAATTGGATAATAACATTGTATGTATGATGGGCTGTTGATTATAAATGAAATCCATGTCCCGATACATCGGGTTGATGATGTCCCCTTAAGGAGCTCAAAGGATTGTCATGTAAACCCTGTAGGTGGATTATATCTGATATGGCAAATAAAGTTGAACGGTACTACTTAAGGATAAAAGATGTCGAATCAATATTGTTTTCAGTAACTTAATTTGATCGACGGACATTCGATATCTTAATATGGGGAGCCAAACGAGCATATAATAAAAGGAGCCCACAAACATAATTTGGGATTAGGGAGGTAGTGCAACAATAACTCATTAATGGACCGTGCTATTGTTAATGGGCCTGGATTATGTGTTCGGGCTGAACACGGGATATCCAGATCCGTTAGGAGGCCTAACCCTAATTTCTCCTCATGGTCCCTATCGTAGCCTATATATATCCTCTATTCTCTGGCCGCCAAATTACTGATCAGAAATCTGAAGCTTTCTCTAAATTCGTGATTCACGTAAGGAGAGAAAGAGAGGGCTGCCAAGGAGAAGAAAAGCTTGGGAGATCGTCGCCCATACGACGTCCAACTCGAGGAAGGAATACGTGCAGAAGATCTTGGGGTCGTCCGTTCGAGATTGCCAAGAACTACTTGTCTTCTTCCCGCCACATGTATAATTCGTGAACCCTATTTTTTGCCTATGAAAGGTTAGAACACGTATTAAATCTGTTTAACTTTCTATCGATCAATAGGCACACCAAAGTAAGGGTCCTAGGAATCCCCAGTTCCAGCAATTGGTATCAGAGCCACTTTGGATCTGTGTATTGATTGATACGTCCATGTTGTCTAATAAAACTTACGTTATGTAATAGTCGGTAGATGTAGATCTGTTCTAACCCGGTTTTGCAGCATCTTAGATCCAACTATTATGGTCCAATGCATGTTTTGTTTTGTGATTGTTTTAAACCACGGATATGTCATGGATGTTGTTGTTGCTGTGGATGTAATTAAAATCACGAGGGTTGATCGTGCTTATAATTTTATTTTTCAATCTAGATTATGTGTGAACTCCTTTGGGAGGCATAGGATTGATGTAATCCTAATTATTTTTTATCAATCGTGATGGCGGTGGTGGCTATTTCTGACGCCGGACGAGATGCTGGTTTTAAGCAGTCCATAGGCAGAAGGATGGCTATTTCTGAACCTCGAATAGATCTGCGCAGTGTCAGATTTTGGATTTGGATAGTTGAGGACGGAGCATAAAAGATGACCATAATAGTTTGATATTTTTCTCTTATTTGTTGTCATTTTGTTTTTTCTGATTATGCATGTTTATTATTGTGTAGATGTTTTTTTGAAAAACTAAGCCTACATTAATAATGGACAACATGGACATAATATCAACTAGTAGAAAAACACTCATTGTTAAATAACTAAGTGGGAGAGGATTTATTTAGTATAAATCCTATGGTCTCCATTACTGGTTTGTAGATGATATAATTATACTTGCGCGTTGGCTTTAGTGCCTTCCTCCATATCGGATGAGTATAATTATGGATCACCAGTACAAACATCCTTAGGAATAATTGTAGAACGTTACCTAGTATGTGTTCACTTCTCCATCTGAAGGAACTCATTACAAGGTAATGGACTTAGTATTAAGTAATGGTATATACTTAGATACAAATAATGGTATCCTTCCCATCGGAGTTACTGCTATTATTTGTATAACCAGAGCAAGACCAACATATTAATTTTATTTGTCATAAAGTTATGTTGACATGATAGTAAAATTAATAGGTAGTACCTACTTGAACAAAGTTGAATTTGTATACGTCTACACTATCGTGGCATGCTAAATTTATGATGTTCAAGGTGTTGGTAAATTTCTTATTATTGTTTTGAGGGAATCAATGTTTAATTAATTTAAAAAGTTTTTGCCCTATAAAATTTTTATTTATGTGATTCTCAGGATTTCAAAAATGGGTTCTTTCAGTCCACTTATGGTGATTCTTAAAGAAAATAAACTTACTGGACCTAATTATATTGACTGAAAACGTAATCTGGACATTGTCTTAACTGCTGAGGAATACAAATATGTACTTGTTGAGGAATACCTACCTAAGCCTGATGCTAATTCTGATGAAGAGGTCAAAGAGGCTTATAAGAAGTGAAAAAAGGCAGATGAGATGGCGCGGTGTTACATTCTGGCATCTATGTAAAATGTACTGCAACATCAGCATCAGGTCATGGCCACGGCTTATGACATGATGTATAACCTTAAGAAACTCTTCGGATATCAGAGTAGAGTAGCTAGGCAGTTTGCTATGAAATGTTTAATGAATACAAAAATGGCTGAGGGTACACCAGTAAGGGATCATGTTCTCAAGATGATGGGTCATCTGAATGAGATGGAGATCTTTGGAAGTGAAATCGATGGGGAATCCCAGGTCGATATCATTCTCGGGACTCTGCCTAAAAGTTTTGACAATTTTTGCCTTAATTACAACATGAACAAAATGTTGTATAGTTTGATAGAACTTGCAAAAGAGCTAAAGGATGCTGAATCTCTCTTTAGACAGAGTGATCATTGTAGAAGCATGAAATTTCAGGCGCATCTACAGGCCAGAATTTCTATGCACTTAACACTACTTGGGTTAGGGAGTTTAAACGAAGTACTTGGCACAACAAAGGACAACAAAAGTATAGACATCAAAAGAAAATTTTTATTTCATATAAAAGTCTATTACATGTCTAAAAGAAAGGCTTTACAAAGGAAAACTTCTACAAAAATGAAGATCCTAAGACTACAGCCTGGCGCAGCAAGGGCCATGCGCCCCCTGCCAGGCGCATCCTCCGTCAGGCGCATCTCTTCAGCGTCCCAGTCAAGCGCGTCTCTTTCGGCGTCTCAGTCAGGCGCATCTCTTTTAGCGTCTCAGTCAGGCGCGTCTCTTTCAGCATCTCAGTTAGGCGCATCACTCGGCATATGCGCTCTACTTCGACCCGATCAAGTGCTGCGGCTAAAGGAGCAGCTTTGAGCATAACAAGAGCTGGCGATCAACCCCACCCTAGCTGGAGGAAGAGCTCTCCAAAGCCCAAGGAAGAGGAGAGCACCGCAAGTCTGATCTGTGGCTCTTCCGGCATAACGGAGACGGGACTCGAGCATCCCGATCTTTGGATACAACAGGCACCTTCGGCCTGCTTCGGGAGCCCGCGATCCCGACTTTTGGATGTAACAGTCACCTTCACGAATGCATACGAAGACGACTCGACACATCTTCACCCTGGAGAGCGTCTTGGCAACAGAATAAACTCGGACAAAAAAGTTCATCTTCGTCGAGAAGTCAAGGGAGAGACAGCAAAACTCTCTCAAAATTGTTGCTATTTATAGGTCGGGGCAAATCAAACCCATGCGCAAGTGGCAACCTTCCCGAGGTTAATGCAATAAACTTGCATTTACGATGATGAATTTGCCTCTTCGAATTCAGCCAAGTCAAAATGGCTATTTAAAGCACTCGAAGAATTCAACAGTCGGACCAATGAAGATGCGTCATACAAACAGATGCGCCGGTCAGACCGTGCATCATACAGACGCGCCCATTAGCACCAAGTGCCTCATAAGGATAAGCCCCATGCGTCCCCATGCGCCTAGGGAAACACAGATCAATGCGCCCACTCAAAGGCCCATCATCCGTCAAGAACATTAAATGCTGAAGTCTGACACGACAGCAACCATGTCTCGATGACAGAGCAGCAACAGCTTTTACAGAAAATGAAGCATCGCTGACGTCAGCGTCATCATTACTCTCCTTTGGCGGTTACAAGCCACGTAGCCGATCGAGCATTCGTATGCGCCTCCACAGTCATGCGCCCGAAGACTCGCATGCGCCTCAAAAGCCGTGCGCTCAGACCGGTTCGTGACTCCTGAAGGTTACGAGCCAAAGTCTTCTCATGCGCCCAATTCCAGGCACATCCTATCAGATTGCTCTCCACCAAATCTGAGATCTTTGAGCTACGAACATGCGCCACGTGTCCTTTGACTCAGTTCAGCCTATGAAGGGGTGCTAACCACCCAGGATCTCAGCAACCGAAAGATCCTCTCCACTGCCACGTGCTAGCAACAAATGCAGCATAAAGGATTCAACCCAAAAATCATGGCGCATCATCCATGCGCCCTCCTCCCATCAGCATCAGCCACATGGCGTTCCCATGAACAAAGTGCATCCTACATGTGCGCACATGAGCAGCCCAACCTGCTGCTTATAAATAGAGGGATCATTTTATTCTTCCACACACACACAGACATACAGAGATGCACAGTCAAAGACAAACGTAACCAGAGCATCAGAGTTATCACCCACAGAGATCGAAAGAGACACTCAACGTCTTCTTCCCCTCCGCAAGCTCCGACATCCAGAGCAATCCAGACCTTCAGAGAACCAAAAACTGTCGTCAGATCGTCAACGGAGTCAACGCATTACCACTCGCTCCATCGACGCAGGACCCAGATAAAAATAAAAGTGTACTCCTAGGACTATATTGAAGTCCTATATTGTAACACTGTTCTGTTTGTAATTGAAATTGCAATTCAAAGATTTTAATGGCAAACAATCATATTTTTGTTTCTGAAAAGGCTTCTACTTCTAAGCCAAAAGGCGGTAGGAAGAAGAATAACATTCAGAAACAGACAAACTCAGCAAAGAATGGCATGTGACCTCAAGGCGCTGTGAAAAAGCCGAAAGGCAAATATTTCAAGTGCAAAGGGTTAGGACATTGGAAGACTGACTGTCCACTTGTCACCCCCAGTTTCCAGAAACAGGGGTATTTTTGTCATTTTTTTCACTTTTGAATTATTTTAGAATTATTTATTTATTTATTGTATTATTTTGGGGTTATTTGAATCGGGGATCCGGGGTAGTTTGACCTTAGCGGGCCCACACACTAGCTAGCCATGGCCCACAATATTACCATCAAAAGTTAGAGGGATTAATCATGACCCCATGGATTAGGTTAGACCTAATTAGAACATTAGATTTACATTTTTAACCCCCAAACCCTAAGCAACCTTGTAAGGAGCTAATAAAACAATAGGAGGGCAAACTTATAATTAGGAAAAGGGGGAAATAGGAGCTCTTGGCCGGCCACATGTGGGGGTGGGTAGGAGAGAGAAAACTACTTTCTTTTGTTCTCATCCACTTTTTCTTCTTCTTCTCCAAAGGTTCTTCCCTTTCCTTGAGAGCTCCCCCATTGTTTCAACCTCCAAATAGGTAATCTCTTCTCTAAATTAGTTTTTCCTCTCATGTAGAATGGTTAGGAACCCAATAGGAATGTTTCCCATGGTTGTGTCTCCATTAGAGACTATTTTGTGTCCTTTGGGCATTTTTAGGGGTATCCAATATGTAGGATTGTGTCCTAATAGGAAAACCTCCTATTTGGACACATGGATATTGTTGTGCATTGGTTTTGGTGTGTTCTAACTATTATTCCAGATTTTTACATGTTTTTAGAATGTATTTTTCCATGTATCATAATGTAACATATTCATATTTCCTATATATATATATATATATTTTTTTTTTTTTTCCTATATATATATATATATATATATATATATATATATATATATATATATATATATATATATATATATGGATATATATATCATTCTATATATATATATATATATATATATATATATATATATATATATATATATATATATATATGTATGGCTTATATTTATAAAAAAAAAAAAAAAAAAAAAAAAAATATATGGCTTATATTTATATATGTGGATATATTTTGAGGTGATGGTGTGATGCTTATGTTGGTTGGGGGCTTGACAGGTTCGGCCTAGAGAGGGAGCATGGGTGAGTGTGTGTATATATGGTTTCATACCTATTAATATATATATATATATATATATATATATATATATATATATATATATATATATATATATATATAGTGGTATATATATATGTGGTTTATATATGGGATAGATATATATGGTAGTGTGTGTGGCTTTGTGTTGGTGTAGGGAGAAGCCAGGTTCGGCCAAGATGGCTTGGGGTGTGTGTGTGTATGTTAGTAGTGGTGGTGTTTGGTGATTTGTTTGAGAGGGGAAATCATGTGAAAAGGAGTGTGAGATAGAGGAAATATAGAGAGGGGAAGAGGTGAGTTTGTAGAGTGATTAGAGGGAGAAGAGAGCCCCAAACCACTGTCCAAAAACCCCCAACCTGCTGTCCTACACAGCCCCCTAAACTCCCCTTTTCCTGCCATCAAAACAGCCCCCACATTGCCTTCAAATTCAGCCTCCATTACACCTACATTCCAGCCCTTCCTAACTCCAAAACAGCCCATACAAACTCCTCTTACATGGCTGTCCTTTGGCCATCAAAACAGCAGCTATACCAAGCCAAAACAGCCCCTAACAAGCCTTCATGGCTGTCCTCTAATGCACAAATCAGTCCCTACTTGGACTGTCAAGAACAGTCCATCAAATCCTCCACTTTTCAGTCCCAAACTTGTCCCTTTGGCTGTCCTTGTTGGCCCCTAACACCACCACCCAACCACTTCAAATTCAGCCCACAAACACCACTATATGACAGCCCTATAACCCCACCAAATCAGTCCACTTTTGTACCATATCATTCCATACATATTAGCTTGTGTGAGTGTGTGTTTGTGAGCTTGTGTGAGTGTGTGTGTGAGGGTTTATGAGTGAAACTAGTATCCTATAGCTAAACTAATAGGAAACCTATAGGAGAGCCTATGAGTGATAAATATAGGAGTGTATCATGAGAGTGAGTGGTGTAGTTGAGTGTAAGTGTGAAAAGAGTAAATTCATGATATAGATTAGGTAATAGGGTAAATCGATAACCCGTATCCTAACATGGCCTAGATACCTAGGATACCCAAATTTCTTGGTAGGTAAACCTTAGATGGGTTGATATCTAGCTACCCTAAGGAGCCTAGGCTAGTACCATGGGTATTTGCGGGATTTCATTGGTATTGGGCAAGTTATCGGGATTTACCTTAGAAGGTAAATACTAGTTTTGCCTAGAAATAGGATATTGGTGTTAGAAGTCTAAGATGGAGTTAGAACTTGATTCCCGTGGTTGGTAATGATCAAATATGGTACTCATAGACTAGTTTTGACGTCGGTTGACCTTTTTGACCAAAAGTCAACAAAAGTCAACCGAGAGTCAAACTTAGTCTTAAACGCCCCGATTTGCCCGAAAACCAACCCAGAGTTGACCAGTTGACTGAAAGTCAACAGTTGGTCAACATTAGACTACTTTGACCTAGAGTTGACCAGAGTTGACTTTTTGACCAAAAGTCAACTGTAAGTCAACCGTTGATCCCGATTGACCTAGTTTGACTTGGATTGACTTCTAGTGACCTAGTATGACCTAGTATGAACCAGTATGACCTAGTATGACTCAGATTGACCTAAATTGACCTAGTTTTGACTTAGACTTGTATTCATGGATTATATTAGTTTCCTTTTCCAGTTTTAAGCCCTGTTTGACTCATAGTATCTTATCTTAGGTCTGTGATCGCTCTGAGCGTCTGTTCACCCTATCAGCTCAGGATCACAGGCGAGTACATTCACTGATAGTTTTCATTGTCTTGATATCTGCTATATCTGATTCAGTCGTAGTGTCTTACTTGATTTCCAGACACGATATTTCACGGACTAGTATATGTCGGATCCTGTCATGAGATGTTGTTCCCGGATTACTTGGTATATTAGTACATGACTCAATTTGTTGCTTTTACTTATATAGACATGGACTTGGGAGTGGGCTGGCCCCCTGCTTTCGAATCCCGTGTCATGACGTGTTATGTCCGGATCCTTTATACTATTCGGGGATGGAGAGTTATTAGTGGTTGTGTGATCAAAATACCCACTTGTTGCTTCATATTTGTACTCGACACTTGTTCATAGCTACTTGTTCACAACTTTCCATGGTGACCGGCCTTATCTTCACACTTGTTGTTTCACACTTGTTATTTGTTCGTAACCGGTCAGATGGAAAGCTTGAACATGTTTCCCAAACCGATCACATGACGTACTAATAATTCAAGGCACCTTTTATATTTATTATCTGTGGTGACTAAGTTCTGTTTGGGAGAAGGGTTACAGCCCCAGTTCTTGTTTGGTTTAGGGGTTGTAACTCGGCTTTCCGAACAGTTCCTAAGTCGCCCTATTTACATTCATATCGTCGTCCTTTTCAGTACTCACACCATGATATATATATTTCCAGTTGATTTTGTCTTATATTTTATTACACTGTCTCTTATAGAATTTATCAATTCATATGGAACTGCTGTTGGTGTTTGTACTTGCTCATTTTCCTGACAGGATACCGTTGACAAATTTTATAGATGACTCTGAGACTGACTGCCCGACCTACTATGGGGTTGAGTCTGATGGACTAGATTTAGACCGTGGCTTATTGGTAGAGCCACTGGACTTTGCTCACCCTGAGTAGCCTAGTTTAGTTAGGTTTGCCTGGCCTGCGAGCCAGCTAGTATATTTTCAGTTTGTAGTATCTTATACTTATATTATCTTTCAGTTTGTAGTATCTTATACTTATATTATCTGAGACTCTGGATGTTGTGTTAGCTCTGACTTATGGATTTTGGACTCGTTTCCTGTTTTATCTATCATATCTCTTTTCATGCTATCTACCCTAGTTTGATTATGTGATTGAGACTGTATTGCAATGTCACCTCCATTCGGAGTATATATACTGTACAGGTACATTTATCTGTTTTAGTCGTAGTATTTACAGACCCTATATACAGCGTTCTACCGCCGATTCTGCGACATAGGCTGGACGTAACCACGTGCTCGTGCCCCTCTTCAGGGTGCGGGTCGTGACACGTTTTTATGGTGGCCCATGCAGGTCAGTGTCGTAATTAGTGCGATCTCGTAATAGTGCTCGACTTTGAGCGCTAATTACGAGCCTGCGACTAGGACGTAGGATCTAGGGTATGGTAGGAGTTACTCAATCACATTTTAGGAAAATTCTGATCTTTTGATTACCATGACAACTCTTCTTGCATTTGAATTCAATTGTCCTCCTTTGATAATATCTTATCTTGTGCCATATTGATCTCTTGGGTTCAATTCATCTTCAGGATGACGGTGACTCGTTCTCAGGCGGTAGGGCCTAGTACAGTTCCAAAGAGGTCAGATCCTGGAGGTCTTCCATCTCCGGCTACAGGAGTAGCAGTCGAGAGAGAAGTAGCCTTAGTCCCTGCCTTTCAGGCAGGAGTAGCAGCAGCAGTTCCCGGAGGTCTTCCACCTTCAGCTAGGGGAGCTGCAGTTCAGGAGGCTGCCACATCAGTCCTTATCCTTCAGGCGGAAGCGGCAGCGACGGTTTCAGGAGGTCTTCCACCTCCAGCAGCGAGACCGTCCATGGTCATCCCTGACATTCTTCTACCGCCGCCTCAGCTATCGACAGATGCTCAGGGGATGATGGCCCTTCTGCAGCAGATGCTGCAAACACAGAGAGCACAGGCAGAGGCACAGCATCGTCAGGCAGAGGTGCTGCGACAGACCATGGAGAACTCACATCAGTTAGCTATGGCAGCAGTGGAGAGAGATGCACCGGCTACAGTTCAGGGAGCACCAGCACAGCAGCAGGGTCAGGGGAGGCCCGGTACACACCTCCACTTCAGAAAGATGAACCCACGGGAGTTCAAGGGTACCGAGGGTATCCTATACGCGAACGACTGGCTAGAGGATGTCTAGCGGAGTCTGGAGTTGGCAGAGGTGCCGAGAGGTCTGTGGGTGACGTCTGCAGCGAGCCAGTTCTTCGATATAGCGCTGACTTGGTACCGCACGGATCCACGTACGTCAGTGAGGGGATTGTCTTGGGAGGACTTCAGAAAACTCTTTAAGGAGAAGTTCTACCCGGACGTAGCCGTGTCAACTTTGGAGGGGCAGTTTGCCAGTTTGGTGTAGGGGAACTCGTCGATGGACGAGTACGCAGCAGAGTTCTTCCGCTTGAGCAGGTTTGCACCCAGTTTGGTTCAGGATGAGGGGTGCAAGGCCCGGAAGTTCAGGAGGGGTCTCATTCATGCAGTGCGCACTCGCACATCTGGGCGACGAGACGCGACCTTCGAGCAGATCTTTATGGAGGCGCAGATCGCAGAGGAGGACTTCGGCCTCCGGCCGAAGAGGAGCAGTGACGTTCTGGAAGCTAGTTCGAGTGCAGGGCCAGCGAAGCGCCCACACTTCCAGTAGAGGCAGTTTCAGCAGCAGCAGCCTCAGTTGTAGTTTCAGCAGGCACCAGCGCGTGCCCAGCAGCACCAGGGACAGAGCCAGAGGCAGGCTATCCAGTGTACCTTCTGCAAGAAGATGGGGCATACCGGGGAGGTCTGTAGATTGAGTCTGGGAGTTTGTCTGTTCTGTGGAGCTCCAGATCACCAGATGAGGGACTGTGCTGCCCGTGCAGCCAGACAGGCAGGCCAGGATAGAGTGCGGCAGGCTAGAGGGGACCAGCAGGGGCACGTGTTCGCCATGGCAGTTAAGCCCACTCAGGCAGTAGCAGAGCAGATAGCAGGTTCCAATCTTTTGATCTCATTTTCGCATTGCTTCCTCATAAACTGTCTTGAACTTTGATTCTATCTGTTCTTTGCTCGTTGGATAAAATTTTGTTCTTGTGATGTGACATTTTCTGAGATAAGTCGTATGGGCTAGGTCGCCTCGATTATGATATTTTAGAATCCTCTAGGGTCATGCTAGCAGGCAGAGTGAGGACATATAGTCAGACTATGGACGTATCTCTCGGGTGTGGGAATTTAAGGTTTTCCCTGCCAAGCTAGCGGCAATGCGAAAATTTTAAATACCATAATTCTAGAGGTATGTACCGTAGTTGAGGACTCTGTGATTATCGTAGCCTTGCTCACTGGCATGACGGAGGTTCTGAGTATCATGATTATTGGACAGACGCATACGATTATCAAATTGCATGAATTTTCTATGTTTACTTTGTTTTAAGTCTTTGGATGATTCTTTTAAGGTGGATAGACTTATATTTGAGAGTAACTTTAAATTTTATAAATTTAGTCATTTAATTCCTGTTTCGATTTTTGAGATTTTAATCATTTTAAATTTTTAGCCATGACTTGTGAATTTGAAATTTTACTATTGTTTGGTTTTAATTTCGAGAACAATTTTTTTTTAAGGTGGATAGATTTGTCACCCCCAGTTTCCAGAAATAGGGATATTTTTGTCATTTTTTTCACTTTTGAATTATTTTGGAATTATTTATTTATTTATTGTATTATTTTGGGGTTATTTGAATCGGGTTCGAATTTCAACTCATTCCGACTTGTTTTGACTTGTTTCGGGGATCCGGGGTAGTTTGACCTTAGCGGGCCCACACACTAGCTAGTCATGGCCCACAATATTACCATCAAAAGTTAGAGGGATTAATCATGACCCCATGGATTAGGTTAGACCTAATTAGAACATTAGAATTACATTTTTAACCCCCAAACCCTAAGCAACCTTGTAAGGAGCTAATAAAACAATAGGAGGGCAAACTTGTAATTAGGAAAAGAAAAAAATAGAAGCTCTTGGCCGGCCACATGTGGGGGTGGGTAGGAGAGAGAAAACTACTTTCTTTTGTTCTCATCCACTTCTTCTTCTTCTTCTCCAAAGGTTCTTCCCTTTCCTTGAGAGCTCCACCATTGTTTCAACCTCCAAATAAGTAATCTCTTCTCTAAATTAGTTTTCCCTCTCATGTAGAATGGTTAGGAACCCAATAGGAATGTTTCCCATGGTTGTGTCTCCATTAGAGACTATTTTGTGTCCTTTGGGCATTTTTAGGGGTGTCCAATATGTAGGATTGTGTCCTAATAGAAAAACCCCCTATTTGGACACATGGATATTGTTGTGCATTGGTTTTGGTGTGTTCTAACTATTATTCCAGATTTTTACATGTTTTTAGAATGTATTTTTCCATGTATCATAATGTAACATATTCATATTTCCTATATGTATATATATATGGATATATATATATATCATTCTATATATATATATATATATATATATATATATATTTATATATGTATATATATATATGGCTTATATTTATATATGTGGATATGTTTTGAGGTGATGGTGTGATGCTTGTGTTGGTTGGGGGCTTGACAGGTTCGACCTAGAGAGGGAGCATGGGTGAGTGTGTGTATATATGGTTTCATACCTATATATATATATATATATATATATATATATATATATATATATATATATATATATATATATATATATATATATATATATATATATATATATATATATATAAAATATATATATATATATATATATAGTGGTATATATATATGTGGTTTATATATGGGATAGATATATATGGTTGTGTGTGTGGCTTTGTGTTGGTGTAGGGAGAAGCCAGGTTCGGCCAAGATGGCTTGGGGTGTGTGTGTGTGTATGTTAGTAGTGGTGGTGTTTGGTGATTTGTTTGAGAGGGGAAATCATGTGAAGAGGAGTGTGAGATAGAGGAAATATAGAGAGGGGAAGAGGTGAGTTTGTAGAGTGATTAGAGGGAGAAGAGAGCCCCAAACCACTGTACAAAACCCCCAACCTGCTGTCCTACACAGCCCCCTAAACTCCCCTTTTCCTGCCATCAAAACAGCCCCCACATTGCCTTCAAATTTAGCCTCCATTACACCTACATTCCAGCCCTTCCTAACTCCAAAACAGCCCATACAAACTCCTCTTACATGGCTGTCCTTTGGCCATCAAAATAGCAGCTATACCAAGCCAAAATAGCCCCTAACAAGCCTTCATGGCTGTCCTCTAATGCACAAATCAGTCCCTACTTGGACTGTCAAGAACAGTCCATCAAATCCTCCACTTTTCAGTCCCAAACTTGCCCCTTTGGCTGTCCTTGTTGGACCCTAACACCACCACCCAACCACTTCAAATTCAGCCCACAAACACCACTATATGACAGCCCTATAACCCCACCAAATCAGTCCACTTTTGCACCATATCATTCCATACATATTAGCTTGTGTGAGTGTGTGTTTGTGAGCTTGTGTGTGTGTGTGTGTGAGGGTTTATGAGTGAAACTAGTATCCTATAGTATATCCTATAGCTAAACTAATAGGAAACCTATAAGAGAGCCAATGAGTGATAAATATAGGAGTGTATCATGAGAGTGAGTGGTGTAGTTGAGTGTGAGAGTGAAAATGGTAAATTCATGATATAGATTAGGTAATAGGGTAAATCGATACCCCGTATCCTAACATGGCCTAGATACCTAGGATACCAAAATTTCTTGGTATGTAAACCTTAGATGGGTTGATATCTAGCTACCCTAAGGAGCCTAGGCTAGTACCATGGGTATTTGCGGGATTTCATTGGTATTGGGCAAGGTATCGGGATTTACCTTAGAAGGATAAATACTAGTTTTGCCTAGAAATAGGATATTGGTGTTAGAAGTCTAAGATGGAGTTAGAACTTGATTCCCGTGGTTGGTAATGATCAAATATGGTACTCATAGACTAGTTTTGACGTCGGTTGACCTTTTTGACCAAAAGTCAACAAAAGTCAACCGAGAGTCAAACTTAGTCTTTAAGCGACCCGATTTGCCCGAAAACCAACCCAGAGTTAACCAGTTGACTGAAAGTCAACAGTTGGTCAATATTAGACTAGTTTGACCTAGGGTTGACCTAGATTTGACCAGAGTTGACCAGAGTTGACTTTTTGACCAAAAGTCAACTATAAGTCAACCATTGATCCCGATTGACCTAGTTTGACTTGGATTGACTTCCAGTGACCTAGTATGACCTAGTATAAACCAGTATGACCTAGTATGACTCAGATTGACCTAGATTGACATAGTTTTGACTTAGACTTGTATTTATGGATTATATTAGTTTCTTTTTTTAGTTTTAAGCCCTGTTTGACTCATAGTATCTTATCTTAGGTCTGTGATCGCTCTGAGCGTCTGTTCACCCTATCAGCTCAGGACCACAGGCGAGTACATTCACTGATAATTTTTATTGTCTTGATATCTTCTATATCCGATTCAGTCGTAGTGTCTTACTTGATTTTCAGACACGATATTTCACGGACTAGTATATGTCAGATCCTGTCATGAGATGTTGTTCCCGGATTATTTGGTATATTAGTACATGACTCGATTTGTTACTAGACGTGGACTTAGGAGTGGGCTGGCCCCCTGCTTTCGAACCCCGTGTCATGACGTGTTATGTCCGGATCCTTTATACTATTCGGGGATGGGGAGTTATTAGTGGTTGTGTGATCAAAATACCCACTTGTTGCTTCACACTTATACTCGACACTTGTTCATAGCTACTTGTTCACAACTTTCCATGGTGACCGGCCTTATCTTCACACTTGTTGTTTCACACTTGTTATTTGTTCGTAACCGGTCAGATGGAAAGCTTGAACATGTTTCCCAAACCGATCATATGACGCACTAATAATTCAAGGCACCTTTTATATTTATTATCTGTGGTGACTAAGTTCTGTTCGGGAGAAGGGTTACAGCCCCAGTTCTTGTTTGGTTTAGGGGTTGTAACTCGGCTTTCCGAACAGTTCCCAAGTCGCCCTATTTACATTCATATCGTCGTCCTTTTCAGTACTCACACCATGATATATATATTTCCAGTTGATTTTGTCTTGTATTTCATTACACTGTCTCTTATAGAATTTATCAATTCATATGGAACTGCTGTTGGTGTTTGTACTTGCTCATTTTCCTGATAGGATACCGTTGATAAATTTTACAGATGACTTTGAGACTGACTGCCCGACCTACTATGGGGTTGAGTCTGATGGACTAGATTTAGACCGTGGCTTATTGGTAGAGCCACTGGACTTTGCTCACCCTGAGTAGCCTAGTTTAGTTAGGTTTGCCTGGCCTGCGAGCCAGCTAGTAAATTTTCAGTTTATAGTATCTTATACTTATATTATCTGAGACTCTGGATGTTGTGTTAGCTCTGACTTGTAGATTTTGGACTCGTTTCCTGTTTTATCTATCATATCTCTTTTCATGCTATCTACCCTAGTTTGATTATGTGATTGAGACTGTATTGTTATGTCACCTCCATTCGGAGTGTATATACTGTACAGGTACATTTATCTATTTTAGTCGTAGTATTTACAGACCCTATATACAGCGTTCTACCGCCGATTCTGCAGCGTAGACTGGACGTAACCACGTGCTCGTGCCCCTCTTTAGGGTGCGGGTCGTGACACCACTTCTCAAATAAGGGAACAAATAAGGTATATCTCATTTACTAGTAGTTGAAATATGTTTAGCGGTGTTATCTACCAACACCTGGTGTGCATATACATGAGCCACTAATCATGTCTGCAGTACATTGCAGGGGTTCTAGGAAACCAGGCGGCTCAGTGATGGAGAGATGTGCTTGTTCATGGGTGACGCAACAAAAGTAGTGGTCATTGCATTAGGAGATGTTACTTCATCTTTTGGTAAAAATAAGTCTTTGACATTGAGAGATTGTCTTTATGCACCTTCACTTAGAAGGAATTTAATTTATATTTCTATGTTAGTTAAGGATGGATATTCAATTTATTTTAATAACAATATTGTTATTAGAAAGAATAAATATTTTATCTGTTCTAGTGCATTAGTTGATAATCTGTATGTCATTTATCCCGTTTCGCCCACAATACAACTTATGGAAATGAATAATATGTCATCTAACTTAAATAAGAGAAAGAAACCTTCTTGTATGAACCGAGCATATCTTTGGCACTTGCGATTGGGGCATATTAACCTAAGAAGGATTCAAAGACTGGTTGAAGATGGACCTTTCAGTTCATTGGAAGTGGAGGCACTACCAGTCTATGAATCCTGCTTGGAAGGTAAAATGACCGAAAGGCCTTTTACGACAAAGGGGTTTAGGGCCAAAGATGTGTTGGAATTGGTTCATTATGATTTGTGTGGACCCATGACTATCCAAGCTAGAGGTGACTTTGAATATTTTGTCATATTTATTGATGATTATTGAAGGTATGGATACATTTATTTGATGTACCATAAGTCTGAGTGCTTTAAGAAATTCAAAGAGTACAAGACTGAAACAGAGAAATGTCATGGAAAATATATCAAGTCATTACGATCAGATCATGGTGGCGAGTACCTCTTTGGAGAGTTTAGGGATTATTTATCAGAGACTGGGATTACATCCTAATTGGCTACACCTGGAACGCTCCAGCAGAATGGTGTAGCCGAAAGAAGGAATAGAATTCTTATAGAGATGGTTAGATCAATGATGAGTTATTCGAATTTACCAGATTCATTTTGGGGATATGCCTTAGAGACTGCAGCTTATATTTTGAACTTGGTTCCTTCTAAGTTAGTACCTCTTACTCTAACAGAGCTGTGAATTGGGCATAAGCCTAGTCTAAAACATGTTCGAATTTGGGGTAGTCTAGCACATGTGCTGAATGGAAAAGCAGATAAGTTGGAATCTCGTACAGAAGTACGCTTGTTTGTAGGCTATCCAAAAGGAACGAAAGGAGGTTTATTTTATTGTCCTAAGGATCAGAAGGTCATTGTTAGCACCAATGCCCGATTCTTAGAGGAAGACTATGTGATGAACCATAAACCCACAAGTAGAGTTATTATAGAAGAACTAAGAGGTGAGACACCAAGTACTTCAGTACCAACAGTACAAGAGAATGAACCACAATTAACTGCACAATGTGTCACAAATGTTATACCACAACCGATAGTGCCCCGTCGTAGTGGGAGGGTTGTGATACAACCTGATAGATATATGTTCTTGGGAGAGTCGTCAGACTTCGTCCCTGAGAAACAAGATTTTGATCCCTGTAGCTACAACGAAGCACTCCAAGATAAAGATGTAGAGTCTTGGTAAAAAGTAATGATATCTGAAATAGAATCTATGAATTTTAATCAGGTCTGGGAGCTTATAGAACCACTCGTTGGTGTAAAAGACATTGGATGCAAATGGGTCTATAAGAGAAAAAAAGGATCAAATGGTAAGGTTGAAACCTTTAAAGCTCGGCTTGTTACAAAAGATTGTACTCAAAGAGAGGATATCGATTATGAGAAAACATTTTCTCCAGTAGCCATGCTTAAGTCTATTCGGATTCTTTTATCTATTACAGCTCATCTCGATTATAAAATTTGGCAAATGGATGTCAAGACAGCTTTCCTTAATGGAAGTCTTGAAGAAGACATCTATATGCAACGACCAGACGGGTTCATTGAAAAAGGGCCAAGAACATCTTGTTTGTAAGCTCAAGAAGTCCATTTATGGACTTACGCAAGCTTCCAGATATTGGAACATATGTTTTGATCAGGTAATAAAATCCTGTAGATTTGATCAATGTCAGGATGAATCATGTATATACAGAAAGTGTGACAGAAACGTGGTGGTGTTCCTGGTACTTTATGTGGATGACATCTTGCTCATTGGAAATAATGTGAAGGTGTTATCTGATGTAAGGGTATGGTTATCCAAACAGTTTGATATGAAGGACTTGGGAGAGGTAGGTCACATCCTTGGGATCAAAGTTCTACGAGATCGCAAGAAAAGGATGTTGGGCTTATCCCAAGCTTCCTATATCGTTACTGTACTAACTTATTTTAGTATGCAAAATTCTAAGAAAGGTTTCTTACCTTTTAGACATGGAATTGCTCTATCAAAGGAGCAGTGTCCGAAGACACCTAAAGAGATAGAGAACATGAAAGCAGTTCCTTATGCTTCAACAGTAGGAAGCTTAATGTATGCAATACTATGTACAAGACCAGACATCTTCTTTACCGTAGACATGGTCAGCAGATATCAGTCTAACCCAGGACAAGAGCACTGGCCTACTGTAAAGTATATTTTGAAGTACCTGAAAAGGGCTAAAGAGTATATGCTAGTTTACCAGGCAGATAGTTTAGTTTCCTTGGGGTATACAGACTCAGATTTTTAGTCAGATAGGAATTCCAGGAAATCTACCTCAGGTTATGTGTTTACTTTGGGAGGTGGAGCCATTGTGTGGAGAAGTATCAAGAAAAAATATATTGCTGATTCCACCATGGAAGCCGAGTATGTGGCAGCCTCTGAGGCAACTAAAGAAGCGGTTTGGCTCAGAAACTTTCTATTGGACTTGGATGTGGTACCTAGTTTGCTTAAGTCTATTACACTTTATTGTGATAATAGTGGTGCAGTTGCAAACTCGAAGGAACCACGAGTCCGTAAGACAGGTAAACACATTGAGTGCAAGTACCACCTGATACGAAATTTCGTTATGAAAGAAAAAGTTGCTGTGATCAAGATAGCATCAGCCGACGACCTAGCTGATCCCTTTACAAAAAGCTTACCAGCTAAGGCTTTTGATAGTCATGTTGAGGGAATATGAGTCAGACGTGTAGCAGCATGGCTTTAAGTCTAAGTGGGAGATTTGTAACTGTATACAGTTACCAGTATACTGAAAAGTAATATTTTGAGTATAAGTGGAAGATTGTTAGGGTTATATACTAAAAGTATCACTTTTGTATTAATCTTATTTCCTTAAATTTTGAATAAAAATCATATGGGCAAATATTTGTATATTGTGTTTGTTACAAGTGTTAATGCAAATGTCTGATATTCTATATTATAGATAATATGGTGTATGGTATCACACAGAAGATCATATTATCAGTTCCCTATGGAATATATAAATAGTTCACAACCTAGATGGACTTGGACAATCTATTGGAAAGGTTGTAGTGTAATATGGTATTAGTCTATCTTGACTATAGGTTTACACTAGTACACTTTGTGTGTATTGAACAGGACCACTTGAGGTTGTTCTCTTTGTACTGACTACATAAGAGAACAAACACCTCTGTTATTATGGATGCTTGTGCTCTTAATCCGAATATAATAACAGACATGTATATGCAGTGTATATTACTTTGACTCGTGAAAGAGTGAGATTTATTATGGGTCAACAACCTCTATGAATTGGATAATAACATTGTATGTATGATGGGCTGTTGATTATAAATAGAATCTATGTCCCAATACATCGGGTTGATGATGTCCCCTTAAGAAGCTCATAAGGATTGTCATGTAAACCCTGCAGGTGGATTATATCTGACATGACAAATAAAGTTGAGCGGTACTACTTAAGGATAAAAGTTGTCAAATCAATATAGTTGTCAGTAACTTAATTTGATCGACGGATATTCGATATCTTAACATGGGGAGCCAAACGAGCATATAATAAAAGGAGCCCACAAACATAATTTTGGATTAAGGAGGTAGTGCAACAATAGCACATTAGTGGACCGAGCTATTGTTAATGGGCTTGGATTGTGTTTTCGGGCTGAACACGGGATATCCAGATCCGTTAAGAGGCCTAACCCTAATTTCTCCTCATGGTTCCTGCCATAGCCTATATATATCCTCTATTCTTTAGCCGCCAAATTGCTGATAAAAAATCTGAAGCTTTCTCTAAATTCTTGATTCAAGTAAGGAGAGAAGAGAGGGCTGCCAAGTACAAGAAAAGGTTGGGAGATCGTCGCCCACACGACGTCCAACTTGTGGAAGGAATACGTATAGAAGATCTTGGGGTCGTCCGTTCGAGATTGCGAGGAATTCTTGTCTTTTTTCCGTCGCAGGTATAATTCGTAAACCCTAGTTTCCGTCTATGAAGGATTAGAACACGTATTAAATCTGTTTAACTTTCTATCGATCAATACGCACACCAAAGTAAGGGTCCTGGGATTCCCCAGTTCCATCACCTATTTTATGCTCAGTAGAGAAGATTGTACCTTTGGCTTGAACATGTCTAAGCTGTTCTTGGAATTCAGGAATTTAGTCATTGATAGGTTTATTATCTACCATGACATATCTGTTTAATGTGGAGGAATTCAATCTTTCAATTCCAGCATCATCATAACCATATTCATCTTCCAAAGCATTCCAGTGTTCTTAAGCGCTTTTATATTCAAAAAATATGTCATAGAGAGATTCTGACAAAGCGCTCAAGATTCTATAAAAATAGTGGTAGTCTATTTCCTTAGGAGTCTTAGGTTTGGAGGAAGAGGATGACCGGGTTACCCCTTTGTCAGACTCAGTATTGTCAGAATCATTTATGATGGATGTGGACCTATCAATTGTAGAAATCAGACCTAAAGTGGTTAGCCAAAATTTCATTTGGCTCTGCCACCTTTTGAAGTATGTGCCATTGAACTTTGAAGGTTTGGCAGTAAAGATCTCTTCCTTGACAGTCATGATCTCTAAATTCTGCAAAAATTTATATTTACTCAATAAAAAAAATTTCTTTAAGTTAAAAATAACAGTTTTAGACGATCTTAGTAAATTACCTTTAAAATTTTAGTTTTTAAGTTTTGATCAGGTTGGGTTAGCTGTAGGGGCTGGATCCCAGCAAGCGGAGGTTCACTATGAACACTTAAGTGCCGGTCGCTTAGATGATTAATGCCTTGTTGACAGAAGGACCCTTTCGGCTTGTACCTAAATAAATCTCTACTTTAGAACTTTGAAAATAAAGGAGTAATTTACTAGATCAATAAACTGTTTACTTTAAAATATTGAGTAAAGAAAACTAGGATTGACAGAATGTACTAATACAATCTTGTTTTAAGGGAAGTATCAAATCCTAGAGACGGTCTTGTGAAGCAACACCTGTTTTACGACTAATGAATATCAAGGTTGCTAAGAAGAATTGTGATAAGCAAATTATTAAGCATGAATAACAATTGCTAATAAAATTTAATTCTAAATAAATTTTTTGATACTATATGCAAATATAGCAAACTTGTAGAAAAGTTGGACAAACTTGACAAAGTTGTTAACAAATTATAATAGTAAATGTATGCATGTTAACAACAGCAAGTTATTTTGTCTACAAATATATTGTTAACAGTAGCAAACTAAAAATATATTGTTAACAGCTTGAACAAGAAAGTTGTGAATAAATTTAACAGACCAAACTTTTGTAAATGCAATTGATAAGAGAATTGTAAAAACAAGAATTATTGTTAGACAATAAAAACGTATCAACTCTTAGATTGTTAGTCTTTCTTCAATTTTCTCGCTTTTAATATCTGTAAAAGAAATAAAATAGTAAATTGTTACTGGCCTCTGGGAAAGTCGCGCACGTAGCACTATCCTAAGAGTTTATTCGGGTCTATGTGCAGACTTTTTTCGAATGCTCCTAGTAGTGAAACCCCCGCTCTATCTCTATCTCCTCGTCGCACACAACTTGGAAAGAGTGATCCGAACTTTGCTTTTGTCCAGAACAAATAACCAGAAGAGTAGAAATTATTGTTAGAGGTTAGGAGAGAAAATAAGTCTTTAGTAGAGAATATTTACTAAAGCCAAGAGTGCCTTTTCCAAAAGGAATGGAGTAGTTTATATAGTGATAAAGTAACCCAAAGATAGCCTATGGCAGCCAACATAACCGGATCTAAGCAATTCTCCAACGGTAGAGAGAATAGGAACCTGTCAAATAAAGGGGAGTTGGTTTTTTGTGAGTTATCTTTGGACCAATTATACGACATATATATATATATATATATATATATATATATATATATATATATATATATTTTATATATATATATATATATATATATATATATATATGTATATATTTTATATATATATACATATATATATTATATATATATATATATATATATATATATAATATATGTATATATTTTATATATATATATATATATATATATATATATATATATATATATATATATAAAATATATATAAAAAAATATATATATATATAAAATATATATATATATGATGGAGAGTTCTCGTAGGTGCTGCCGCCTCTGAGAAACCCTAGCATCATCTTCTCCACCAACACCGGCGTGGCCTTTGGCCGGGCCCGGGTTTCCCCTAAGCCACCAAAACCACTTGGTTGGTGGCTTCCCCTGTGTTTGACTCTTCTAGGGTTATGGCGGCTAAGTCTTTCGCGGAGGCAGTGAAGGGATCGACCCAGACGGTTCCTGTCATTGTGCCGCGTACGATTACTTCTTTTAAAGGCTCCCCTTCAATCTCCTTTTCGGAGGAGAAAGAATCACTCCTAGCTGATCCGTTCAAATATGCTTTGATTGGGAAATTTTCGCATACTAGGCCTCCGATCGACATGATCAGGAAGGCGTTATCAGGTTTTGAGTTCGTAGGCTCCATCTCGGCGGGGGTTATCGATGAAAAGCACATCCTCATCCGACCATCAAGTAAAATTGATTTCCTTAGGCTTCGATCTAAGGATCTGTGGTACATTGCTAGGGCTCCTATGAGGATCTTTAAATGGGATCCTGACTTCTCTCCCTCCCAGGAATCACCAAAGATACCAGTGTGGGTTACATTGCCAAATCTTCCTCATCATCTCTATGCTAAGGATGCATTATTTGCCATTGCAGCAGTATTTGGGACTCCTCTCAAGATTGACAAGGCAACATCGGAGTTATCTTGGCCGAGCATGGCTCGTATATTCATAGAGATCGATGCATCTAAGCCACTACAACATCGTATTCAAATCAACTTACCAAGTGGTGGTTTCTGGCAATTGATAGAGTATGAATCAACTCCTCTTTATTGCTCTCACTGCCGCCATCAGGGTCATTTAATTGCCTCATGAAAAATTAAACACAAAGAACGAGGGAAAGAGCCTCTCCAAAAGGAAACTCCTGCATCGACTAGTGCACAACCTACAGTGGCCGAAGTTATTCACATTGTCCAACGGGAAGATGCGGCCCAGCCATCGAGGGACGTCAACTCAGGTCCGCAGCCACTCCATTCTCCGGCTATTATCCACCAGATATTAGAAAAGGATACGATTATTCAAGATACTATGCGAGAGACTATTCCTGATGATGGGACGACGGCCATTACTGACCAGTTGCCAAGTAGTAGAGCTGCCATAATAGGACAGGACCTGGTTTTTCCTCAACTAAATTCTTCTGACCAAGAAACTGAAGTACAATAATTGGATGATGTCGATCGTGACGAGAAAGGCAGTGAAAAGGAGGGCAAACTTCGGAGCTGGGCCGATGAGGTTGAAGAAGAAGAGGTTGGAGCGAAGGAAGCAACAGAGAAACCTAAGTCTAAACGTAAGAAGAGACCACCGGAGCCTACTAATAGGGTCTTACGCTCAGTCTCTGAACACACAAAATCTGGTAAAACCCTAATCCCCAATAATGTTTAACATCATGTGTTGGAACATTCGTGGGGTTGCAAATAAGATGGCTCTTAAAAGACTTCGAAATATTTGTCGGGTGAACAAAGTTCGAGTGTTGGCTATCTTGGAGCCAAAAGTCGATAGCTCAAAGCTGCTACATTATCAGCTAAAGCTTGGTTTTGATAAGGGTTTTTCTAATGAGAAGGGTAATATTTGGGTTTTGGCAAAGTCGGGTACACTATTTCCCTATTGGACTCATTTGATCAGGCAGTGTCCATTGCCTTTAAAAATGAATTTTTCTGGTCTGAAGTGATGATTTCTTTTGTGTATGGCTATTATAAGAAAGAGGGCCGTCGGGACATGTGGGATAGGCTCCTTAACCTTCGGGATATATACACTATTCCTTGGGCAGTAGGAGGTGATTTTAATGCTATATCAGGGACTGATGAGAAGGTTGGGGGTCGATTACCTTGCCAAATATCAATTCAGGAGTTCTTAAACTTCCAACTAGCTGCTGGCCTTATTGACCTCCCTATAATAGGGAGTAAATTCACTTGGTTTAAATCCAAATTTGGGGAGAAGAGAGGTTCGAGACTGGACAGAATGATGGTTACTCAGGACTTGCTTGATCTTGCCCCATTGTTGAAGGAGGAGCATCTGAACAGGGCTGAGTCAGATCATGCACCGTTACTAATCAAATTGGCGACCAAGTAGGACGGTGGAAGGCGACCATTTAGGTTTCTTGATTTCTGGACGAAACATGAGGGTTTTTTGCAGCTGGTGCAGGAGGCTTGGAACTCAACTACTCATGCTAATAGTTTGGTTCGTGTATGCGTTCGTCTGGCTGCTTGTCGAACAGCTCTTTCTCAGTGGAGTCATAAAAAGTTTGGGGATATTTTCCAGGAAGTTAAAGCTACAGAAGATCAAGTCTTAGCTGATGAGTTAGCATTTGAAGTAGATAGGACATGGGAGAAAAGAATGCAATTGGACAGGTCTACAGCAGTGTTGAAGCAACGCCATACATATGTGGATTCCTACTGGAAACAGATGGTACGACTTCGATGGGATATTGAAGGTGATCGGAATACTAAGTATTTCCATGAGTGTGTTAATAGCAAACAGCGTAAATTGCACATCCACCACATTATAGATGATGAAGGAAGCGTCAAAACTGAGTTGAAGGAGATTCAGCATGTTGCAAACACTTATTATGAAGCTCAATACAAAAGTATTCGAGTTGAAGAGGATGCTGCGCTATTGGAGGCCATTCCCCATCTTTTGTCTGAGGATGATAATGCAACGCTAACTGCTGAGCCGACGAAGGAAGAAGTTTTACACACTATTAAAAGCATAGATACCAACAGTGCGGGGGGACCAGATGGATTTACAGTTACTTTCTTTGTGGTGTGTTGGCCGATTATTGCGGATGACATTGTTGAAGCTATCTCATTATTCATGGCAGGCTTTGAGCTGCCAAAGGCTATCACGAGCACAGCTTTGGTTCTGATCCCTAAGCACAATAATCCCAGGTACATGAATAAATTTTGCCCAATCAGTTTATGTACTGTGTTTAATAAAATTATTTCTAAGTTGTTGGCTCTACGACTTGCACCAATACTTCCTAGAATTATCTCTCCCGAACAAAATGGTTTTGTTAGGGGTAGAGAGATTGTCGACAACATCTTATTAGCTCAAGAAATGTTGAGCCTGATGAACACCAATAGTAGAGGGGGTAATATTGCCATCAAACTAGACATGGCTAAGGCGTATGATCGATTAGACAGGACATTTTTGATGCAAGTCATGTGGAGATTTGGGTTTTCTAAAAGTTGGATTAGTATGGTGTTCCGCCTTATTAACAATGCTTGGTACTCCACAATTATAAATGGCATTTCTTCAGGATTCTTCAAAGCTTTCCGAGGAGTTCGGCAAGGTGATCCTCTATCACCAGCTTTATTCATTATTGCTGCTGAAGTTTTGTCCAGAAACTTAAATAAGATTCTGGAAAATGCTTCATTCAAGCATTATTATGCACCTAGTGGTTGTCCTGCTATTACCCATTTGGCATTCACTGATGATGTGTTGTTATTCTCTACGGAAGACATACGCTCGGTTCAGCTACTTCATGGAGTATTGAGGAGGTATGAACGAGCGTCAGGACAAGCCATTAATGTTTCTAAATCATCCATATACACAATGCCGTCATTTGACAGGAAGAAGGAGCTACATGATATAACTGGGTTTGAGATCAAACAACCCCCTTTCACGTACCTTGGTTGTCCTATGGCAGTCAGTGTTCGAACAACCATGCTATATGAAGATCTCATTGCAAAGATTAGATGGCGCTTGGAAGGTTGGCAACAAAAAATTCTCTCGTATGGAGGGAAGCTAACACTGCTGAAATCTATTTTTCTATCTATCCCGATGTATACGATTGCGGCTTGCAATCCCCCGAAGGCTGTCCTGAATAGGTTGGAGAATATGTTTGTTCGATTCTTCTAGGGTTCACATGATGGCTTGCAAAAGCATATATGGGCGAGTTGGAGTTCTATGGCACGACCGATCGAGGAAGCGGGGTTGGGTGTGCGAGCATTGAGAGACACGATGGATGCTTTCACAGTTAAATTATGGTGGAAACTGAAGACCCAGGAGGGATTATGGCAGCGCTTCATCAAAGCCAGGTACTGCAAATTTTAGGATTTGGATTCAGCTGGGGCTCCTCAGAAATGCTCTCATGTTTGGAAGAGGTTATTACAAGGTCGGGATCTGGCTAATCATCATATCACTCCATTGGCTTCGGGAGAATGGGCTTGGTCTTCTACATCTACATGGAAGTTTTCCGTAGCAGCAGCTTGGATGGTAACTCGTGTACCGCACCCTATACGATCTCAGTTTAAGCACATTTGGAGTTCATGTATTCCCTACAAGTGGTCGGTCCTATTATGGTGTATACTGCATAACAAATTACCTACTGATGATAACGTCCAAACAATGGGGTTTCATTTAGTGTCTAAATGTCATTGCTGTGTAAACCCTAATGTGGAGATGACACACCACATCTTTAGTGAAGGAGACATGGTTGTTCAAGTATGGCGCCAATTTCAATCTGAATTCTAGATCACATCAAGAAGGTCGGACTTTGCTGTATGGTGGAGAAGGCCGAACATCCATCTTAAGGAGATTGTGGTAGCTGCGGTGTGTTGGGTGACTTAGAAAAACAGAAACAAATGACGATACGAGGAGTACAATTATTCCGTGAATCAGCTAGTGCATGAGGCTCGTCGACAGATTGGGAAAGCATTGAAGCGCTGCAAGCACAATCCGTCTCTCCCTGCGACATGGCATCAGCTTGGAGTTGGATAGTTCAATCTCTTGTATTATGCACTTCGAATATTTCCAATAAAGTCTCTGGTTTTGAATATATATATATATATATATATATATATATATATATATATATATATATATATATATATATATATATATATATATATTTGGGAATTTTTGTCCAGCTTTTGTAGTTTATGTGAAAAATAGCATGAATAATAGACGGAGCCGACATGATTCGAGTCTCCAACCATAAGGTGTGTGGGTTGTAATTAAAAAAATAGTGTGAAGGGAGAGATACGAAAGAATGTTATGTAATATATCTATAGGTATTGCTCTTAACATAGAGCATGATGTGTACATTTGTTTCTATGGTGTTTAGGTTATGCACAGGCTCGATTACGGGTAAAGTTTTTTGTAGGGATCTGAAGCACTAACGTGCTGGTGATCATGTATTTATGTTTTTTTTGTCTATTTCTTCGGCTTGACAAATGTCAATAGGGGATTCGAATGTGCGACTTCTGCTTCAGGCCCCCGTTGTTACCACTAGGTCACAACCCACAGACTATGTTTTGTTCTTGATAATCAAGAACAAAACATAGTCCGTGGGTTGTAGCCTAGTGTTAACAACGGGGGCCGCGACGCGAAAGATGTATGTTCAAATCTCCCTTGGTATTTGTTAAGCCGGAGAAAATGACTCATCAAAAAAAATTCTATGTTTTGTTCTTGATTAATGAATTTATACTCCTTAATAATAATTAGTGAAGGTGCGAGTGGGGTTGGGTGGGTTAGCATTATTAGGTTTTGGACCAAAAATTGAATCGAACCGAATAAGAGATTCGGTTTGGTTTGAAAAAAATTCGGTCCGGTTTCGTTTTGAAAATACTAAAATTTCTTATTCGGCTTGGATTTCGGTCCAAAATCAAAAACCGAATAAGACATTGTGCAATTATGTAAATATTCTCAATTCTATGAATATGTTGTAATTAAAATGTGTATATTTTGAAAGCAACAATTCTATTTATGTGTTTTGAAACCAAATTTTGGTAATTTAACAACTAATCTAACTTTGGACGCAAATACAACAAATGTGTATATTAAAATTATTATTTTTAATATCGTTTAACTATGATTTTTTAACTTTAGACCTTATCCATTATACAATAGAAATAATCTAACCGAATAAACCGAATAAACCAAATCGTTATTCGGTTCGGTTCAGTTTTGATTTTAGCTAATTTGGGTTCGATTTCGGTTTTGTGATTTTAGAATCTCCATTTATTCTGTTTTGACTATTTTAGTTCGGTTGATACAGAATAAACTGAACGCTCACCCCTAGTGTTGTGTGTGTGTGTGAGTGAAATTCTTTTGCTAGGGGATGAGACACGTCTGTCTGATGGGACAAGAGAGCTTGAACAAGGATGGACTAAAGTCTGCTACTGAAGGACTAGGCCTAGAATTGTAGTCCAAGAAACAGAAGGGGAACGGGAATCCGCAAGAAGCAAGTACCCATGAAATGGGATGCCACAACAGTGATGGGGACGAAGCGGAGGCAGCCCTCTGGCTCTGGTCTTAGGGCATCGAGCGAACGTATAGGGTAACGAGCAAGGAAAGAATTTCAAGGTGGTTCTCATATCAATGCATCAACTACTTCCTGGTAGAGTTATTAGAGGAGAGGAGAGGTCGGGAATGTGTTCATCCTCTCTGAAAAACGATAAAGGAAGGTGAGATGTTGTTTTCCAAATCCAAACCCATCACGTGGGCAACGTTATGCCCCCCCACGATAGTTGGTGAGGATACGAGATTGTAATATCAGGAACCTATTCAGGTAGATGGAATCTGCACTGTGGACATCTCATCCTCTGATGTCGTGATCTCGGTAGCCAAACGAAATTATGTAACCCCATGTTTTCAAAATCTCAATTATTTTATTTTTCTAAAATCCTAATTTTTCTAATTATTATCATTGGTAATTAATTAGAAGCCTATTATTTTCCTAATATTTTTGAAAAAATTTCTATTATTTTTAGAATTATCTATTTGAAATTATTTTATATTTTTGTCAAATGATGGCAATTTTCTAATTAAAATGGCAAAGTTGTAAATATTAAACAATATGATGGCTTTATTAGTAATTGTTAGGAGTCTATGGTGGGATGCTTAACCACTAAGATTAGGTGAGAACATTCAAGAATTCCCTTAATTAATGAGAGATTAGTGCTAATTAACTCCAAAGAATATTCCTTGGAATCTAGCATATTCTTTGGAATATTTTCTCATAATACATGTGTTTAAGATTCTAGGATCTTCCTAATTATTCCTACAACTAGTCCTAATTATTATTTTGATTAGCATCCTAAACTTTCTATGTAGTCCTAATGACCGTGTCTTAATTATGTCGGTGTCCATTCTCATTTCATTAATCTTTGTAGGTATTACAATACATCCATGTCCGACCCGACACGAACCCAACCCATCACCCATTCCTTGTGTCCCCGGGTCCGACCCCAAGAACACGTACATTCCTACTGTTTCCACCACAGTACAATGTTCCTGTGTTTTGTGTCTGTAACATCCCAGTCCCAAAATACGTAGGACAAGAAATACGTATACATGCCAGCTACGTATCAAATGGATTCTAACCCAGCTCGAATACGTATAAGCCATCTATAGGTCAAGTATAACTGTCTAAAAATTAGGTTAACTATATCTCAATCCACTAAATATCGATAACAATAACGAATCAACTGCACTTAGGTTGATCAGACCATAATACACCAATTATAGAATTGATAAATGTATTAGAGTTGTTCCCCAATAATACATGTTTCATGAACAAGCTAGAAGAAAGATGAAGTTTGTAAAAGACTAGGCTATAATAACAATATGAGTCAAAGATAGGACAAAATATAAATAAGAAAGAGTATGATTATAGCATCAACTAAATATACCTGAAGTCTTGGTGAAGTAACCATCATCCATCAATGTATTATACCTTGATAACTTCATATAATACCTGGAGAGATCACCAGGTCCTCAGGGGACTAGCAAGATACATAATATACAAGTCTACTTTGACAGTAATAACATGCATGGAAAGACAGTAATAGTCTAAAAAATAATGACTGAATAATACAAGAATAAACATAAAGAAAATGGCATGCCGTCGAGAATTGTGCTAATAAACGTGACTACGAGTAAATCGAGGTAAAAATGCAACTCGGTGGGAGCTCACGACCCTATAGATCGCTGCTCGGTGGGAGCTCACAACCTATAGAAAGTCTTTATCGCATCTCGGTGGGGGCTCACGATCAAGAGTGGTCAAGTATAGTCAACGTCTATAACAAGGTCCTCGCTTAAAACTACGAGTTAATCAAGTCAAGTCAAACATGTCTAGTCCAAGTCAAGTCCAAATGGTACATGAAACATAATCGAGTCAATGTTAAGGGATATGTTAAATCTAAGTAATCCTATCACGAGACACATATATGAATAAGATAAGAGAATAGGACAAGTAATAGAGAAAAATGGAAAAAATCTACGTGCACGTAAAAGTAGAAAATAATAATAACATGTATCAGAAGAAATATGTAACAAGTAAGACATAAAAGAAACATCAATATAAAATGCATGTAAATACTGTAATTCGGCAATGTGTACTTGCCTTTAACCGCTGTCTGAGTGCATGTTCGACCAACTCCGATGTCTTCGTTACTCCCTCCAAGTAGATCTATAGTAATACAATATTATTAACTTTCTAACGACTTACCATATATAGACTGGATTAATATCTATACCTAATAGTCGTCATGATTTCGGTACAACACCATACAACATATATAGTACCAACTTTCTTATAAAAATAATTTATAAATAATATAAAATATAATTTTAATTTCTGTAAAATACTTATAAATATTTTTTATTAATTATTAACAATATTATTTTATTGGTGGAAACTCAATCACAATAGCCTCATGTTGAAACTACATCGTTAATTCCACACGCGGCCTATTAATTAAGTCCCAAAATAATAAATAAATTAATTAATTAAATTCTTGAAAAATTATAAAAATTAGTTAAAATAATTTTTTTAACATCAAACCTGACACAATAAATAATTTAGTAAGAATATATGAAGTATCAAGGCTTTTGGATACAAAGAACACATAATTTTCAGAGTTACGGTGTTACGGCAAATGTTAAGAATTTTAATAAATACTAGATGAACTCAAAAACTCAGCAAAAAGATATGCGTTGGAAAGTTCCTGATGTATAGTTTCTTATAAAAATTATTAGGAAGATTGAATCTGAACGAAAATAGCAAAAATCTACCCACAACATATCTGTTCTATTCTGGATATATTGTCGTATAATTGACGCCACAGACAAAACATTTAGAACTGTATGGATGGCCAATTTGACATGAAAATAGACACAAATATCTTTCCATAGTTTTGGTTTCATAAAAAATGAGATCAAAAAGTATACTAAACCCTGGATGCAAAACAACATACTTGCTATGATAAATTTAGCACAAGTTCGGTCGAATTTGGGTGCCTTCCGCGCCTCGTACCGACCAAATTAAAGGATAAAGCTCATCGAAAAGGTGTTGGGGATGTTAGGGGGTGTCCTATGATCGACGTGAAGGTGGTAGGAGGGTTGAAAGAGGTCGGGTTATGAGTTTTTGTTGGGTGGAAAGGAAAGTGAGAAAATAGAAAAGAAATTGGAGGGGCGCTCAGTTTGGAGAGATAAGGAGGGGGTGGCGATTATGTGGAGGGGTTTAATATGTAGGTTTTTGATAGGTTTTATATTATGGGGATCTGGACTTTGATTTGGATTAATTTGGTTATGATTTGGCCCTCCAAAGGATTAATATAGTAATGAGTTTCCTTATTGGGTGTATTGTTTGACCAAGTTAAAGATAGAGGATCTAATGCACATGGCTACAATTTAATTACTAAAAATCAATTAAATATATATCTAATTGATTCTGGAAACCTTAGATAGGCTCTAACAAGTGGGGTGGTTGGCTAGGTTAGGGTCCGAATATATTTTCTAGTCGAATTGAACCCAAAAAGTCAACTAATGGATCTCATGTGCCATTTGCAAATAAATAGCACACGGGAACTTGATTGAATGGCACACCCTAGGCATGTGCATAGTAGGCTCAAAATGGGTCAAAACCATATATTAGGCCAAATGGTTTTGATCGATGTCGAGTCCCGAACTCAATTTGGAAGTTAGTTATAGAATTACGGTAAACGGTCAAAATGACCTAAGTTGACCCGAAGTTGTGCTTCAAAAATCAAAGATACGAAAAAGTACATTTATAGTCATAATCAAAATAAAATTTAATTTAATAAAATAAAATCAAATCAAATAAAAATAATAATTTTTAAAAATTAGGGTACTTACAATCTACCCAGCTTAAAAGAATTTTGTCCTCGAAATCAAAATAAGGCTCACTAACGTAACTAGAAATAGTCAAAGGGATACACTACGTCACTGCGGTCTCTCCAACTCAAGAAAGTAACGATCAATCTTAAACAATTTTCTATTCTACATTCATAACATAAACTATAAATTGTTACCCCTATTCGCTCCTCCAAGTGTAAATTTAAACCCAATCTTCTTTCACTCAAGTTTGTAAATTCCTAATAACTTTATCAATCATTTCAATCATTTCAATCATTAATCCACCACCAATGAATCACATCGTGCCTTGAGGTCATCACCCACCTTTGGTCACACTATCCCACGAAACACATGATGCCCTAAAATTTTATAATCCTTGCACACTAGTCGCAAAAACCATACCACAAGATATCTTTGGCATATGGCATCTTTAGTCCCCTATCTATCAAGCAACCAAAATTCAATAAGCAAACTAATTTACAATTTAACTTAAGAATTTATGATAAATTATGTAAGTACAATCAATCGTCACCCCGAAATAGGAATGAACGAGAAGCAATGGGACGGGAAAGCAAAAAAAAATAAATAGTCGAGAGCAAATACGAAGTTCAAGGTTGGTAGAAAAATTTCTAGAAGAATTATCAAGGCAGTTGTAGATTGAGAATCCTAAGGGTTAAATCCTATTCGTAGGCCCGTTCGGTACAGTCACTTAAACGAAACAGCTAACTGACCTGCATGGGCCACCAAAAAAAAATAACGCCGCAGTCCTAAAATACGTAGGACTAAGATTACGTATACATGCCAGCTACGTATCAAGTGGACTCCAACCCAGCTCGAATACGTATAAGCTGTCTATAGGGTCAAGTATAGCTGTTTAAAAAATTAGGCTAACTATATCTCAATTTACTAATTAATATCTATAATAATAACGAATCAAGTGCACTAAGGTTGATCAAACCGTAATACATCGATTCTAGAATTGATAAATATATTAGATTGGATCTCCCAAAAATACATGTATCATGAACATGCTAGAAGAAAGATGAAGCTTGAAAAGACTATGCTATAACAACAACATGAGTCAAAGATATGACCAATTATAAATAAGGAAGAGTATAATTATAGCATCAACTAAATATACCTGAAGTCTTGGTGAAGCAACCATCATCCATCAATATATTATATCTTGATAGCTTCATCTAATAACTGGAGAGATAACCAGATCCTCAGGGGCTAGCAAGATACATAATATACAAGCCTACTTTGACATTAATAACATACATAAAAAGACATAAAATAGTACAATAAATAAAGACTGAAGAATACAAGAATAAAACATAAAAAATGGCATGCCGTTGAGAATCGTCCTAATAAACGTGACTACGAGTAAATTGAGGTAAAATCGTAACTCGGTGGGTGCTCACGGCCCTATAGATCGCAGCTCGGTAGGGGCTCACAACCTATAGTATATCTCTGTCGTAGCTCGATGGGGGCTCACGATCGAGAGTGGTCAAGCATAGTCACCGTCAATAACAAGGTTCTCGCCTAAAACTACAAGTCAATCAAGTAAAATCAAACATGTCAAGTAGTCCAAGTCAAGTCCAAACGGTACAGAAAACATAATCGAGTCTATGTCAAGGGATATGTCATATCTAAGCAATCCTATCATGAGTCACATATTTGAACAGGATAAGAGAATAGGACAAGTAATAGGGAAAAATGGAAATGATCTACATGCATGTAAAACTAAAAAATAACAATGACATGTATCAGAAGAAATATGTAACAAGAAAGACATAAAAGAAACAACAATATAGAATTGAATATAAATACTGTAAAGTTCGGCAAGGTGTACTTGCCTATAACCGCTGTCTGAGTGTATGTCTGACAAACTCCGTTGCCTTCATTACTCCCTCCAAGTACGCCTATAGTAATACACTATTTAACTTTCTAACGATCTACCATATATATATATATACTATATTAATATCTATACCCAATAGTAGTCTTGATGTCGATACAACACCATACAACATATATAGTACCAACTTCTTTATAAAATAATTTATAACTGACATAAAATAATATTTTAATCTCTGTTAAATACTTATAAATATTTTATGTTTCTAATATTATTGTTTTATTGGTGAAAACTCAATCATAATAGCCTTATGTTGAAACTACATCGTTAATACCACATTTGGCCTACAAATTGAGTTCCAAGACAACAAATAATTAAAAATATTAAATTCGGAAAAAAATTATAGAAATTAGTTAAAATAAATATTTTAACATCAAATCTTGCACAACAAATAATTTAGTAAGGATATATGAAGTGTCAAGGCTTTTGGATACAAAGAACACATGATTTTCGGTGTTACGACAAATGTTAATTTTTTTAATAAATATTAAACAAATTCAAAAGTCAGCAAAAAGATATGCAGTAGAAAGCACTTGATGTCTAGTTTCTTATAAAAATTATTAGGAAGATTGATTATGACCTAAAATAGGCGAAAAGCCACTCGCAACAGATATGGTCTGTTCTGGATACCTTGTTGTAGAATTGACGTCACGGACAAACCATTTGGAACTGTATGGATGTCCAACATGAAAATAGACAAAGAGATCTTTCAATTAGTTTTAATTTCATGAAAAGATGATATCCGAAAGTATACGAAATGCTAGATGCAAAATAACATACCTATTGTGACAAATTCAGCACAAGTTCGGTCGACTTCAGGTGCCTTCTGTGTCTTGTACCGACCAAATTAGGGGATGAAGCTCCTTGTAACGGTGCTGGAGTGTTAGGGGAGTATCCTAGGGTCGAGTTGAAGGTGGTTGGAGGGTTAAAATAGGTCGGATTATGAGTTTCTGTCGGGTGGGTTGTTTGACCAAGTCAAAGATAGGGGATTTAATACACATAACTGCAATTTAATCACTAAAATCAATTAAATATATATCTAATTGATTTTGAAAATCTTATATTGGCTCTAACAAACAGGATTTGTTAGGTTAGGGTCTGAATGGAGTTTCTAGTCGAATTGAACTCGAAAAGTCAACTAATGGGTCTTTTGTGCCATTTGCTAATAAAAAACACATGAGAACTCGATGGAATGGCACACCCTAGTTATGTGCGTATTAGGCAGAAAATGGGTTAAAAAATATATTGGATCAAATGCTATTGGTCGATGTCAAGTCCCAAATTCAAGTTGGAAGTTAGGTCTAGAATTACGATAAAATGGTAAAATGGCCTAAATTGACCCGAAGTCGTGCTTCAAAAATCAAACATACAAAAAAGTACATCTATAGCTGTAATTAAAATATAATATAATATAATAAAATAAAAAACATTTAAAATAAACAATAAATAATTTCCAAAAATTATTGTGCTTACAGTGTCTTCCGACATGGACACGAATTCCCAAACCTAACCCTGATTCCTACCACCATTCTTGGTCGTGCCCTTCACTATCGACCATCGCAGTACCGGCGATAAAATCCTCCTCGCCCTATTTCAATCTTGAGCGTCCGCCTCCACTGGCACCATGCCCGATCCCTAGCC
Organism: Iris pallida; assembly: GCA_029216955.1. Lineage (NCBI taxonomy): Eukaryota > Viridiplantae > Streptophyta > Magnoliopsida > Asparagales > Iridaceae > Iris > Iris pallida. The sequence goes on from JANAVB010027598.1 coordinate 29,352,007, forward strand.
ACCTACCATCATCGCCATCTCTTGCCGCTGTCTCCTCGTAGTCGTCTTCTTTAAACCCGACGACCACCAGATCCGGTAGGGTCAGATTTGAGCATCGCTTGACCGGCGCCACTTCTCTTCCTCGGGAACACCACCACCAGTCCGACCCCATCTCCGCCTCCAGCACCACTGTGAGCCATCATCACATCACCGTGAGTGCCCTTCCTCTGGCCCTCCGACACCACCAAGTCTAGTCACCACCGTGTCTCCGAGGCTAGCCACCACGCTAAAGCCTCTAGATCTTCTCGTTGTCGAGTCCCCATCCATCTTTTCCAGAGCCGCCGACTAGGATCCCAATACCACCGCCACCATCGCCTTCACCAATACCGGTGACCACCATGATGTGTCGAGCTCTCCTCCAGTCATGATCATTAGGCAGCGTCTATTCCACCGACAGCACTGCCTCAAGCAAGGTAAGCATCACCTTCTCACTCTCCCCCTCCTCCTTTTCCATCTCTTGATTCTTTAATTTTTTTAGAGAATTCTTGGTTTCTCTCTCTTTAGAGAGATTAGGTCAGAATTCTTGGTTTATCTATCACACCTCCTTCTCCATCTCCTTATTCATACGACTCTGTGTCCCAAGGAAGCTTCGATACTTCCTGCATCTTATGAAGAGCCAGGCCCATCGCCCTGCCCGGAGTGAAGAAAGAACCAGTGTGATGGTTGTACAACTCCGCCAGAGAAACGAACATGGGCCAATTCGTCTTTAAGCCATATTGAGTGGCTCTGACGGCATGGAAAAGGCCGGTAGCCTTTAGGGTGGCTCCATAAGTTGAAAGCACCCATTCTGTAAGGTTACCCCAAAATGAAACAGGGAACCTCCTACCTTCCATCTGCATCTTCCTTGCGGGGTATGACACACTCTTCGACATCATCAGATTACAAAGTGCGTCGGCAGCATAAGGATAAAGGTCAGTCGGAATGTCATTTATTATGGCACCGGGCTGCAGCCCCCTCGTGGAGTAGGACGTAGATCCCTTGACACACTTAAAAGTGTCCCTCTTTCGATCACCAGAGCTGAACTGTATCTTTTCGGAGACAACCCCAGGAAGTTCAGGGGTTATGTCATATTTTATTTGTCGCCGCACGGCTAGATCAATGAAGGCCGACAGAGGATACTGGCGATCCATTGACGGCAACCATATCCTTTGATTGTTTAGCCTGACCATCAGAGGGTTTTTCATGCATATCATCTCGCCGTCTTCAAACCTCATGCTGTCACCAAACAAAAAGTATGGCTTTTTAAACCTTCGCGCCCCTCCAAGCAAGAGCTTCTCATCGTTTATCATCTGCTTCAAAAAAGTCTTATCCTGTTCGAGTATAGCGATCGTTCGTACCGAAGGCTGGTCATGGCTGATCTTGGCATGAACATTTCTAATCATGTTAGTTATGAGGCTTGTGCCGAGAACTTGGTAAACAGAGCCGAAAGGGATTCCACCAAGCTCCGGAATGACCATGTCAACTGCAAAGACAGAAGAAGAAAGTTAGACTTAGAATCTGTAGAGAAAGAAACTAAGTGCTGGAGAAATCCTAGGCCCCAAAGGGTTATGCGCCCAAACTGCCTATGGGAGCATAAAGTCCTCAAACACATGTGCTACAAGTGGGCGCATGACATGCAACAAGCATGTAGGCACATAACAGTTCAAGCGCATAACAACACTCAGGCATGGAAGCATTCTGCGTAGGCACATAACACACAACATCGTGTGGGCGTATAACACACGACAGTGTGTGGGCTCATGCTTCTATGGGCGCATAAGAATGCTAACAGAAGCGTATTGCTTTGGGTGCATATCAATGGTTATGCACCCAAGCGGAGAAGAGTCTGAGCATCACAAATTAACGCTCGAGATTTTGTTTTTGAAGTATAGCCTCACCTAGAATCGGGTCTTGGACTAGCAGGGACGCTGTCGAAGGAGGACAACCGCTCGGTGTAGCCTCCTTGTCCTATGCAGATCTCTTGGCAGCCTTGGGAGACATGATTCGTGCAGAGAGGAGATGAAGGGTCTCTTAAAAGTTTTTAAGGAAAAGAGAAGAATGAATTTTCTCTCTCCTTAAGGCCTATTTATAGGCATAGAGGCAAGGCTATGCGCCCACATAGACTATGCGCCCACATAGACTATGCGCCCACATAGACTATGCGCCCACTATAGCCTATGCGCCCATACGAAGACTTGGTCTTTTTTACATTATGCGGCTATTACCTGCTGATGTGGACAACGCACGAAGGATGGACCTCTTCAAATTCTGATCCTATGAATCTGCCAGTTCGGATTTTCGAGGAAGATCTTAACAGCCATCTTTTTGACAGCCTGGCAAAATTCTATGCGCCCAATGAAGGAGTTTGCTATGCGCCCAGACAGTCTTCCATGCTTCTTTCAAAGTATTTCGAACTCGTTCGAGTATCAAAAACTTTGAAGGGGGTCTTGTAGAAGTATAAAAATTTCAGCACCTCAAGTCAGGAAGTATCTATGCGCCCAAGTCAAGAAGCATCTATGCGCCCAAGCCAGAAATGAGCTATGCGCCCAAGTCAGAGTTTGCTATGCGCTTAAGTCAGAGATTGCTGTGCGCCCAAGCGAAAGAGTGGCTGACACTCACAGAATAAAGCCTATGCACCCATCCCTATGCGCCCACAGCAAAGCCTATGCGCCCATATGGCTCCTCCAAGGGGGGGCGTATAGCCCTATTCCAACCTATGCGCCCAAGTCAGGATAGCTCCACGACTCGGTCAACATCCACGAGCAGTCGTGCACCGAAGCATGCTGCCACGTCAGTCTCCATGAGCAGTCGTGCACCGAAGCATGCGGCCATGTCAACCCCACGATCAACCTACGATCATGCAGCCTTCATGTGCCGACACCTTATGCGCCCAAAGGAAGTCTATACGCCCACATGAAAAATCAGTATATTTTCCCTGTGGGCGCATAATAGCCGCTTCAGTGCAAAATGACTATAAATAGGGGTCTCATACCTCTTCAAAAAGACAGAACGGAGAGCATTTCAAGAGCCAAATTACTGTCCTTCTTGCCAGTGAGCCAAAAATTAGCAATTTTCTTAGGTTTTCTTCAACTTTTGTAAATCAGAGTGTCAATGGAGTAAAGGAGCAACTGCCGCTCGATCTCTATCATCCCATTCCCCAAATTCTTTTTGTACTCGGGGATCCCCAGTACAAGATCTCTCAGACGTACTCGATTTGTGGTGCCTTGAAAAGATAGCGCTTCTTCTTTTTTGTGTGTGTCCACAAAAATGGTGACTCTGTTGGAGACTATCTTTTTCTCTGACGAGAAGGTGGTGATGCAATCCGATGCCGACAAAATGGAGAGCACTCAGAAGATGTTGATCGTGAAGTTCGATCAACAGGCGTTCGAAGAGATGCTCTCGAGGGACGGCTCTACTTCCTCGAAATCAATGAAGCGAAACAAGTCTCGCAAGACTTGGCTTCCGAAGGCTCGCGCTGCATATCCTGCCAGTGTCTTAGATGATATGAAATCGAAGGGGAATTCAGTTATAGGGGCACATAATCCTTCCATAGGAGCTCCTAACGCGAAGATGGTGCATACCATTCCTGGCTCTACTAGCCTATCGACTTCCTTCTTGTGCAATCAACAACAGAGTGTTCAACACTCAAGACTTGGCATAGAAAAATACTACGATGCCAAGAATCGAAGTGTTCGATGCTCTGGACAAACTCAGCGAGGCTCGCAAACGAAGAAGGCAAAACTTGGAGAAAACATCACTGTTTTCCAAAGCATGCGCCCGGAGCTATGTGCCCAAGGCAGTATGTGGACGCATAACTCCGGCCAGAGGACTTCTGTCTTCGACGGGTTATGTGCCCAGGGCCATGCGCCTAGAGCTATGCGCCCAGGCTCTGATAACCCAGAGCTATGCGCCCAGGGTCGTATGCCTAGAGCTATGCGCCCAGGCTCTGATGATCCGTTCTATGCGCCCACATCCAGGAGGGCCAGGCATGCTTCCTGGACTACAGGAAAGCATGCGCCCAAGGGCATGCTCTAGGGTCTATGCGCCCACAGCAAAAAGGCAGGCCCTAATACGTATAGCACTCGACTGTCTTCAAGGTCATCACGGAATTTAGGTGTGGGGGTTTCCCTTGCACATGAACTAAGTCCGGATGTGCCAACTTCCCTTACAAATCCATATGCAAAGCTCGACGATGAATGTGACATAGGTTTTAAGGCAAAACTTCATTCCGTCAATTTACGTTACATGATAAATCATAAGCATAAAGCGATGGAGGATACTGCAATTCATGGGGTATATCCATGCACCAGTATTGTCATCAACTGTTGCTGCTCCAAAGCAACGAAGGTGTCTCCGAAACGGTCCGTGTTTCGATGACTGCATCGCTCTGTTGATAAAAAGCCGCTAGTGTTTCATCCAACATGGCTTCATGGGGTCCTCCTTATGGGAGCCCCAATCAAAGAAGGTGGACCACTAATCCAACTTTTTCTCTCAGTTCTGCGAATAGAAGAAGAAGAAGTCTGCCAATAAATAGCCAGCGAGCTGTTACATCTGAAGGAGTCTATATGGGTACTCGTTCAAGGACGAGATTCCTTATAGATGACGAGGACTCCCAAGCTGGTGGTAGTATTCCCTCAGAATCTGAAGCAGACGACCTTCATACCGGGGGTATCCTTCCAGATGATGATTATCTCTTTGAGTCTTATGGGGACTATCTACCTCTCCTGCCTGAAGATGAGGGCCTTTTCAACTCAAAGACAGACAGTATCAACACCAGTTGTACCGTCTCCTCTATTCATCCTCGCATGCTATCTGCATACATGGCGGATGGAGAGAGACCGAAAGAAGCCAGTGATCAGACCAACAAGCGACTAGAAAGTCTTGAAACGACATTTGCCAAGATCATTGATATGTTTACCAGTATCATGGCAGTCCAAACTACTGGGGCTGTTCCTCCACCTCAACCGAGCATTTCAGCACACGCTAGTCCAGCAACCCTCCTTCACTACAAAGGAGTATCATTCCGTTGTGCCTCCTTCAAATCCCGTAAATGCTGGAGGTGGTCCTTCGTCAAAGACTCTTGACAACCGTACAACAGCCGTTTCTCAACATCTGCTCAATCAGCGGATGCACCCGTCTCGATACCATCTCACACAAAGACGAGCTTCAGAAGATGGGGGTATTTCAACCTTATCCTCCTGAATGGGAGAATGCTACTTGCCCTCATAACTATAAGCCACTGACGGTCAATTCATTTGACGGGATGACTTCTCCTCGCCAACACATGACATACTTCAACACGCAGACTCTACACTTACCAGGGGACGATTCGTTCTTGTCAAAGCTATTTATCAGCACCTTGCAGGAGGTAGCTTTTAAATGGTTCTGCAGTCTGCTTGACAGTTGTATTAACTCCTTTAAAGACTTGGAAAGGTTATTCCTCAACAGGTTTTATGAGAGTGGCATGCATGTTAGTGTGTCCACCCTCATCGAGACCAAGCAAAGGAGGAGTGAGTCTGTTATTGCTTTCATCGAACGCTTCAGGCAACTAGCATTGAAGATGCCCTTCAGTATACCAGACTCAGAGCTTATGGATACTTGTCGACATAACTTCCTTCCTACAGTGAAGTTCTGTCTAGGTATACATAAGTATGATATATGGCCCACTTTTATCAGGGCTGCTGATGCTGCTGAGAATGATGTTCCTAATCTGGAATTACTGGGATTGAAGACACCCAAATCTGAAGACAAAAGCAAGCACCCCCAAACTATCCCTATCCGTGGGGGTAAAGGGAAAGAAGTCTTGAAGGTCGACACTTCCAAGGGAGCTTTAAATTCTCAGGGTGCTCCTGACAAACCCAAGAAGACTTTCTCCTTTGACGAAGATGATGTTATTACCATTTTTTACACATTAATGAAGGGTAATAAACTAACATTGCCTCCACCACGGCGTCCTACGAAGACGAACCAACTCAACGATCCCAAGTACTGTCTTTATCATCAGTACGTGCACCATCCTACCAAGGATTGCATCGTCCTGAAGAAGAAGATACAACAGCTTATCGACAGCCAAGTTATCAACCTCGAAGCTGAAGAAAAGGCGTATCTTCTAACATGATCTCTCTTCAATTTGGTGACTTTTCTCCCATAGAAGTCCCAGACGGCGTAATCCCAATCCCCAAGGAAGTAATAAAAGTCGTCAAACTGCCACCAGCTCGCGATTCAACATCAACGTTGGTGCCACTCACGATAGAACATGGTGAGATTATGTGGGTCCATCCAGACCTTGTGCAAGAAATGACGCAGGGCATGGTGTCTTCCAAAGCAAAGAGGGGCAAGAAATACAAATCATGCCATATGGTGTCTTCTCCTATTTACGAAGTTTTATCTGGCGAGACGCAATCTATAAAGACTTACCTACGGACTTATGACCCCATACAAGAAGACACAGTGCCTTCTCAAGCTCCTGCTGCCCCCACAAGTTCATAAGCTGGTCCATCTAAGTCTTCAACTACCGACAAAGCTAACAGAAGGAGACGCAATTTGACAAGTCTCTGAAGGCACCAACTCCCGAAGGCATGGATCAGTCGTACAACTTTGACATACTAGCACAGCTGGCCAATACACCTACCAGGTTGTCTTTGTTCAATCTACTGCGACTCTCCAAAGAGACCCTAAAAGCTTTAAGTGAGGCATTACTACATGCCGACTCTTATCTCGTTGAAGTCAAAGCCCCCGTTGAAGATCCCGTCTCTTGTCCTCACTGTCATAGTACTATAAAAGTGGTGCCCAACATCACCTTTTCACAGGAGGACATGCTACTCAAAAACAATCGTCATGATAGACCTCTATACTATACAGGATATATCGGGGCGATTAAGGTGGATCGGATCCATATCGATCCTGGTTCCTCCCTCAGCATCTTTCGTAGAAATTTACTCCAAATTATAGGGATCCATCTGCACAAGCTTTCTGCAACCAATACAACTATCATGGCTTTCAATGCTAGAAGAAGTCACCCGCTGGCAAGATCCATCTCAAGTGCCAGATTGGTGATCTTCGAACAGAGGTTTCTTGCTATGTAATCGATGCGAATGTGTCCTACAACATCTTGTTGGGACGTCTGTGGATACATGAGAACATGATCGTTCCTTCTACCCTTCACCAGTGCTTCAAGTACGTCAATAGTGATGGCATCGTGAAGACAGAGTTTGCTGATGTCGATTTTTTTAAGGGTATTGAAGCCTACTATAGAGATTCGGTACTTTATCAATCTCCGCCTCCCTAGGATGACGGCAACGAAACTGACGATGAAGTTGAAGTTCATTCATCCGCCAGTGACGGTCCTCTGGTTATCCGAGTCAAAGGACGTACTACTCCAAAAAGTACTCCAAAGCCTCTCACAATCTAGGTCAAAAAGAAGAATCCTGATATTGTCAAACCATTGACCATCACTCTCCACAAAATGACTCGGGTGAAACCTGTTAAAGTCCGTCCTCCCAATCCTGATGAGTTACCCTACGTGGTAAACTTAATCAAGTCTGTGACTACTGTTCCGGACAATGATCCCCTCAATGAGTATATCAATACTCAAAATAATGTACCTTCAGTAGATGATGTTATCCCTGAAGAAGAACTTGTATATTTTCTAATTAAAGGTTTATCTTTGAATTACTCTGATGTCTACCAATCTGTAAACCAGTACATAGATACGTTGTACGCCCTAGAGCATGGCATAGAACTACATCTCTGCATGCCGGTCACGATGCCTCGTCTACGGAAAAAAGTTTAGCCAAAAGATATCCACTACTTCATCGTTCCAGCTAGAAAGAAGGGTGAAGAATTGATCATCTCCGGTCACATAATTGGCGAAAGAAAGTTCGTCCTGGACTTTACTCCTCCAAATCACAACGCTGAAGCTGACTTTAATTCTGGAAAAAATGCAACTTTACCGATATAGTTGGCAGACCAAGAATATCATCCAGAACATGGGATATGATATAAAAAGCGATCAGGGACTAAAGTACGGTCAAGGACGACGATTGCCAAGACGTCACTTTGCTCCTTCCAGCAAACCCGAGAACTATTATCAACAAAACGGTGTTGGTTTGGGTTATGTTACTCCTCCAACAACTCCTGAAGGATCATATGTCAAAGTGGATCGTTGTTCTCATTTTTCTGATTCCTGCCTCTGGGATTCAGACTCCAGCATTGGAGATATATTCAAAGCAACTTTGTCTGTCAACATGGTGTTAGTTGACCAAATTATAGACGATATCCAATCAATCGAGCTTGAACAATAGGCTCAAAAGATGGACACCAGGTGGGAGTTATATTTAGAACAACGTGAACCACCTACTGAAGACGAAGTCGTCCAAGTTAATTTAGGAGATGAATCATCTCTTAAACCAATCTTTATCAGCAAAAGTCTGTCTGGTGAAGAACGACAATCTCTTATACAGCTTATAAGAGAATATATTAACGTCTTTGCATGGAGCTATAAAGACATGCCAGGCTTAGACCCTAAAGTTGCTATGTACTGCCTAAATATCTCGTCTAAAGCTAAGCCAGTGAAGCAGCAACAATGACGGTTCTGACCAGATATCATGGAGGCCATCGAGAGTGAAGTCAAGAAGCATATTTCAAGTGGATTTATTCTCGAAGAACAACACCCTGACTGGGTTGCTAACATTGTTCTAGTCATGAAAAAGAACGGTAAAGTTCGAGTCTATATCGATTACCGTAATTTGAACTTTGCATGCCCAAAAGATGAGTTCCTTCTACCGATTACTGATGTAATGATCGAAAATACCTGTGACTTCGAGCGGATGTCCTTCATGGATGGGTTCTCAGGCTACAACCAGATCAAGATGTTCTCCGACGATGAGAAACACACATCTTTTTGAACAGCGTTGGAGGTATACTGCTATACGGTGATGCCGTTCGGATTGAAAAATGCAGGGGCGACATACCAGCGAGCTATGAACACAATTTTCATGATCATTTACAAAAAATAGTGGAATGCTACGTAGATGATATCGTAGTTAAAAGTTATCTTAAGGGCAACCACCTCCAAGATTTGAGAACGGTGTTCGAACTAATGCGTACACATCAACTTAAGATGAATCCAACCAAGTCTTTTCTGGGAGTCTCCAGCGGCAAGTTCCTTGGTTTTGTTATCACTTCAAAGGGTATACATCTTGACCCGGAGAAAGTGAAGCTATCCTCGATATGCGTCCTCCAAGAAATCTCAAAGAGGTACGCGGACTTCAAGGAAGGTTAGCCTACATCAGAAGATTCATTTCAAACCTTTCTGGAAGGTGTCAACCATTTACTCAGTTCATGAAGAAAGGAGTATCTTTCATCTGGACTGAACAATGTCAATGCACATTTGACGACATCAAAAAGTATCTCACAAGTCCTCCAGTGTTGATGGCTTCGATAATTGGAAAGCCTTTTTTGTTATATGTCCGCGCTATAGATTATTTCCTTGGTGCCCTATTAGCTCAGAAGAATGAAGGCGGCCATGAACAGGAAATCTACTACCTCAGCCGCATGATGGTGGGCGTCGAGCAGAGATACACACCTATGGAAAAGGAATATCTTGCACTGGTATTTGCTATCCAGAAGACACGTCACTATGTGTCTGGATAGACTATCCACATCATATCTAAAGTCAATCCTCTCGGAATACTCATGACTAAACCAGCTTCTCTTAATTCCCATTTAGCTGCATGGGGAATGCTGTTGACTCCATACGATATGTTGTTCGTCCCTCAGAAGGCAGTGAAAGGCCAAGCATTAGCGGATTTCTTAGCAGCTCATCCGGTGCCAGAATCTTCCAAACTCTACGATGAAATCCCGGATAAAGTGGTTGAGTCTCACACCGCAACTGAGGAAATCCCTATTTGGCGAATGTTCTTTGACGATGCGTCAAGAACAGGACTTAAAAGAAATATTGTGGCCGGAGTAGGCATCGTGCTTGTGTCATCTGACCATCTGGTTATACACCATGCATATTCCCTCGTAGAACCTTGTACCAACAACGTGGCTGAATATAACGCCCTACTGATCGTCCTTCAATTGGCAAAACAACTAGGAGTTGACTATTAGTGCGATTCTAAGCTAATAGGTAGTCAGGTCTGAGGGGATTATGAAGTTCGTCACGAAGATCTCATCCCATATCACAAAGCGACGATCGAGTTGGCTTCTACCTTCGCTGGATTCTTCATCGAGCACGTGCCTCGATTATAGAATATAGAAGCAGATGCTTTAGCCGGTCTAGATGCTTCCTTGACCGTTCCTGTCAGTACTCAGCATTCGATCACAGTGTCTGGTCAAGAGTTATTCTGTGCGAAAGATACCTTGCATATTCATCACAGTTACGTAATAGAAACGAACGTCGACGTCAAAGACTGGAGATCTCCTTTCATAGACTACGTCATCTACGGAATCCTCCCTGAGGACCCAAAGGAAGCAGTGTCTATCCAACGGTAATCTCTCATATTTTACTATGATACAGCTACCAAAATGTTGTACCGACGTTCTTACAACGGGCTACTGTTACGATTTTTATCAGACACAGAAGCCAAACATGCACTACGTGAGGCTCACGACGGAATTAGTGGTGCACACCAAGTAGGCCCCAAATTATAAGATCGCTTTAGACGAATAGGTTTTTATTGGCCTACGATGATAGCAGATGCTGTTGAATATACAAATAGGTATAGGGCTTGTCAGTTCTACGCCAATTTCATTCATCAACCTTCGAAGTTGCTGCATCCGACGGCAGTATCCTGGCCTCTTGAAGCCTAGGATATGGACATCATCGGCCCAATCAGCCCGCCATCCTCTAGAGGAGATCGGTTTATCCTAGCTATAACTGATTACTTCTCCAAATGGGCGGAAGCTATACTGCTCATCGAAGTAAAGACGTCAAACGTGATCAGTTTCATCAAACATCACGTCATATACCGCTTTGACCTACCTCGCATGATCATCCATGATAATGTTCCTTAGTTCGCGAGCCATACATTCTATCGGTTCTGCGATAAGAATCGAATTCAGAATGTAGCCTCGACCGCCTATAATCCTGCAGCCAATGGATTAGCAGAAGCCTTCAATAAGACTATCATCAAACTTCTCAAGAAGTTCGTGTCTCCAAACAAGTGCGATTGGAAAGAGAAGCTCGACGAATGTCTCTGGGCCTATCGTACAACGGTCCAAACTCCAACAGGTAGTACGCCATTCTCTCTGGTTTATGGGAGTGAAGCAGTTCTTCCCCTAGAAATTCAGATTTCCTTTCTTCGAGTAGCCTTAGCCAGTGAGTTGACTACCGAAGAAAGTTACCGTCTGCAACTACAAGAGCTGGAAGTGCTAGACAAAAAATGCTTATTAGCTTAACAGCGTATTGAGCTATACCAAGCACGCCTTTCTAGAGTCTTTAATAAAAAGGTGAAGGAAAGAATCTTTCAAGTTGGTGATTTGGTCAAAGCAATGAAAAGACCAATGGTCATGATGTACAAGACAAAAGGAAAATTCTAGCCTAAATAGGAAGGTCCTTTCGTTATAGAATCAGTGTATTCTAACGGTGCGTATCGACTAACCAAGCCTGATAGTGACTTGTTCATGATGCCGATCAACGACAAGTTCCTAAAGAAATATTATGTATAACCTTCATGTACAACATTCACATATACCCTGTTTCAGTCATGTAAATGTACAGTGCAATGTTTATATGATTTGAAAAATCATCCAACTATTATCCATATTTCAAGAGTCTTGAATACGCTATGGATAATAGGTCCTCTCAAAAGATTCCCCAGTGGAACTATCCTCAGTCTTATGAAAACAGTTACGTCCACATTACCTCTGAACTATTTTTTCGATAATTATTTTTCCAGTGGGTTAATTAAGAAATATTATGCCACGTCCATATAACCTCTGAGCAAAGCATTCGTCAATGATAATCATGTCTATATTACCTCTGAAATATCCACTCCTACCTAATGTTATATATCCGTCCACGTCCATAATACCTCTGGTCAGATATAAAACATTCTCTGCTACTACGTCCATATAACCTCTATTAGCAGCTTCTTTCAACTTATTATCTATATTCAAGAACCTTGAATATAAAACGTGTAATGAGTCCACATCCAATTCCTTAGCGGAATACCTACCAAAAATATCCTTACTACGTCCATATTACCTCTAGTTCTAATATTTCACAAACTTTATTCATGAATTTTGAAAGCCAAAAGATTTTTTATTAAAAATGTCTATCAAAAGACAGAGAAAAGAAAAAGATACAAGAGTCTTGACGGCTAATTGAGCCTATTACAAAAGAAGATCTAAGGGATACAAAACCGATTCATGCTATCCCTTAGAGCCGTAATCTCGGTCTCGGACTTGGCAGTGGCACAACGACGTACTTCTTCCTGTCGAGCAGCCTCATCCTTGAAGGGGATCAGTTTCGCATGCTCTCCCACCAACTTCACCAGCTGTTCCTTTATTTATTCTGAAGTTTTGGCAGTCATGACAGCCTGAACCGTATAATCCTCTTGTTCAGACACAACTGTCCTCAAGCTGGCCTCCAGTTGGGCAATCTCATTTTGGGTCTGCACGATGTGATTATATTTTTCAGTAATTTGGGCAGCCAGCTTATTCTTCGAAGCAACACGAGCCTTACTCGCGACGTTGAACTGCTCATACTGATCAGCCAATTCGCTGATCTCTTGAGCAAGGGCATCCTTCCTGGCCTGGAAAGTAGCCTCCTCCTCCGCGAGAGCCACGACTAAAGCCTCATCTTCTTTACGAAATAGTGACATCGGGCTTCATTGTTTGGCTTCCCTATGTTTGGCCACGCTGTCATCCAAGTTATTTAGAACTTTCCCTAGAGCATTAGTCCGCTCCTCGTAGCCAGCAATGCTCTCAAGGGCTGCCACTTGGCATTCAGCAACAGCCTTTACAGGGCCAAAAGTGGCGTTCCAGTTCAGAACTCAAGGAAGCTTTACTTTCAGGATAGAACATAAAGCTTTGACGACTTCCTGGGCCATCTCGTCGTCTTCGGAGGAGGTCGTCAGGGAGAAAGCTTGATGAGGATCTTCCACTCCCGGAAGAGATGCATGAAAAGAAGCCGAACCTGACAAGAAAATAATATATATATCAGCAACAAAAAGAAAAACCTAAAAGGGTGCAAAAGAGTTGTAATTTCATACCTTTGGCATGCTCAGTGCCAACCTTGACTAGGTCATCAGCCTTGGTTACCAGGGAGCCAAGGGCAGGCCCAGGTTGTTCAAGAAGAATAGTGTCAAGGCCCCGAGCAGCATCAGGCTGTAGATCTTCTACGGCCCCAGATGGACCGGGAGCAGATTCAGCAACGACCACCTCAGGAGGCTGTTCAACCTCTCCTTCTGCAGTTGATGTCGTCTTACTGACAGAGTCCTCCGCACCAACAACCCGAGAGGAGCCAGGGACAACCTCTTTTCCTTCCCCGATTTCTTGGGCTATCACTACAAGGGAATACACATTGGCAGTCAGCCTCACGAGGAGCACGCAAAATCGAAGTCAAAAAATATCATCCGAAGAGAGGTGCAAAGATAACATACCCGCAGGAGGGTGAGCCGATTGGACTTGATTCCCATCCAACTCTTTCATTATAGCCCCAATTTCAGACATAGCCCCCAAAGAGATGTCGTAGGAGGGTCTGGCTTTCTGGTTGCCACCATAATCCAGGCATTCCCCCTGATCATCCTTTGATTCAGCCTCTTTGACCGGGGAAGGCTGAACATCGTCTGTCGGTCGAGGACGGGGAGGGGACACTATTATCACGTCCACTTCTTCGGACGAGGAGGCACCTGCCTCAACCGCAACTTCGGGGTCCTGTGCAAAGGACAAACACAATCGTGAGAAAGCTTCTAACGGTTTAACTAAAACGACTATGGAGTCTAGGAAGGGATCTACCTTCCGAATGGTAACAGTCCGCAATGCCGTTCCACCTCTCCCGGTCCGCCGAAAAGATCTTCTTAAAGGAGGTGAGCCAACACTCGCTTTCTTGGCTCAATTTGGGGCGACGATCTTCTTCTTTCTCTTAAAAGTTGGCTCCTGAGTCGGTTCCATTGAAGCTTTTCTCTTCTGAGGAGGATCAGGGAGAGCAGAATCATCTTTGGTACCCTCCCTTGGAGGCACTGTCGACTCCCTAAGAGCAGCTTCCCGTCGTGGCGCTGCGACTGATTTAACGGCTAGAACGGCGCTCTCCTTTTTGCTGCCCTTTCGCTTCTTTCGGGCTCGCTTCGTAGGAGTGGGGCCAAACCTGGTCCCCAATATCAAATTTTGCTCATGATCATACTGAGGATGAAAGGTATTGATTTGAGTATAAAATTTGGCAACAACATAAAGCAGGTGGGTCTCGAGATTATCTTTGGGCAGGGTGAAAATTGCTCTCGTGCATCCGGCATTATAATAAACCCATGCACGTGCCCCGTCGATTCAGCTTCCTATGGACTCCATATGCGTGCTGGGATTGCCCAAAAGAAGCTGAATGTACCCAAATTTCTGTACAAAATGGCTTGGTAAATAAGGCTATAGATAGGTGTGATTCCTATTCCTGAGTACTAGATATAAAGGCCTAATAGACTGAAGCCAATGGAATGCCAGAGCAGTCAGGCTAGTCGTATGGGCTCCCTCGTCCACTAAAGTATCCCCCGTATTACCACTGCCGGATGGAGAAGATACCCTGAAGAACTCATAATTCTGAAGAAAGCCTAAAGCCCTTCTGCAAGCGGGTACACCAGTGACGGCCCAGTCCACTTCACAGAACCTGCAAAGAAAGGCGTCTCCAGCCAAAAAGTTTGCCACCGGTCCAGCATTCATCAACTTGGGACAGTACAGCAGCAGCCATCCAATTAAGAAATGATAGGGGAGTTCTGTCCGGGCGAAGTCTACTCTACCTTCAGGGGTCACCGCGTTCCCAATAAAATCCTGCCGGCCCCGTTGAATGGCGCAGACCATTGCAGGTAGCAGGGCGAGCCGGTATCCAAAAGCCAGCTTTACAGCCGGAAGTATCATGCTCCGGCTTGTTTGCAAAAACAAAAGTCTTTTATTTCACAAACTTTAAAGAATATTACAAGAGTACAATGAATTCTGGGAAAGTACAACTATAGGAATCCGATCTGAACACGATCGCTTTATCCCTTGGACGATGTGAACTTTGAAGACGATAGCCTCTGAAGAATGCAGCAGTACTTGGACAAGAACTCCTGATCTCTGTTGATAAAATGATCCTCCTTAATGAAGAACTTGAAACTCTATTTATAGAGTTCGAGAAATAACTATTTTGTAGTTATTCTGGATTGCGCACAATAAACTGCGCTGGAGACAGACTGCACAGACTGCAAACTACGCTGGCCATTGGGCAGTTGCTCAATCGTGGGCTAACCGTATTCAGACGCGTGGTATTATTTGATTGAAATACGCTTGGTCGTGTACAGACGGTTGCCACGTGGTGAGCAATTGATGGCATGTAAGCCACGTGTTATCTTAAACAATTTTGATGGATCATGCCACTTGAATAGTGCTAGCTTCAGACTGCGCTCAGCTCTAGTCAACAGATTATGCTGTATTGGGACAGTTGGACCGTTCTTGGGTTTGGCAGCTAGACCGCGCTAGGATTTGGACAGTTGTCCTAGAAGGCGATGCGGCACGAGAACGAACAGACTCCTCGCTTTTTGGGCTGTCAGGCTGTCAGAAGATTTGATCTTTTTGTCAGGTAATGATGGCGTTGCCATGTCAGCCTAGCGTGCTCGGGCTTTGGCACAGTTCAGTCTAGCACGGTTGATTTGTAGCGCAGTCTGTCTACAGCGCAGTTTATTGAAGGGTGCGCAATTTAGACTTCGCTGCCTATTTGATGGATGCAACTTGATTTTTAGGACTTACAAGACCCCCTTCAAAGTTTTCAAAATTTGAAATTATTCAAAGTTTTGAAATACTTTGAATTTCGAATTTAAAATCAAGTTGCGCTTTGGTTGCGCGTTTGGAGGAATTAGCTCCGTCTTTCGTGGCGTAATCGGAGGCGACTGTTACGTTTCTGTGATGAGACTATAAATAGTTCCATCTTCTATTCCTTTAATCTTTACTTGCCTTCGATTTCTCAATAGAAAGAAACTCCTCTCCTACTCCGACTTCTTCTTCCTCTTCTCGTCATCGACATCAATGGCGCCCAAGCGATCAGCCACTGAGAAGGGAAAGGCCCCTGCCGAACCTTCGACTCGTGTTGCACCACGAGTATCTCGTCACGAAACGGGCCACCCAGCTCTGCAAGGTGAATGACGAACCATGATCGAAACCCTTTTTAGGGTTTTTGATGTTTTAAACTTTCATGCCTCTCTCTTTTTAGAGATTGATGGTATTCTCAACCACTTGCGCCACCCTGTTTAGGGTTTCGGCTGCATGTACAACAGTTTTCATTTTTATGAAAACTGTATCTTTGCACAATCGGTTGGAAAGCACTGACAAAATGATCAGCGCAATCCATCGATTTGCGCATTGATGCACAAACTAACATTTTGTGCAAGTCGGTTGTGCTGGCGCAAACTGATGTCTTGCACATGTTGACTGGCATAATCTGATGTCTTGTGCATGTTGACTGTGCTGGCGCAAACTGATGTCTTGTGCAAGTAGGCTGGCGCAATCTGATGTCTTGTGCAAGTTGACTGTGCTGGCGCAATCTGATAGTTTGTTTCACACAGCGCAATTTGATGAACTGTGAAGAAATATTTGATTTCTTTTGTACATACTGGTCTTTGTCTCTTTATTGATGCAGTTAACCTGAGAGAAGATCCCAACTGCGAGGTTCTTGCAGGATCTCTGTCTGAATCAGCATTCAAGGAAGATCTCTCATATGTCTCTTTTTCTCAATATACTTTACCGTCATCTCGGCAGGCTGTCCTGATTGCACAGGATAATGATACTTTATTGTGTCTGATGAACGGGCAACCTCTTCAAACTGCTGACACTGTCACCCATAAGAAATCTCTGTTCTTGTTTGGTGAGGCTTTTGACAAGAATTCACAGCCGAGGCCTCGCATGGAACAGAGAATCTTCCAAAGGGGCGAGAAGATGATATATTTGACAGAGATCTCCAGATGTCTTCTTCTGTCCAGATATGCTTTTGCGAGCTATCCCAGAAGAATGGAATGGGTCATAACTCCGTTGCAGCAGGCCCGAATGGAATAGCTCTCTACTCAGAGGACTAAAACTCGGTTGCATCCTGCCGAAAGATTCTTCTCTGCTGCTACCTGTGAGAACTCCAATATTCGCAAATAAGTTTACGAAGGTGGAAGGGAGGTATCCGGACCAAGATCTGCGGTTGACAGGTCTTGTGAACCCGGACAATAAAAGGTGGATCTGTATAGCTAATTGGATATTAGTCCAATTTGAAGATCAGCTTAAAGAAATTGATCTGTATCAGGCAGTGTATGCCACAGTCTATGGCTTCCCCCCCGAATCCATATCTATTCCTTACGTTGGCGGAGAGATATAATTATAGGACTGGGACTTTTATGATACCGTGCGGGGAAATTGGATTAGCCTTGCATGAGATGAAGTACATCTCTAATCTGTCGATGGGGGATATCCCCTATGAAGAGTTTGTCCCGACAAATGATGAGTTGGACAGACTGCGCCAGGAGAATGCCTGTATGGTAGATGTTTTTGAAGAGCTACTCTGCCATTACAAGATTTGCTCTCTATACTACAAGAGTGGCACGGCCGGCACGTGCTATTCGACCAAGTGGTTACCATATCTTTTTCTCAACCATATTATCGAGAAGAAGACCAAAGAACATGAGAACTGCAATCCCAACTTCTTCAAACCACTTAGCAATAGCGAGGTGATAGAGTTGATGGAGATGCACAACGAGATGGATATCAAGATTGAGGATGATCTTCAGTATCGTCCTTTCAAGGAAGGAGACATCGTCGAGAGCTTTATGAGAATGGGTTACAGGCCCATGTCGAAGGAAGCCCAACTGGTAGGTTTCCTTACATACTGGCTTCGACAATATATCATTTCTGGGGCCAGTGCAGTTGACGCTTCCATCGCGGTGTACTGTACGCTGCCGTCCGTCTAGTTTTCGGCTACC
The DNA here is from genome assembly GCA_029216955.1 of Iris pallida. Taxonomy (NCBI): domain Eukaryota; kingdom Viridiplantae; phylum Streptophyta; class Magnoliopsida; order Asparagales; family Iridaceae; genus Iris; species Iris pallida. Next base: position 29,370,168 of record JANAVB010027598.1, read on the forward strand.
GGATGGATTTATTGTCAGCAATGACATGCAGAATGAACGCCGTTCTCCGTCTCTTCGTTGATTCGATGATTCGAAAAAAGGCAAAAAGGGACATTTTCTTCAGCTGGAACTGCCGTATACATATCTGTTTGGATGGCTGCTTCTACACCATCCTTCCTTAATGAACCCTGCTATGGGAGCAGTGAGCGGCAGTTTTCTAAGAAGATATTCTGGATGTAAGTGGATCTATACCACTTTGAAAGACTGCAGGCGAGTCTTGAATCTGGGAAAAGGATGGAACTTCTACTGTGTTCCACCTCCAGTCGGTTATGAATATGTACCGACAAATATGATCGACTCGGTGAGAGTGCCACCTTTGGACCGTACCACCTTCGATTGGCTGAGGACGATTCAGCCATCACATCTAGTATACCGGTTCGAAGATGAATGCTATCTTGAACCTTATCTCCCAAGCCGTTTTGCATGCCAATTCGGCTACGACCAATTCCATATAGGCAATGTCATAACATGCCTACAGAAAAAAGGTTATTTGATTGATGGAGCCCGGGCTTGGGCCTATTACAATGCCCGTGACACAAAGACAACGTTCTCGATGCCGACAAAGAACGACCGTGGCCCGCGCATGCTGTATACTTATTCAATCTTTTATATGTCAGCAAACACTTTTGCTGAGAATTTCAATTTAAAAGACAGCTTTGCGACGGTGACACGATTTAGAAAAGGAGCACCTATTTTGTTGCCTCCTGGTAATGATGAAGAACACGAGCCGGCTGATGCGCCTCTAGAAGCTTCGAGGGAAGCCAACTTCCCTGAAGAAGTCTATGAACCGCTGCGTGTTTCTTTGAAAGTTGTAAGATCTCCGATCAAGGAGAAGAAGAGGAAGGCAGAAGAACCATCTTCTCCTATCTCTAAGAAGAAGACCGCTGTAGACTCTTCAGAAAGGGTCACTACTCGATCGTAGTCTCGGCAATAGGCTGAGTCGGCTCACAGAGAAGAGGTGACGACCCCGACTTCCATCCAAAGACAAACACACGCTGCAGACGTAGAGAGCCCTGACGAACCTCTACGCAGGAAGAAAATAGCTTTCAGAAAGAAAGTGGCCAATCCCCCAAATGCTATCCATACATCTGCCCTGATAAGTGCTGCCACCGGGGTTATGATGCCCTCTCCTACACCTGCTCCTGAGCCTCAGCAGGTGACAGATACACAAGAAGGAGCTACTAGTACAGAGATAAGGGACAAGGTCGCAGACACAAGGGAAGAGACTACGAAACAAAAGATAAGGCTGCAGAAGCAAGAGAAGCGATTGCGATTCTGACCCCAATCAATGAGTCGGAATCATCTGTTGAAGTATTGCCATCTCCCACACTTGCAATGGAAGCTGCTCATCTTCCAGCTACACCAAGATCGCGTCGTGCTGAAGAAGATCGACTGATGATCGAGGCTCTGGATGACTGTGATTTCGGCTTCCATGACATAGATCCAGTTGATGCAAGTGATGATGAGGAAGGACAAAAGGAGGGGACAGATGACAAGGAAACATCGGTGGAGGATGTTAGTGACAATCTGATTTCGAAAGAGGATGTTGTTGTCCATACATCCCAAGAGAAGAATGCTGCTAATGAAGTAGCCCCGGAGGAAGCTATTATCCCCGATCAAAGAGGTATTGACTGATTTTAGTAATCTTCATTTATAGATCAGATGACTGATGTTTTAACTTTCATTCATGCAGAAATTCAACCTTCTCCAATTCTTCCGGTATGCACTGACATAGTACAGACAGAGACGATAGCCAGCGGCAGCCGTCATTTATCAGGCGGCTCTGAAGCGGGAAGTAGTCTAGCAGTAATGTCTAAAACTACTTCCGTGAGGCTCCAGCCTATCCCATTAAATGACAATCTTGTCATTAAACCCAGTTTTGGTAAGCTTGCCTTCATTTTGATTTTTTTTCTGATAGTCCTTAGTGACAGCAAACTGATAATGTTTAGTTGATTTCGCAGAAGAACATCCAGGAGGGGCAACTAGCTCCACTATGGCTCCTTTGTCAAAAGAGGCTACGGCCTATGTTCAAGAAGCCGAACTTTCGCCTTCACAAGCATCTGCTGCTGACGCTTCTGTAGGAATAGCTGCTACACCTAGTGCAGTAGCTACTAATAAATTTGTAGTTGGTTTTTTTACCAATTTTTTCTTCAGTTCCTTGGGACCTTTGGTAGAAAGGGTAATGGAGAAAGAGAATGTTGGTTTTATCACTGTCAGAAGTCCAACTTCTTATCTGATTGGCGGCATCCGAGATCAAGGCGATGAAGTTCAGGCTGCTTACCTCGAACATGTATTGGATGAGCTGGAGGAATCAATCAAGATTTACAAAGATCTTAACCGAAGGGAGGTAGAGCCACTGGTGAATGCCGAGTTCGAAAGGATGACTTGAGAAGCTGAGGTCACAAAAGCTGATTTCAAGAAATTTTTGGACACTTTTTCCGTAAAATCTTTAGAATATGATTCTCAGATGGATATAGTAGCATCTGCTGCTGGGGCGAAAGAGAAGAAAGTTGCTGGTCTGAAGGCAGAGTTTGCTCGACTTCAAGAGGAGTTGAGAATCGTTCAACTTGCTCTTGAAGAAGAGACCACTCAGCATCAAGCTGCAGTTCAGTAACTAGACATTCTGACCCATGAGAAGAATGAGTTTGTCAAGTTTTATCAAGATGAAATCGCTCGCCGACTAGTGACCTTGCCAACAATTGACACTAAATCTGGAATGGCGGAGGCTAGAAGACGGGTGCTGGATTCTCGTGAAGAACGACTCCAAACCTTGAAACAGCAGATAGCTAATCTAATGACCCCACCGATTGAGTGAAAGAAAACATTTTGTATTTTCTCCTTTGTGATATGTCTTTTTGTAACATCTTTTATCTTGATCAATGAAAAGACACTATTTTTTGTGGCTCTATTATTTGTTGCATATCCCATTACGGATATAAATAATAGTGATAGAAAATATATTCAGAGGTTCAGGACATGATATATTTCTTGATTTAGAAAATAATTATATTCATTATATCTGCTCAAAGGTAATGTGGACATGGCAGAATATAATTTTCTTTTTTTGAATATCATTATTTCGGTAGACAACTTAATCAGAGATAATAAATACTTGACAAGTTGTTGATATGGATGAACGGATGAGTCGTCAGAATGTATAAACGAAATGAATCGTCGGGATGAACGGATGAACCGTCGTATGAATGGAATGAACGGGTGAACCGTCAGGTGAATGGAATGAACGGGTGAACCGTCAAATGAATAGAATGAACAGATGAACCGTCGGATGAATGGAATGAACAGATGAACCGTCGGATGAATGGAATGAACGGGTGAACCGTCAGGTGAATGGAATGAACGGGTGACCCGTCGGATGAATGGGATGAACGTTGTGAAGAATACGTTGCTTCGATTCGCATAATCGACTGTCTCAAGAATCTTTGCCTATAAATAGAACAAAAATTTAGATGGAATGATCAATTTCACTTTGAAAGACAAAATGTCGTCTGAAGATGCATCTAAGAAGGCTGAGATTATCCCTAAGGTTGAAGAAGTCACTGAGGAGCGTCCAGTCGAGCCAACCCAGCCAAAGCAGACGGAGGCGGGCGAAGGTTCGTCTGCACCCAAGCCGCCACGGGTTATCTTGGACTTCCTAGTTGAGCCAGGGAAGACTGAAGAAGAGGAGGCTATGAGGTTGGCCGCTTGCGCGTTTCTAGTGAAATCGAGCAAGGATGTTCTCGGCTCTTTTGCCGATTATATTTTTGAAAAGGATGGCAGTGGTCCTCATCCTGTCTTTAAAAAGGACGATAGTGATTCTCGTCCTTGATATTATATAACATCGTTTATGATGAAATAAAATAAAAATTTACTTATGAACTGTCTTGTCATATTTACAAGAAATCTCTTTTACATTCATACATAGTACTTTTTAAGGAACTTGCCGTTGATAGGCATCATCGCCACTCTACCATCCAGCTCTGTGAGTTGATAGGCTCCATTTGAGAAGACTTTACTCACGATATAAGGTCCTTTCCATTTTGTATCGAACTTGCCTTTGCTCATGTGAGTCATAGTCATGGGACATCTGACTCTTAGAACGAGTTCTCCTTTCTGAAAGGCTCTGACTTTAACTTTGCGGTTAAAAGTCTTCGAGATGCAGGCTTGATATAATTCAATATGTTGTTGAGCCAATAGCCGCTTCTCGTCGAGCACCTCCAGTTCTTGAAGTCGAAGAAGATCATTGTTCTCCGTAGTAAGTTCGTTAGCGATAGCAATTCTCAAGGAAGGAATTTGAAGTTCCAGAGGTAGAACTGCTTCACAACCGTACACCAGAGAGAAAGGTGTACAGCCTGTGGGGTTACGGACCGTAGTACGGTAGGCCCATAAACATTCTCTGAGGTTTTTACTCTAGTTTCGTTTGTTAGTAGACACAAACTTGTTAAGGAGCTTGATAATAGTCTTGTTGAAGGCTTCAGCCAAGCCATTAGCAGCCGGGTTGTAAGCTGTAGAAGCTACATTGTCGATCCGATGATCGTCACAGAACCTGGTAAACTTTTGACTGATGAACTGAGGTCCGTTGTCGTGAATGATTCGTCGAGGCACACCAAACCTGTAGATAACGTGGTATTTAATAAAGTTGATGACGCTGCTGGTTTTGACTTCAGCCAAAGGTATAGCTTCGGCCCACTTGGAGAAATAATCCGTTATTGCTAGTATAAACCAATGTCCTTTAGAAGAAGGAAGATTGATAGGACATATAATATCCATGCCCCAAGCTTCAAAAGGCCAGGAAGCAGCAGTCAGATGAAGGAATTTCGATGGTTGATGGATGAAATCTGTATGGATTTGACAGGCTCGACATTTTCTTGCATATTCGATGGCATCAGATACCATAGAGAGCCAGTAATAACCCATTCGTCAGATACGATCCTGTAACTTAGGGCCGGGTTGATGTGCTCCGCAAACACTATCATGAGCTTCATGCAATACTTGCTTCGCTTTATCACCAGCAATACAGCGCAAGAGTAGACCGTCATAAGTCCGTCGATAGAGAGTTTTGGTAGTCTGATTGTAGTAGAATCGAAGAGATCATCGACGAATACTCGTAGCCTCCTTAGGATCTTCAGGAAGTATGTCATGAACTACGAAGTCGATGAAAGGAGCTCTCCAATCTTCATTGATAACATTGACTTCGGCGAAGTTACTGAACTCAATGTTGCGTTTGTTTTCAATGCAGAACAGCTCTCTATTGGAAACAACAACCACTTGTTGTCTTTTGACGGGAATTGCTAAGACTGCTGCGAGATTAGCTAAAACATCTGCCTCAGTATTATAAGCTCGTCGAACATATTCAATGAAGAAAGCCTTGAATGATGTAGCCATGTAAATTGTAGCTTCATGATAGGGCACTAGATCTTGATGGCGAACTTCGTATGTTCCTCTAACCTGATTGACAACCAGTTTAGAATCGCCGTAGACTTTAAGATATTCGACTTCCAACTGTTTCGCTAATTAGAGTCCAATGAGCAAGGCATTGTATTCAGCCACATTGTTAGAGCACGGCTGATCTAAGGAATAAGCTCTTTGGATAGCTAATCCTTCTGGAGAGACTAGAACAATTCCAACTCCTACGACAATGGTCCCATTTGGTCCGATCCGGGATGCTCCGTCAAAGAACATACGCCAGGTAGGAAATTCTTCAGAGATCATGTTTGATTCCAATGTTTTATCTGGAATTTCGTCATAAAGCTTAGATGTCTCTGGGACAGGGTGAGCCGCTAAAAAGTCAGCCAGTGCTTGACCTTTAACCGACTTTTGCGGAACATAAACCATGTCATATTGAGCTAGCAGAATGGCCCATGTAGCTAGTCGGGAATTGAGTGTGCTAGGCTTCTTCATCAGTACCCGAAGAGGATTAACCCAAGAAATGACGTGAATGGTTTGGCCAATAATATAATGTCGAGTCTTTTGAACAGCGAACATAAGAGCTAGGCATTCTTTCTCAACCGGACTATAACGGTGTTCAGCACCGATCATAGTACGACTAAGATAGTAAATGACTTATTCATGGCCTTCTTTGTTCTTCTGGGCAAGTAAAGCACCCAATGAATGATCCATAGCACGAACATACATTAAGAATGGTATGCCTGAGATTGGTGGCACCAAGACTGGTGGGTTCATCAGATATCGCTTTATATCATCGAATGCTTGTTGACATTCTTCGGTCCAAATGAAAGATACACCCTTCTTCATTAACTGAGTAAACGGTCTACAGCGTCCAAACAGATTTGAAATGAACCTTCTGATGTACGCAAGTCGACCTTGGAATCCTCGTAGCTCTTTTAAGTTGCGTGGAGGACGTATCTCTTGAATGGCTTTGATTTTCTCGGGATCTACGTGTATACCTTTAGAGGTAATGATGAAGCCGAGAAATTACCACTAGAGACACCCAAGAATGACTTGGTGGGATTCATTTTTAACTGATGTTGGCGCATTAGATTGAAGATAGTTCTTAAATCTTGGATATGATCTTCCTTTAGACGACTCTTGACAGCAATATCATCAACATAGCATTCGACAGTCTTACAAAAATAATCTCGAAAGATGGTACTCATAGCTCGTTGGTAAGTTGCACCCGCGTTCTTGAGACCAAATGGCATCACAGTGTAACAATAGACTCCGCAAGGGGTGCGAAAAGAAGTATGTTTTTCATCTCCGGGGTTCATCTGAATCTGATTGTATCCAGAGAATCCATCCATGAAGGATATCCTTTCAAACCCATAAGTATTGTCGATCATGACATCTGTAATAGGGAGAGGAAATTCATCCTTTGGACAAGCTTCATTAAGATTCCGAAAGTCGATACAAACTCGAACTTTGCCAGTTTTCTTCAAGACTGGAACAACGTTGGCTACCCAATCTGGATGTTGTTCTTTTTGAATAAAGCCACAAGCTATGAGATTTTTGACTTCATCATCAATTGTGTCCATCATTTCTGGCATGAATCGCCTTTGCTGCTATTTGACTGGCTTTGCATTAGGCAAAATATTCAGTTTATGAGTAGCAACTTTAGGATCTAAACCTGGCATGTCTTCATAATTCCAAGCAAAGACATCAATGTATTCTCGAATAAGAAGAATTAATTCTTGCCTATCTGCCTCTGGGAGGTTCTTGCTAATGAATATTGGACGAGGTGGCCCGTTTTCTCCTACGTCAATTTGAACCAATTGATCTTCGATAGGAGGTTCTCGTTGTTCGAATCGGAGTTCCCATTGAGTGTCCATTCATTGAACCCAAGGATCTGTTTCGGGATTTTCTTCGATATCCTCGTCATAACCTTCAGGGAGTTCAGCGGAGACCATGTTAGAAGATACGATCAATCGATGAACTTGACCGATACTGGTGTTAGAATCCTATGATCTGGAATCAGAAGAGTTAGGGCGTTCCTTATCATCGGATTCGGAGACTTCTGGAGATAAGAACGGAGGTAAAGTATATCCGAGACCTCTTTTCGTCCTGCTATAGTACATCTCTGATTTTCCTTTCGGAACAACCGTACGGATAGGAGTTCGTCTACCCTTGCCATAATTGAGACCAATCTTGAAGTCGTAACCCATCTTTTGGATGTTGTCTTTTGATTGTTGACTATAACGACGAAGTTGGAGATATACCGTATCGTTACTTTTGCTATCATCCGTATAGCTGAATTTTTGTTCTGGCCCTTTACTAAAAAGTATTGGACTCTCACCTCTCTTTCGAGAAGGGACAACAAAATATGAGTCATCTGGATGTTCAAATAATACTTCCATCTGAAGGGATTGTACGACCCCTATTGTAAATGACTAAAAGCTGTCTAGCATATCCAAATAGCATTTAGTATGATAAATGACATTAGTATACTGGAAAGTAGATACTTTTTCATTGATTTGTACATCCATATTTACAACAGGACCTTTAGCCTTAGCCGGCTTGGTCAGATCGATTACAAGAGGAGGAACAGAAGAGCAAGGAGGTTTAGGCTTGTTGCGACGAAGGTCGATAACAAGCGACTCAGAAGATGTGAGCTCCCTTTTCTCCTTGTTACGACGGAGGTCGATAACCACTGGCTCAGAAGAGGTGAGCGCCCTTTTATCCTTGTTACGACGGAGATCGATAACAAGTGGCTCAGAATAGGTGAGCTCCCTTTGATCTTGATTATCACCAGTTGATTGCTTCTGGGCTGGCAGATAAATAGCCAGTGGTTTGAAGGATTGAGTATGAGAGACACGCCCTTTGACAGGTATGATAAGAGTGTCATTGGGCACTGCTTCTTGTTCTTCCTTACCATCCATGGCCAATACTACCTTCATAAACTCTTCTTTGTACAAGCGAGCATCGTTAAAATATGCTTCAACGCCTTTAAAAGGGTAGAGATCCGCAACTTCTTTTTGGACTTCTCCTTTGTCATCAACGTATTTGAAGCACTGATAGAGAGTAGACGGAACAATGTTGTGTTCATGAAGGAATGGTCTCCCTAGGAGAGCATTATAGGAACAACCATGGTTGTCTATAGTGTAGAAGGTCACCTTTGTGCGAAGATTGCCAATTTGGAGTTTTAGGCGTATCTTGCCTAAAGGTTCACTTCTTCCCTGGTTAAATCCCAGGATGGTGGTAATAGTGCCGGAGAGGCTATGCACTGGAATCTTCAGAGCATCCAACATCGTCGTAGGCATGATGCTGAGTGCTGACCCTGGATCTATCAGAATACGATCGACCTTCATGGTGTCGACATATCCTGTAAAGTAGAGAGGATGGTCATGTCGATTGTCTTCCATCAACATGTCATCTTGTGTGAAGGTGATATTTGGAATTAATTCCAGCACACTGTGATAGTGGAGACAAGAGACAGGTTCTGACTCAGGTTTCTTGAGAAGAGTTAGGCAAGTGTCTGCCTGCATCAATGCCTCACTCAGAGTTTTTCGAGTCTCTTTAGAGAGGCGTAAGAGCTCGAAGATAGACAGCCTAGCCGGTGTGTTGGCCAGTTGAGCCAATATGTCAAAGTTATATGGCTTTTCAAGTCCAGAGGGGGATGACTTCTTTAAAACTTTGTCGAAGCGGACTTGTTGTTTGCCTTTGTCGGCTGCTGCCGGTTTAGAAGGAGTTGGTTCCACAACCGGTAATGATGTAGAGGGGATGCCCTCTGTAGATACAGGCTGTACTGGAACAGCTTCGGAGGACGAAGGAGGATCCTCCTGAATTTTGGGATGCTCCCATAGATAGGTTTTCCCTGACCTCGTGCCCAACAGGATCTCTTCTTCAACTATGGGGTCAAAAGACACCATATTGTAGCTCTTTGTCTTTCCCTTGGAGCATTCTTTTTGCTTGGAGGAAGAAAGAACTTCAAAATCTTTAACAAGATCAGGATGGATCCACATAATCTTGCCATTATCAAGGGATAAGGGGACAAGACCTTCACTTTGTGGAGGAGGAAGATTCTCAATCTCAAGAGTGGCCCTAGGAATGGGGATGATGCCACTCTGCACCACTTGTGGCGGGAAGTCACCAAACTGTACAGAAATCATATTGGCTGTAACAGTCTTTTCTTCCTGTTGGAGAGTGATAACACCGACGTTGACCAACTCTTGAATCTTGCCTTTGAGCACATAGCATGCCCGAGTAGGATGCCCTATGAACCTGTGATAAACACAGTACTTAGGGTGGTCAGTCTTACCGACTTCATCAGGCTTCTTCGAGTCAGGAAGTTGTAATTTATTGTACTTCAGCAAACAGTCGAATATGCTCGCGGTATTATTTTCATCAAATGAATACTCTACTTTTGGGCGAGGTTCCTTTGGTGGAGGTGCAGAAGGAGTAGAGGTAGACGTGGGTTGGGCCACGTTAACGGCCAAGGATTCCTTGCTCTTGAGGTTGATGTTCAAGGTTTCTTTGCCCTTGCGGTTATTCTGGCGATTACCGCTACCGAATGCCGAAGATTCATCTCGATCAGGGTTAGACATATGTACCCCCAACTGTTTGAACTTCTTGGCACTCACTTCAGCTGCTTTAGTATTGACGATGAATGACGGCCAGTCCTAGAACTGTGTTGACCCCGTCCACATACTGATGATAGGCAACAAGTTTGACTTACAAGTATCTATCGTTACAACAGATAGGGTTCCGGGAGGCATTTTGAGTGCTTCTCGGCAGAATTGTTCAATGAAACTCTTAGTAGTTTCATTATGTCTTTGCTTGATCTTGTTGAGGGCGGATATAGTCATATCGTTGATACCCTCGTAGAATCGTTCCAGAAATATCTGTTTGAGCCCGGCAAAGGAAGTAATAGAGCCGTCAGGCAGGCTGTGGTACCAATCATATGCTGTACCGGCTAAGCAGCCGACGAAGACTCTGGTAAGAAGAGCATCACTTGGCTGGAGCTGGACAGTCATTACCTCAAAATGGTTAATGAACTGACTCGGAGAAGTGCTGCCGTCAAACAGCGTGATTGTAGGAATCTTGTACTTTGGAGGGAATGGGACTTCTTTCCATTCCACTGGATAAGGTTCTTTGATCCCCAGCCTCTGTAGACCGTCTTTCTCTTTGAAGGCCTCGAACTAATTACGTAGTAGTTTTATAGCCTCATTGGCATCTCTTGAGGATGGAGAAGTAATAGGCTGGCTCACCAGGTTAGGAGGAGGAACAGCATGGTAAGCACTACCCCCAGCCCCTGAATGACTGGGTGTTACTTGAATAGGTATTGAGGCTACAGGAGAGGAAGGTACCCCCAGACCTGCATTGACAGGCACCGATGATGCTATAATCTATGGATTGACAGCAGGTGCAGTCGGTGATACTGTATGTTGAGCTATGATAACAGTATGTATACTTGCGATCATTTCAGCCATGGTCTTCAATTTATCTTTCAGTGCGGCGATTCGTTGTTCTTGACTTGCCGAACTAGAAGCATCTGGATCTTCAGTAACAACAAAGGCTGAAACTTCTCTGGGTACAGTAGAAGACACTGACTGTTCAGAGCTTTCTCTATATACGTCGTAATCAGAGAAAGAATCGTCCTCTGAATGAGAAACAGAGAAGTGACCAGAAGGATCTTGGAGAAGATTCCTACGATCGGCTGTGTCTCGACTTCGAGATCGGGTGTGTCGGAATACTCCTTCAGAGGATTCATGGAGTAAATCCAGATATCGTTGATTGGGCTTACGGGGTTTGCCGTGCTTTCAACACCTCCTGCCCCCGGTGTCTCGGGAAGCCATGTTTACAGAGGCATAGTGCACCTCGTCTTTGTTTTCTGACATTGGTTCAGAAGTTAAACGATCGAAAACAGATCGTTTTGTCGTCTGGCAACAACACTTAATAACCACCTTATGATTACAATGGTGTTCCAATGGTTGGATTGGAGGTGTTGAGGTGTTGTTCCGCTTCTGCTTGAGGTGTTCCCGAAGGTCAGGGATATATTCTTTGACGACATTCGGAACACGATTTCGACTCTTCAGATGCTTTGTCCTGTGAGTATACAGAGAAGTACTCAACTCATTGGCATAGGTATCAGGATTTTTCCTCCTGGAAGTTTGTTTTTGATGCAAGTTCGCCTTCGGCATTGGTTGCTTGCGTTTATTGAGATAAGTTCGTAAATCGGTAAACTCACCCCCAGGGGCTTATGTCTGAGACACCAGCAATTTCACCTGCTTTGAGCGGGATATCCGAAGAGTTGGGAGATCTTGGAAGTGTGCTACTGGAGTAGACAAAATGCCTCTCTGATCACTATTCTTCTCTTTAACAGGGAAAGAAAAACTCTTGTTTGAGAGAGTTTTTGTATTATTTGATGCCGAGGCATTTTTAGTTGGATCTTCTGAGATAAAAATCGGAGAAGACTGAGAAAAGACCAAAGGGCCTTTTTCTTTGTTTTGTGAAGAAGGGTTGGCTAATGAGCGTTTCCCTCTGTTATTTTCCAGGTCCTGGACTACGGAAGATTGAGAAAAGACCAGAGGGCCTTTTTGTTTGTGCTGAGACGGAGGAAGAATAGCCAAAAGACTACCCCCTGTGGGTTGCGCAGGAACAGAAGAAGCAGCAACTTGCCCTCTGGAGATGATGACAGAGGGCTCCTTGGCCATAGAACCAGCAGGAGGTACAACCTGTATTCTAGAAGAAGCAGCAAGTGAAGGCTTGACTACAGAGGGCTTAGGTTGCGCTATGTTTGAAGGAGTGGTGGATTACGCATGACGGACAGAGGTTGCCAACTGCGCCAGAGGGAGAGGGGTCTTGGACTTTGCCATAGCAGCATAAGTTGTAGATTGCGCTGTGGCAAGAAGAGTAGTGTGCTGCGCATGGGCTGTAGGGGCTCTGGATTGTGCTTTGGCAGAGAGGGTGATGGGTTGCGCAGGAGCTGTAGGGGCTCTGGATTGCGCTTTGGCAGAGAGGGTGATGGTTTATGCAGGAGCAGAAGTGGATACTGGCCTCCTGTCAGAAGAAACAACAGGCTGTGTAGAAGACTTTGGGATCCATTTTGAATGGAGCTTGCTCTTGGCAGAAGTCACAGTGCACCGAATAGCCCCAGAGTTGATCATTGATTCGTAGGCAGTCTGGTTGACCTTCACAACCAGCGTCTTCTGCATCTTTTCGATAGACGCAGCATCACATTGAGTTGTCACTTCCTCGTCGGAGGAGAAAGTCGTCCCCAGTAGAGTCGCCATTTTGTTTGCAAAAATAAAAGTCTTTTATTTCACAAACTTTAAAGAATAGTACAAAAGTATAATGAATTCTGGAAAAGTACAACTATAGGAATCCGATCTGAAGACGATCGCTTTATCCCTTGGACAATGTGAACTTTGAAAACGATAGCCTCTGAAGAATACAGCAGCACTTGGAGAAGAACTCCTGATCTCTGATGATAAAATGATCCTCCTTAATGAAGAACTTGAAACTCTATTTATAGAGTTCGAGAAATAACTATTTTATAGTTATTCTGGATTGCGCATAATAAACTACGCTGTAGACAGACTGGCAGACTGCAAACTGCGCTGGCCATTGGGCAGTTGCTCGATCGTGGGCTAACCGTATTCAGACGCGTGGCATTGTTTGATTGAAATACGCTTGGTCGTGTACAGACGGTTGCCATGTGGTGAGCAATTGATGGCATGTAAGCCACGTAATAAATGTCAGTTATCTTCAACAAGTTTGATGGATCGTGCCACTTGAATAGCGCTAGCTTCAGACTGCGCTCAGCTCTGGTCAACAGATTGTACTGTATTGGGACAACTGGACCGCGCTAGGGTTTGGCAGCTGGACCGCGCTAGGATTTGGACAGCTGTACTAGAAGGCGATGCGGCACGAGAAACGAATAAACTCCTCGCTTTTTGGGCTGTCAGGCTGTCAGAAGATTTGATCTTCTTGTCAGGTAATGATGGCGTTGCCATGTCATCCTAGCGCGCTCGGGCTTTGGCGCAGTTCAGTCTAGCACGGTTGATTTGTAGCGCAGTCTGTCTACAGCGTAGTTCATTGAATGGTACACAATTTAGACTTTGCTGCCTATTTGATGGATGCAACTTGATTTTTAGGACTTACACGGTTCATCCTTTCAATAGACCCTGAACCACCAGGGACTACACAATCGCGGATCCAGATCATCAGAAAAGCCGCCAGCGCCGCTTTCTCCGACAGCTTAAACTCAGCTTGCCGGAAGTAGTGGCCGATCGGGAACTTCCCTCATGATCATCACTGTCCTTAACATCCGCTGTATCATAATCTGTCATCAAGTCCTCTATCTCGGACTTCGTCAGGGGCTTATAAATCGTAAAGGAGGCCGGATCCTCTCCTTCTCCTTGGATGAAGACATAGCTCGTCCAGGCTCTCGTATGAGGATTGGCCCCCTCTGTCCTTTCCTTTTTATTGATCCTGTGACAGATGAGGAAGTGGCCGAATAACTCCTTGTATACGTCCATCATCTCAGAGTTTTCATTCTCTAGGTCTCAGAGTTCCTCGTCACAAGGCACATATTCTTCATATGGCTCTGTGCCCCAAGGAAGCTTCGATACTTCCTACATCTCATGAAGAGCCAGGCTCATCTCCCCGCCCGGAGTGAATTAAAAACCGGTGTGATGGTTGTACAACTCCGCCAGAGAAACGACCAAGGGCCAATTCGTCTTTAAGCCATATTGAGTGGCTCTGACGACATAAAAAAGGCCGGCAGCCTTTAGGGTGGCTCCATAAGTTGAAAGCACACATTCAGTAAGGTTACCCCAAAATAAAATAGGAAACCTCCAAGTTTCCATCCGCATCTTCCTTGCGGGGTATGACACACTCTTCGACATCATCAGATTACAAAGTGTGTCGGTAGCATAAGGATGAAGGTCAGTCGGGGTGTCATTTATTATGGCACCGGGCTGCAGCCCCCTCGTGGAGTAGGACATAGAGCCCTTGACACACTTAAAAGTGTCCCTCTTTCGATCACCAGAGCAGAACTGTATCTTTTCGAAGACAACCCCATGAAGTTCAGGGGTTAGGTCCCATTTCATCTGTCGCCGCACGGCTAGATCAGTGAAGGCCGACAGAGGATACTGGCGATCCATCAACGACAACTATATCCTTTGATTGTTTAGCCCGACCACTAGAGAGTTTTTCATGCATATCGTCTCACCGTCTTCAAATCCCAAGCTGTCCCCAAACAAAAAGTAAGGCTTCTTAAAGCTCCGCGCCCCTCCAAGCAAGAGCTTCTCATCGTTTATCATCTGCTTCAAAAAAGTCTTATCCTGTTCGAGTATAGCGATCGTTTGTACCGAAGGCTGGTTATGGCTGATCTTGGCATGAACATTTCTAATCATGTTAGTTATGCGGCTTGTGCCGAGAACTTGGTGAGCAAAGCCGAAAAGGATTCCACCAAGCTCCGGAACGACCATGTCAACTGCAAAGACAGAAGAAGAAAGTTAGACTTAGAATCTACAGAGAAAGAAACTAAGTGCTGGAGAAATCCTATGCGCCCAAAGAGTTATGCACCCAAACTGCCTATGGATGCATAAAGTCCTCAAACATATGTGCTACAAGTGGGCGTATGACATGCAACAAGCATGTAGGCACATAACAGTTCGGCACATAACAGCGCTCAGGCATGGAAGCATTCTGCGAAGGCACATAACACACAATAGCGTGTGGGCGTATAACACACGACAGTGTGTGGGCGCATGCTTCTATGGACGCAAAAGAATGCTAACAAAAGCGTGTTGGTTTGGACGCTAATCAATGGTTATGCACCCAAGCAGAGAAGAGTCTGAGCGTCGTAAATTAACGCTCGAGACTTTGTTTTTGAAGCATAGCCTCACCCAGAATTGGGTCTTGGACTAGCATGGACGCTGTCGAAGGAGGAGAACTGCTCGGTGTAGCCTCCTTGTCCTTCGCAGATCTCTTGGCAGCCTTGGAAGACATGATTCGTGCAGAGAGGAGATGAAGGGTCTCTTGAAAGTTTATGAGGAGAAGAGAAGAATGAATTTTCTCTCTCCTCAAGGCCTATTTATAAGCATGGAGGCAAGGCTATATGCCCACATAGACTATGCACCCACTATAGCATATACGCCCACACGGAGAATTGGTCATTTGTATGTTATGCGGCTACTACCTGCTGATGTGGACAACGCACGAAGGATGGACCTCTTCAAATTCTGATTCGATGAATCTGTCAGTTTAAATTTTCGAGAAAGATCTCAACAGCCATCTTTTTGACGGCCTGGCAAAATTCTATACGCCCAAAGAAGAAGTTTGCTATGTGCCCAGACAGTCTCCCATGCTTCTTTTAAACTATTTCGAACTCGTTCGAGTATCAAAAACTTTGAAGGGGGTCTTGTAGAAGCATGAAAATTTTAGCACCTCAAGTCAGGAAGTATCCATGTGCCCAAGCCAAGAAGCATCTATGCTCCCAAGCCAGAAATAAGCTATGCGCCCAAGTCAGAGATTGCTATGCGCCCAAGTCAGAGATTGCTATGCGCCCAAGCGAGAGAGTGGCTGACACTCACAGAATAAAGCCTATGCACCCAACCCCATATGCCTGTAGCAAAGCCTATACGCCCACATGGCTCCTCCAAGGGGGGGCACATAGCCCTATTCCAACATATTCGCCCAAGTCAGGATAGCTCCACGACTCGGTCAACATCCACAACCAGTCGTGCACCGAAGCATGCGGCCACGTCAGTCTCCACGAGCAGTCGTGCACCGAAGCATACGACCACGTCAACCCCACGATCAACCTACGATCATGCAGCCTTCATGCGCCCACACCTTATGCGCCCAAAGAAAGTCTATGCGTCCACATGGAAAATCAGTATATTTTCTCCTGTGGGTGCATAATAGTCGTTTCGTTGCAAAATGACTATAAATAGGGGTCTCATACCTCTTTAAAAAGACAGAACGGAGAGCATTTCAAGAGCCAAATGGCTGCCCTTCTTATAAGAAAAGACAAGCTTCTTCTTCTTTTTTGTGTGT
This sequence comes from Iris pallida, assembly GCA_029216955.1. Classification (NCBI taxonomy): domain Eukaryota; kingdom Viridiplantae; phylum Streptophyta; class Magnoliopsida; order Asparagales; family Iridaceae; genus Iris; species Iris pallida. The sequence goes on from JANAVB010027598.1 coordinate 29,386,665, forward strand.
GTCCACAATGTTATTTTGGGTAGTTAGTATTTGTAATTAGTTGATGTCACTCCCCGATCCTGGAATACGTATTTTAATACGTAAATCGGTAAATTGTATTTACCTTATATTTTTACTATATTTATTATGCTGTATTTCTTCATGCATTTCCCAAAAATATTCGACAAAATATTATTTTCTAATTTATTTTCTGCATTTGGGCCTACAGTTTTGGCTCATTTGGGTAACCTATTCTTGGTTCACCAATGGTTCATCATGAATCCATGGGTCCAAGATCTATATATATAACTCATTCTCTCTCCTCTCATTTACTTCCTCTCATTTATTTCCTCCACCAACCAAATATTTTCTTCCACCAACCAAGGCAAGTACCAACTTGCTCAAGAGATGGATCCATAAATATTGTTGATGTTTTCTTACAAAATTATTTGTCAAAATATGTTCTTCTCCTTATTCTATACTAGTTTAGAACTTGAAAGTTTTCCATTTTGAAGCTTTAATCCTTGTAGATCTAGGTTTTAACCATTTTCGGATTTTCTTGGTTTTGATCTAGCAAACTTCATTATTTTTAAGTTTTGATGGTTCCATGTTGTAGAGAATTTTGTTCTACCCCATTTTGACCTAAGGTTTTGTCTCGAGTATGACATGAGCACTAATGTGACCCCGGAGAACAAAGTGTTCCTACTTGATACATGTACCAGAATGTTCCAGTTCTTGTTCATGCTCGACAAATGACTCGTAACTTCACGTGGCATATTTGCAATGATGCATTACACTAAGGAGGGTAGAACATGTTGACATACTGATTGACATGGATCCTCTTTGGGGTACTCGTACTAAAGTACGACTTTAGGAGGATAATCATGCAGGCCACAGCATGAAAATCCAAGATTTCACCTAGGGTTAAATTAGGCAACTAAATATACTAGATGCATGGGGAGGGCAAAATCCCGAGATCATGTTACACCAGCCGCATTGAGATACTGTCTTGACGCGCCGGCTGGTCTCCACGGATACTGTGTCATCTGCAACGAGTGGATGACTGTATCCGATTAATTCCTGCTATATATTATATGTTTTAGCAAGGTGGCCTTGCGAGGGACCTGTGCTCAATCATACCTGTCTACGCGAACCCCTGGGTTGGCTAGCCTTGCTAGAAAGATACGATCTGAGAATTTCTACATAACATGATACGAGGATAACCTCGTCCCACTAGAAACTCGTAGACTTGATTGGCCGTGAAAACGACTTGCTTGTATCCTATTACCTTCCGTGAATAACTGAGGGAAGCGGACTATCATGGTACGTGATCCAACCCATGTTCTTGTTTGATTGTTGGGTTGGTTATTGTGCTGCGATAGGCTGTGGACCGAAGTTATGAATGGAAGACTTATTCTGATTATGGAGTGCTACTTCTGTGAATGACTGAGGAACATGGTCTATCATGGTACATGATCCAACCCATGTTCTTGTTTGATTGTTGGGTTGGTTATTGTGCTGCGATAGGCTATCGACCGAAGTCACGATCAGGAGATTTTATTGTTTATGCCTTTCAACTTATGTGAAAGTTATAGAGTACGACACGTCCCGACTCCATGCGGCACCTTTTGTCCTTGTTTGGTTGTAAGGGTGCCATATGGGTTCGAGGATGTTGCGCTACCCTATAATAGTAGCATAAGTATTACTATTATCAATCATTCTATTTAACTGGGTTTTTAATCTTAACTCTTGTGCCCCTTTGGCGGTACTTGCTATTCGGGGCTGACCCCGCTGGTTTTGTTTGGCCAGATCCCGTAGCAGAGCCTGAGGACACGATCTTCCTCCCTGACATCCATGGTGCATACTAGGAGCATGGCAGTTCGGGGACTCGAGTGGGTTTCTTCTCCACCACTTCTGCTTATACTTTTGCGACGTTTAGCCACCGGCACCTGTTAGCCAGTTTACTTGATGTTTTGTGTCAGTACATAATTATAATTAAACAGACTGCAGCTGTGTATAATTTTGTACTCCTGACTCTCCGAGATAGCTAAATTATGAAGCTAGTCTCTCATGATCATTTTGATAAAGCGTCGGGGACGCCTTACTGCTTTATCTTTAATGTTCGTCTATTTGCTGATGTGATTTGATTGATTGAGACATAGAACTCTGTGGGACCATTGGAGACTTGATTGTAGCATGTACCCCCAGTCTCTCGACAGCCACGATCGTCGTATGACGTTACGTACCTCATATGGTGTAGCTGGCCTAGTCCGTCTCCGTATTTCGGTACTGGGGCGTGACAAGGTTTTAGTGGTGGCCCATGCAGGTCTGATTTTCAGACTTGTGGGGTATTACGAATTATTAGGAGTCTCAATCAAAACTTGTTTCCCTTGAAATTCTGTTTCGAACTCTCTGTCCTTGCCTTGATCTCTAACTTGACTTGCATCCTCGAAATCTTCCTCGTCCGGACTTGATAATCTTATATTCTTCTCCATAGGGGTGCTTCATTCTCAGTAGCGGGAGAGGCCCATGAGGAAGAGCAGCAAGAGCATGGCTCGACTGGGCAGCAACAGGGGAGAGAACCTTCTCCAGTGCAGGCACGAGCAGAAATGGAACCAGAGGCAGTGCAGCTGCAGGTTATTGAAACTCCTGTAGCACCAGCAGCGATGGCAGTACCAGACACCGTAGCACTCCTGGAGATCATCCGGGGGTTTTTTGTTACTAACCAACAGCAACAGACTCGGCAGCAGGAGCAGAACGTGTTGCTGAACCAAGGGATTCAGTTAGCTCTTGAGAGGAGTGCCGGGGTTGACTCGGGAGCATCAGGAAGGTTCCGTCGCTTGAATCTGAGGTATTTTGATGGCACGGAGGATGCCATCACTGCGGATGCATGGATTCAAGACATCGAAGCCATTCTTGTGGCAGCCAAGGTTCCAGATGATGAGAAGGTTGATCAGGTCAAACTGGTACTTCAGGATCTTGCTCGCGACTGGTGGGCATCAGAAGAAGTTGGTACAAGACGCCCTGTTCGTTGGACCACCTTCAGTGACAGATTCAAGGCCAAGTATTTTGGCGTAGTAGCTCGATATGAGCTCCAGCAGAAGTTCATCAGTCTCAAGCAAGCAGGCAAGACCGTAGATGGGTATGCAGCAGAGTTCTGCAGATTGTGCCGTTTCGTACCAGCAATGGTGGCAACGGAGCCAGAGAAAGCTATGAGGTTCCAGCAGGGACTTCATTTAGAATTATTACAGCTGGTGGAAGGACACGAGTACCAGACGTTTGACGCTGTTTTGACGGCCGCTCGGAGGCACGAGCTTACCCAGCAGAGGTTGGCATCGAGGACCGGAGGTCAGAAGAGATCTCATTCCCAGGTTGGAGGAGGAGCAATGCAGCAAATATCGGCACCAGCACCCGGTGTACGTATTCATGATGCAGGAGCGCCGCGGAGGACGGCCGTGTCAACTAATACAGCCCCAGTTCGGCATCAGCAGCCGAGAAACCAGCAACAGCGTCAGGGAGCACCCCAGGGCTGTACATTCTGTGGAAAGGCAGGGCACACGTGGGAGGTGTGCCGGTCAGCAAATGGCTTATGCTTGAGGTATGGTAGTTCAGACCACCGTATTTCCACTTGTCCTATGATGCAGAGGCCAGGAGGGCCAGCTCAGCAATTTCCAGCATTGCCAGCTCCGGTGGCAACCCCGAGTGGAGGGCCAGTATTAGCAGTAAGGCCCCTAGCCCAGCGTCTACCAACGCAGGCTCAGATGTTTCGCCAGGCACAGGAAGCCGAAGGCCCTCAGAGGCAGCAACAGCATGGTCGAGGAAGGCCGCAACAAGGGGCTCTGCGGGGCTAGGCCCTCACATTGACCTTGGGAGAGGCTCTAGCGTCTAGTGACGTGGTGGCAGGTAAAATTCTCGTCACCTCATTTCCCGCTGTAGCATTATTTGATTCAGGCGCTACTCATTCATTCATCTCTGCACAATATGCTACACGGATTGGATTAGAGTTTGAGGCATTGCCGGAGAGGATGGATATACTCACCGGCAATGGGCTCGTAGAAGTTAGCAGAGTGCGCTTTTCATGTCTGGTGGAGGTGTGTGGGCATTTACTGCCCGCATCATTGATTGAATTCCCTATGGGGAATTTTGATGTCGTTCTTGGCATGGACTGGTTGAGAGACAGTCATGCGACAATTGATTGTAGAGGAGGTAGGGTCATATTCAGCGTTACTGGGATGGAGCAGTTCATCTTTACTCGAACCTTGAAGAATCAGGCCGGAGGCGTCATCTCAGCAGCAGTGTCAGAGCCAGGACAGATTCCGAGAGTGGTCGAAGATTTTCTCGACGTCTTCCCTGATGAGCTCCAAGGGATACCCCCAGTCAGAGAGGTAGAATTTAGCATTGAGTTGAACCTTGGGACGAGGCCTATTGCAGACAGAGTTTACAGAATGTCGCCGTCAGAACAGGATAAGTTGTATCAACATGAGGAAGAGTTGAAGTCTAAGGGATTCATCCGAGACAGTAAATCGCCCTGGGCCGCGCCAGTGATTCTAGTTCCCAAGAAGGATGGGTCAACGAGGATGTGCATCGACTACCGCAAGCTGAACGCAGTAACAGTGAAGAATAAGTACCCGCTACCAAGGATTGATGACCTGTTTGACCAGTTAAGCAAGGCCAGTGTCTTTTTCAAGATCGATCTTCGGTCAGGATACTATCAAGTAAGAGTCCGGGAGCAAGACATACCGAAGACAGCATTCAGATCTAGATATGGGCATTATGAGTTTTTAGTAATGCCCTTTGGACTAACCAACGCTCCCGCAGTATTCATGGATTTAATGAACCGCATCTTTCTGCCGTATTTGGATAAATTTGTGGTGGGGTTCATAGATGACATTCTTGTCTATTCCAGCAGTGAAGAGGAGCATGAGAAACATCTTAGGACTGTCTTGCAGACATTGAGGGAGCATCAACTTTATACGAAGCTCGACAAGTGTGAATTCTGGTTAGACCACATTTCGTTCCTGGGGCATGTAATTTCTGGAGCAGGAGTGTCAGTGGATCCGAAGAAGATTGAGGCCGTAGAGCATTGGCCAGTCCCGAGAACGGTTGCAGAAGTGCGAAGTTTCTTGGGATTAGCTGGTTACTACAGAAGGTTCGTGGCGGACTTTGCCAAGATCTCTGCGCCCTTAACGCGTTTGACGCACAAGGATGTAGAGTTTGTTTGGTCAGCTAGCTGTCAGGCATCATTTGAAGAATTGAAGAAGAGGTTGATCTCAGCCCCGATCTTGACGCTTCCGGTAGGAGCGGGAGGCTTTACAGTATATTGTGACGCATCTGGGAAGGGTCTTGGATGTGTATTGATGCAGCACGGAAAGGTGATAGCATATGCATCTCGACAGCTTTGAGACCATGAGAAGAATTACCCGACTCACAATTTGGAGTTAGCAGCTGTGGTGTTTTCACTCAAGTTGTGGAGGCATTATTTATACGGGGATCGAGTAGAGATCTATACTGATCATAAGAGTTTGAAATACGTGTTCACGCAGCGAGATTTGAACATGAGGCAAAGAAGATGGTTAGAACTGCTGAAGGATTTTGATTTAGATCTTCAGTATCATCTAGGCAAGGCGAATACAGTTGCAGATGCACTGAGTAGGAGAAATAGTGCCTTTATCTTGACCTCGCAGAAGCATATTTTAGAAGACCTTCAGAGTATGGGAATCGAAGTAGTTTTGCCAAGGAATATAGGAAGAATGACCAGTATGCAGATTCAGTCAACCTTAGTAGAGAGGATAAGGGCAGCACAAGCAGGAGATCCATAGATTCAGAAGTTGCGGTCGGAGTGTAAATCAGGCCGTAGGAAGGAGTTAGTAATTCATGAAGATGGTACGCACAGGTTTGGAAACAGACTCTGTGTACCGAGTGGAGACCTTCGGCAAGAAGTTATGTCCGAAGCTCATAGTTCTATTTACTCCATTCATCCAGGAGGAACGAAGATGTATCGAGATATCAGGCAGTACTTTTGGTGGAATGGCATGAAAAGAGAGATAACGAGATTTGTATCCAAGTGTCTGGTATGTCAGCAGGTGAAAGCCGAGCAGCAGAGACCAGCAGGGTTGCTGCAGCCGCTTCCTATCCCAGAATGGAAATGGGAGCACATCACGATGGACTTTGTGACCGGTTTACCTAGGTCCCCGACTGGTAAGAATGCAGTCTGGGTAATAGTAGATCGACTCACGAAGGTCGCTCATTTTCTTCCCTTCCGAGTTGGACAGACTACTGAACAGCTAGCAGAAATGTACATGAAGCAGATAGTAAGGCAGCACGGTGTTCCAGTTAGTATAGTATCAGATCGGGATACGCGGTTTACTTCCCATTTTTGGCGGAGCTTACACCAAAGTTTGGGAACCAAATTAAGATTCAATACTGCTTATCATCCACAAACTGACGGGCAATCAGAAAGAACCATTCAGACGTTAGAAGATATGCTACAGGCGTGTATCTTGGATTTTGGCGGATCTTGGGAGGATCACCTTCATCTAGTGGAGTTCTCCTATAACAACAGCTATCAGACTAGCATTCAGATGGCCCCGTTCGAAGCATTGTACGGAAGGAAGTGCAGGTCCCCTTTGGCATGGGACGATGTCGGAAAACGGAAGTTGTTGGGACCAGAGATGATCATGCAGACTGTGGAGATAGTTAAGTTGGTCAGAGAGCGCCTTCGAGTTGTACAGGACCGACATCGTCATTGGGCAGATCAGCATCGTAGGCCTCTAGAGTTCAGAGTTGGCGACCAAGTGTTTCTGCGGATTTCACCTACTCGGGGTATCATCAGATTTGGAACCCGAAGAAAGCTTAGTCCAAGATACGTTGGTCCTTTTAAGATTCTCGCTCGGGTAGGCGATGTGGCTTATCGACTTGCCCTTCCACCTTCGTTAACTGGCATACATGATGTGTTTCAAGTATCCCAATTACGTGGGTATGTCCCGGATCCGAGTCATGTCCTCGATCATTCTGAGTTAGTCGTTGGTACCGACCTAACTTACGAGGAACAACCCGTATCTATTTTAGACCGGCGAGAGAAGGTACTCAAGAATCGGACAATAAGCCTTGTCCGTGTTTCTTGGAACCATCACTCTCCGGAAGAGTCAACCTGGGAGCGCGAGGACGAGATCAGATCTCGATATCCGCATTTGTTTGACTAATAAGGTATATTTTTGTACCTTATTGACACGATTCCATGCTTATCTGCACCTGCTTGTTTTGCACTTTGTGATGTATGATAATAACTGCTATGATAGTTAACTTGTATGTGATTGAGCCTTGCATGCCCTGATTTTACTATCCTGTCTTGGCTGGAATTCCGAGGACGGAATTTTTCTAAGAAGGGTAGAGATGTCACTCCCCGATCCTGGAATACGTATTTTAATACGTAAACCGGTAAATTGTATTTACCTTGTATTTTTACTATATTTATTATGCTGTATTTCTTCATGCATTTTCCAAAAATATTCGATAAAATATTATTTCCTAATTTATTTTCTGCATTTGGGCCTATAGTTTTGGCTCATTTGGGTAACCTATTCTTGGTTCACCAATGGTTCATCACGAATCCATGGGTCCAAGATCTATATATATAACTCATTCTCTCTCCTCTCATTTACTTCCTCTCATTTATTTCCTCCACCAACCAAATATTTTCTTCCACCAACCAAGGCAAGTACCAACTTGCTCAAGAGATGGATCCATAAATGTTGTTGATGTTTTCTTACAAAATTATTTGTCAAAATATGTTCTTCTCCTTATTCTATACTAGTTTAGAACTTGAAAGTTTTCCATTTTGAAGCTTTAATCCTTGTAGATCTAGGTTTTAACCATTTTCGGATTTTCTTGGTTTTGATCTAGCAAACTTCATTATTTTTAAGTTTTGATGGTTCCATGTTGTAGAGAATTTTGTTCTACCCCATTTTGACCTAAGGAAGTTCCGATTTGGGCTCCGGATGAAGGTTTTGTGTAGTTTGGAAGCCATGGTTGCTTGGCTCCTCTTCTCGGACAAGTGGAGAAAAAGAGCAGTACTTGATCGCATGAATCTTCATGCGGCAAGTCTCTGGCCGCATGGCCTTTCCAGCCGCATGAGACTCGTTCGAGCTCAGCCGCATGGAAAGTCCTTCCTAGCCGCATAAGACTTGCTTGAGTACTTGACCGCATGAATCTTCATGCGACAAGTAATTGAGCCGCATATGCGCTACTGTTTTTGGCCGCATAAGGCCCATCCATCATCCAGCCGTATATGTATCGCCCATGCTCAGCCGCATAGGACTTCGTCTGATCATAGCCGTATATGCTGTTGAACCCCGGCCGCCTGGCGATTGCTCCCTTCGCAGCTGCATACGCTGACACCCCTTCGTCCGCATGAATCCGCCTTTCCAGCCGCATGCGCCTCGGGGCCCCCCTGAGCCGCATGAGCGTGTAGTCCCAGCCGCATGAACCAGTATTGACCCGGCCGCATGGACTCACTCCCCTTGAGCCGTATGGACTTTTGTGCCCTATCTTGTTACCTTATTATTATTATTATTAATATATATTATACGGCCATTTTATATCCGTACGCCTTTTGTCCCGAGCATGACATGAGCACTAATGTGACCCCGGAGAACAAAGTGTTCCTACTTGATACATGTACCTGAATGTTCCAGTTCTTGTTCATGCTCGACAAATGACTCGTAACTCCACGTGGCGTATTTGCAATGATGCATTACACTAAGGAGGGTAGAACATGTTGACATACTGATTGACATGGATCCTCTTTGGGTACTCGTACTAAAGTACGACTTTAGGAGGATAATCATGCAGGCCACAGCATAAAAATACAAGATTTCACCTAGGGTTAAATTAGGCAACTAAATATACTAGATGCATAGGAAGGGCAAAATCCAGAGATCATGTTACACCAGCCGCCTTGAGATACTGTCTTGACGTGCCGGCTGGTCTCCACGGATACTGTGTCATCTGCAACGAGTGGATGACTGTATCCGATTAATTCCTGCTATATATTATATGTTTTAGCAAGGTGGCCTTGCGAGGGTCCTGTGCTCAATCATACCTGTCTACGCGAACCCCTGGGTTGGCTAGCTTTGCTGGAAAGATACGATCTGAAGATTTCTAGATAACATGATGCGAGGATAACCTCGTCCCACTAGAAACTCGTAGACTTGATTGGCCGTGAAAATGACTTGCTTGTATCCTATTACCTTCCGTGAATAACTGAGGGAAGCGGACTATCATGGTACGTGATCCAACCCATGTTCTTGTTTGATTGTTGGGTTGGTTATTGTGCTGCGATAGGCTGTGGACCGAAGTTATGAACGGAAGACTTATTCTGATTATGGAGTGCTACTTCTGTGAATGACTGAGGAACATGATTTATCATGGTACATGATCCAACCCATGTTCTTGTTTGATTGTTGGGTTGGTTATTGTGCTGCGATAGGCTATCGACCGAAGTCACGATCAGGAGATTTTATTGTTTATGCCTTTTAACTTATGTGAAAGTTATAGAGTACGACACGTCCCGACTCCATGCGGCACCTTTTGTCCTTGTTTGGTTGTAAGGGTGCCATATGGGTTTGAGGATGTTGCGCTACCCTATAATAGTAGCATAAGTATTACTATTATCAATCATTCTATTTAACTGGGTTTTTAATCTTAACTCTTGTGCCCCTTTGGCGATACTTGCTATTCGGGGCTGACCCTGCTGGTTTTGTTTGGCCAGATCTCGTAGCAGAGCCTGAGGACACGATCTTCCTCCCTGACATCCACGGTGCATACTAGGAGCATGGCAGTTCGGGGACTCGAGTGGGTTTCTTCTCTACCACTCCTGCTTATACTTTTGCGGCGTTTAGCCACCGGCACCTGTTAGCCGGTTTACTTGATGTTTTGTGTCAGTACATAATTGTAATTAAACAGACTGCAGCTGTGTATAATTTTGTACTCCTGACTCTCCGAGATAGCTAAATTATGAAGCTAGTCTCTCATGATCATTTTGATAAAGCGTCGGGGACGCCTTACTACTTTATCTTTAATGTTCGTCTATTTACTGATGTGATTTGATTGATTGAGACATAGAACAATGTGGGACCATAGGAGACTTGATTGTAGCATGTACCTCCTAGTCTCTCGACAGCCACGATCGCCGTATGACGTTACGTACCTCATATGGTGTAGCTGGCCTAGTCCGTCTCCGTATTTCGGTACTGGGGCGTGACAGTTGATTATTAGTTAGAATAATTATTGGTTATTAAATAACTAGGAATTTTTTAGAAGTTAGCAAGATTGTTCTAAATTAGAATCTAATTATTTTCTAACCCTTTATAGGAGGACTTAGAGATATTTGCAACATTTTGATAAAAGGTAAGTAATTCCATGACTTTGTTACATTTACTTTATGTGGTGACTTGTTTCATGTTGGACACATTGTTTACATGACTTGAAGATATGCTTCTGGTATTTTTATGCTATGATTATGGTGCTTACCATATTCTCTTGTTCTTGTACTTTGGGAAGGGAAAATACTTACGGATATGTGATCAAAGCCAAGCTTCTAGCTAGGTCTTGTTGATAGCCTAATCACATACCTATGCATGTGTGATTAAGTCGTACCCTTATTCATGTTCTTTGTCCAGCCGATCACATATTTAGTAAGTATTTCAAATCACGAGTCATGATATTTTTGCTACATGTTTCAGTAGATTATGCATCTATGGTGATTCAGGTTAGTCATGTTTCATTGTATCTTTACTTGTGCATATGTTGTACTTATCTTACTGTTATGGATTGTACTTTGTGTAGGAACCCTAGAGGAGGGTAAATAGGGTCAAGCTAACTATTCAAGCACTTAGCACAAGCTAATGGGCAATTTAAAAATATAAGTGTAAGAGAAGAAGTAAAATAATACCGACACCCGATATATTCTGGTATCCTCCCAAGGGGCACTCCAGTCCCGAAACTTTCTTCGGATTTAATCCACTATTATCGTAAATAGTACAACGTGAGTTTTCATACGAAGGCTAACCAACTTCTTACACGAGAGCTTTAGTCCGAAGGCCTCTCCGACTTCAACCGGGAGTTTGGATCCGAAGACTCTCCAACTTCAACCGAGAGTTTGGATCCGAAGACTCTCCAACTTCAACCGAGAGTTTGGATCCGAAGACTCTCCAACTTCAACCTTTCACAATAGGTTTTGATCTCCTTATACAACAAGATGAAGATCTCACTTTTCAACTCAATAACTCTAACACAATTTGTGGATGGCAAATGAAAGCTTTGTAGAGTTGTTTATGGATATGCTTTGGTAGTTTAGAAATTTTTAGGCTCAAAGATCAACCTTGAATGAAGGGGTTCAAGGCTATTTATAACCAAAGCATTGAAAAGAGCTCAAAGGCAACTTTTTCAGTCAGCGATCGGTATACCGTCGATACGAACTGGTATACCGTCAGAATACCGGTCTAGAATTGCAACGACTAGAAATATAGTCGTTGGGATCATTAAATGTTCGAAATTCGACCGTTGGATTTTTAACGTTACTGAATCGGTATACCGTCGGTATAGATCGGTTTTCCATTGGTATACCGATTTTGTAGACAGAAACTTTCTGTGAACAAAAACAGGTATACTGTCGGTATAGACCGGTATTCCGTCGGTATGCCAATTTTGAAGACAGGAACTTTATGTGAACAAAAATCAGTATACCGGTCGGAATAGACCGATATTCCGTCGGTATGCCAATTTTTATCCGAAAATGATCCTGGGCAAATTTCTACATCAGCTTTCAATTTTGCCATCTATTTCTTGTGTTTACAATTATTCCTAAGACTCATTACAGACTCTAAAAATACTATAGCAGGTACAGGCTTCTTCAGAGTCTTGAAATGATGATGGCATGTATGGCTTCTTTCCTTGATAGATGTTGGCTTTCTCCTTGACGACAGCGGATTGGGCAACGACTTCTGGAGGATCTAGAGGATTCTAGAAGAATAGAATAGAATACTTTATTATATTAAATTATGTATAGTACAAGTGTATCAGATGTTATCTTTGGAGGATATTGTTTATCAGATTTGTCTTCAGATGTTCCATGTAAAGTTGTACAAAAGAAAATAGTGGAATGCGTGTGATGTTTTGGTGATTTAATTTGGACACGTGATTAGTATTTGTGATGAGAAAATCAATTATTTGAATATTTTGACGACTATTGAGGTCTAGACAGCTCACTACCACTGATTCTGCGACATAGACTGGACATATCCATGCGCTCGTACCCAAACATACGGACGCAGATCGTGATAAATTAGATGCTCGTCATCTACATAGTTGGCCACCTGCATATTTGATAGTGTGAGATGAGCGTAGAGACCAGTGAAGATAATCGTAGTGGTTTTTTCATATGAGAATGACTTCTTCTATGTCCATTTTGCTTGGATCGGATAAGGAGTCGGCGATCAAGGGTGACATATATTGGATGTATGATATTCATCTCATTATACTCAAGTTTGCGATCCATTAATTTCTATAGGGCACGACTTGCTAGCTAGGGCTCCCATTTGGGTCGACTTCTCAAAGCTTTCCTTCGAATTGTGAATAACTCGACTCTTTGTAAGTCGATGAGCGTTATTGGAATTAAGATTCGGATGGACGTGGCTACGGTGCATCACAAGACTAGCGTACTTGCGTGAGGGTTCTGGTGATGGTCACCGCTATGCAAGAGTTACCTAAAGTAGTCCCAGTGACAATCTTCGACGGTCTTTTGTTCGTGTAGTCTGTTATTTATGAATAAATCCTTCTTGTTTATTCAATGTCAATGATTTTCATTATCTAAATCTGTCAAGAGAGTTCATCTCATGCCCCAGTACTGGAATACGGAGACGGACTAGGCCAGCTACTCCATATGAGGTATGTAAACGTTATATGACGATCGTGGCTGTCAAGAGACAAGGGGGTGCATGCTGTAATCAAGTCTCCTATGGTCTCACAGAGCATCTATGTCTTATTCATTCAAAGCAGCAATTTATGAGCATATGAGATAAAACAGTAAGGCGTCCCCGACGTTTCATCAAAATGATCATGGGAAACAAGCTTTATAAGTTAGCTAGCCCAGAGAGTCATAAGTACATAATCGTATTCAGCTGCAGTCTGATTTAATTACATTTATGCAAAAGATAAAATATCCAGATTAATCTGCTAAACAGGAGCTAGTAGCTAAATGCCAGAACATAAGTAATGAATACTTGACTGGTAGAGAAGAAACCCACTCAAGTCCTCCGCCAGCCATGCTCCTAGTATGCACAATTGACGTCAGGGAGGAAGGTCGGATCCTCAGGCTCTGCTACGTGATCTAGCCAAATAAAACCAGTGGGGTCAGTCCCGAATAGCAAGTACCACAAGAGAGAACAAAAAAGTAAGATAAAATCCAAGCATAAAAATAATAATACTAGTAATAATTTTCAGTCGTAACCTCGGTCCACAGCCTGTTGTAGCACGATAGCCCAACCCAACAACCAAATAAGGACATGAATTAGACCACGCACCAAGACAGTCCATGCCCCTCGGCTACGAATGGAAGGTACACGGCACAGTCAAGTCATTTTTCAAGCGGCCATTCATTCCTGTGACTTTCTATATTTGGCGAAGTTATCCCCACAATACTGTTATAGGAATCCTCAGATCGTATTGTTCCAGCAGGGCTAGCCAATCCATTATATATACATATACGTGTTGCACATTGATTATACATCGGTCCCCCGTAAGGCTACCATGCTGAAACACATAACACAAAGCACATAGGAGTCGAATATAGTCATCCACCATAGGCGAATGAAACCGTATCCGTGGCGGCCAACCCGTCACGTCAAGATGGGACCTGGGGTGGCTGGTATGGTACGATCTCAAGATTCTTCTCGTGCATCTATCAAATTAGTTGCCTAGTTAATCTCTAAGTTATTCTTGGAGTTCACATGTCGTGGTCACATGCTAATTTCCCTAGATGTCGTACATTATACGAGTACCCCAAGTAAGGATTCGTACTGGCTCAAGGAGTCATACGTAAGAATTCCTTCTTAGTGTAATGCAACAAGCAATACAAACCACATCATTACTACCGACCATTCATTATGTAAGTGCTGGAGGCTTTGGATGTACTGACATATATCGTGTAGGAACACTTAACACATGAGATAGCACTTCGTTGTTCATATAGAATACGCCTCAGCACACCCGTAGGATTTACCAGCACATACATAGGTAGTCAGTTCGGGAATGAAGGTCAAGTACAGAAAAATATGTAAGAAAGATCAAGAACATCCATATGAGATTGAAACTATCAGTCGCATAAAAACTCCAGTTAGAGCAACACAAAAAGATTCTTGAAGCCAAGACAAAGATCTACAACTTTCATGTTTTGAGTTTTATAAGATTATAGCTACAAAATAGCTCAAACAGGCAAAAACAGTAAATTCGAAGAATTTTCAGCGCATGAGAATTCCAGCGCACGAGAATTCGAGCGCATGATAATTCCAGCACACGAGAATTTTAGCGCATGAGAATTTCAGTGCAAGAGAATCCCTGCACATGAAAATTCCAGCGCACGAGAATCCCAGTGCATAAAAATTCTAGCGCATGAGAATTTCCAGTGCACGAAAATTCCAGTTCATGCGCATAGGGAACCTACGCGCATGACACGCACGGAGTCAAAATGATGCGTTGTCGGGACTTTACGGCGCATGGCCTCTCAGTGCATGGCCTCCCAGGCGAATAAAAATTTTGGCGCATGGACAATCCCGGCGCATGGGGGTCGTCGTCCCCAAACAGCAAGTTCAGCCATGAAAGTTCCAAAAACTTGCCATGGCCATAAGTTTCTCACCCGAACTCAAAATCAAGCGAAATAAAAGCCAAAACTGCATGAAATCAAATTCTCTACAACATAGAACAAGTAGTTTTAGAAAACAACCAAGTTTGATAGATTAAAACCACGAAAATCCATTAAACCCTATTGTTAGAAACTTAGATCTACACAAAAGTAGCCATTAAAATCAAAAAACACAAAGAACTAGACTTGTAGAGAACGAAGAGATGAACAATCTAGACTAATAATATCAAAGAAATAACAATAAATGAAAAATGCAAGTGGTCTCTCATTTGTGCAAGATGTACTTGCCTAAGTGAGTTGGTGGTTGAGGAAAATGAATGAGAGAGCGAATGAAGAAAGAGAGTGTGGAAGAGATTATCTATAGTGGGTGAGGGTTGGCTCCACCAAACCCTAATCTTAAGAATGCTCTAACATGTAACTAATGACATGTTTAAATGTTACATGCTACAACTAATAATTAACACATTAAATGGTGTACAAGTTAAAATACTATATACAGGATTTATGTAGCAAATACGTACGCCAGGAACGGGGAGTGACATCTCTACCCTCCTTAGAAAAATTTCGTCCTCGGAATTTCTACCAAGACAAGATAGAGAAATCAAGGAAAGCAAGATACTAATTACAAGACTAACTACACATACAATTTCGTCTATTCTAGTAGGCATTGGAGAACAATCATCCACCCTAGCGGGTACAATTCAAGCATGGAAACATGTTTCGAAGGCATAAGAATAAATATACCTTCTGAGTCGAACAAGTGCGGATATCGAGATCTAATCTCGTCCTTTCGCTCCCATGTCGACTCTTCTAGAGAGTGATGGCCCCAAGCGACACGGACAAGACTAATAGTCCGGTTCATTAGCACCTACTCTCGTCGATCCAAAATGGATACAGGTTGCTCCTCGTAAGTCAGGTTGGTACCGAAGACCAGCTCAGAATGATCGAGGACGTGACTTAGATCTGGGACATACCTACGCAACTGAGATACATGAAACACATCATGTACATCATGTAGCGAAGGCGGAAGGACAAGCCGATAAGCAACATCGCCTACCCGAACGAGAATATCAAAGGGACCGACGTATCTTGGACTAAGCTTTCCTCGGGTTCCAAATCTAATGATACCTCGAGTAGGCAAAATCTGCAAAAACACTTGGTTACCAACACCAAACTCTGGAGGCGTTCGGTGCTGATCTGCCCAATGTCGGTGTCGGTCCTGCACAACTCATAGCCGCTCTCTGATCAACCTGACTGTCTCCACCGTCAGCATGATCATCTCTGGTCCCAATAATTTTCATTCTTCCATATCGTCCCACGCCAGAGGGGATCTGTATTTCGTTCCATACAATGCTTCGAATGGTGCCATCTGGATACTTGTCTGATAACTATTATTGTAAGAGAACTCTACTAAATGAAGATGATCTTCCCAAGTTTTGCCAAAGTCTAAGGTACAAGCTCGTAACATATCTTCTAATGTCTGAATGGTTCTCTCTGACTGCTCGTCCGTCTGCGGATGATAGGCTGTACTGAACCTCAGCTTGGTACCCAAACTTTGATGCAAACTCCGCCAAAAATGAGAGGTGAATCGGGTGTCTCGATCTGATACTATGCTGACTGGAACTCCATGCTGTCTCACTATCTGCTTCATATATATTTCTACCAACTGCTCAGTAGACTGCCCTACTCTGAAAGGAAGAAAATGAGCAACCTTTGTGAGCCGATCCACAATTACCCAAATTGCGTTTCGAACAGTCGGAGATCCAGGTAAACCGGTCACAAAGTCCATTGTGATGTGCTCCCACTTCCACTCCGGAATGGAAAGCGGTTGTAACAATCTTGCTGGCCTCTTCTGCTCTGTCTTGACTTGCTGACATACCAAGCACCTAGAAACAAATCTCACTATCTCCCTCTTCATGCCATTCCACCAAAAGTGTTACTTTATGTCCCGGTACATCTTTGTGCCTCCGGGATGGATGTAATAAGGTGAACTACGAGCCTCTGACATAACTTCCTGTCGAAGGTCTCCACCTGGTATGCAAAGATAGCTTCTGAACCTAAGCGTACCATCTTTATGGATTACTAACTCCTTCCTAAGACACGATTCACACTCTGATCAATGCTTCTGGATCTCTGCGGATCCTTCGCCTGGGCTGCTCTGATCCTTTCTACTAAAGTAGACTGAATATACCAACTGGCCATAACTCATGTATCTTGCGATAAGATCACTTCAATTCCCATTTCCTGAAGATCTTCTGTCACGCCCCAGAACCAGAATACTGGAGAGCGGGGGAATGACTCAGCCAGCTACGTATTACGGGTAGATAAATACCGTATAATACGATCAATGCTGTCTACAAGACGAGGGGGTGCATGCTACATGAAAGTCTTCCTAGGGTCACTTCCCATCTATTGTCTCAATCATTCAAATAAGAAACAGAAATAGAGAACATGTGAGATAAAGTAGTAAGGCGTCCCAAACGCTCAGTCAAAATGTTCTTGATATCTGGCTTTACAAAATACAGCCAGATAACGTAGTAAGTATACATAATTGTTATCAGCTGCAGCCTGACTTAGTTACAATTATGCAAAAGTAGGTACAAGATAATCCGACTAACATGTCGGTGCCAAACGGCAAAGTATAAAGTATTTAACAAAACGAGCGAAGAAGTAAGGAACCCACTCGAGTCCTCCTGCGATCATCCCTCTAGTGTTGACCATCGTGGAGGTAGAAGTAAGCTGGATCCTCGGGGACCGGCTCTAAATCTAGCCATGCAAAACCAGAGAGGTTAGACCTCTAACAGCAAGTACCGCAAGGAAGCACGATATGAAGGATTAAAACCAGTAATAAGAGAATATGATAATAGATCTCTGCTATCTACTAAGATTCTCATAACATCACAACACTTCGAACCAACCTCCCAACCAAACAAGGACAGAAGTTGGCCCGTCATGTCATGACATTCTGATCATCTCAGTTAGGTAACAGAGTAGGTACAGTGCACAAACAAATCAATTTAACGGCCATGCAACTACTACGGCTTGCTACTGTGAGTTCCAAGTTATCCTGGTATTATGCAATAGAGGATTCCTCAGTTCTTACTATGTACAAGCAAGGCTAGTTTATCCAGTCAATCAATTGCGCCAATCATGAATTAGACGAGTCCCAGCGGGACGCCCGTCATCAATATACAATATACAATATATAATATAGCCAGATATCGCTCCATGTCCGTGTGGCAGATTTGCAGTATCTGTGGGGACCAACCGGCCTGTCGGGCACTACTAGTCCCAAGAGGGCTGCCATGTAAGAACTCGGGAATCCATTCTCTCTATGTAATCATTATTTTATTTAACTTAATAGTTTCTATATTGAGCGAAATCCCATGCCGTGGATCATGGTCATTCGAATGAGTACTTTCGTACGGGACACGATATGTACAACTCTACAACGATACCAGTACGGTTAGGTTATAGGTCTTACATAGCGTAATACAACAATCAAAACTAACCACGGAGTAACCATGCCTTGACCATAAAGTACACATGCTGTTTTTGTAAGATAAATAGATAAATAACTAATAAATAAATAATTAGTTAATTAATTTGAAACCTGTATGTGCCTGTATGCCAATATTCGAGATTAGCCAGTCGATTGCAATAGTTCATAGTTAATATGAACGTGTCTCATTCATTCGTTTCAATAAGACGACTAGCCAGTCTCTCAGTTCCAACTAGGAACACATGATCAATTATTAATTTAGGGTGACAATCCCTGTCAATCAATGCCAACTAAAGTTAAACAAATGCCAAGGCAACAATTAATATCATGCTAATAATTAATGCTAATAAATGTCAATCAATCAATGTCAATTTGAAGCAAGGATCAGGCGAAAAGACATTGGGCTCTGAGTCATGCGGCTCACGAAACTGAGGTCTCATGCGGTCGGAACAGAATAGTCTCATGCGGCCAACTTAGTAAAACTCCATGCGGCAACTAAGTCATGCAGTGCCATGCGGCTGAGAAGAGTCAGCGCCATGCGGCTGGGAATGATCGACGTTATGCGGCTAGATGACATGCAGTGATGCGGCTAAGACAGTTCACATGCGACTGCAGAAATGACCCTCATGCGGCTCGAGTTTTGAATTTATGCGGCTGCAAGCAGCACGCGCCCCTACGGCTGAAAAATATCTCATGCGGCTGAAAAGGTGCGAGCCTATATACGGCTAAGGAGACTCATGCGGCTGGAACTGACTTATGCGGCCAGATAGGACTCGGGTCCTTTATGCGGCTAGGATATAATACTCATGCGGATGAAAAGGTCCATGCGGCCTGATAGCTTTATGCGGCCGAAACTGCCATGCGGCTGATTGATTAAGTCATGCGGCTAACTGATTAAGCCTAAGCTTATGGGGCTACGAAATCTCATGCGGCCAGGATGACTTGCCGCATGAAGACTCATGCGGTCAAGCACTACCATGCGGCCAGGGTCTGTTCTTCTACTCCGAATTTTCTAAGGACAGAACCATGGAAAACCATTGCTTCCAAGCTCTCTAAATTCTTCATTCTAAGCCCAAATCTGAACTTCCATAGGTCAAAATGGGGTAGAACGAAATTTTCTACAACATGGAACCATCAAAACTTGAAGATAACAAAGTTTACTAGATCAAAACCTAAGAAATTCGAAAATGTATTAAACTTAGATCTACAAGAAATGAACTATGGAAATTAAAAATGCTAAGTACTAAAGAGACTCAAAATCAAGTAAGGAAGATGATGGAACAATAAAAATGGGAATCCATCAAGAAGCAAGTTTGGCACTTGCCTTGGTGGCTGGTTGGTGGGGGAGGAGTTATGAGGAAGAAGAAGATTAATGGTGAAGTAATGAAGAGAGAGAAAAAGGATGACTTTAAATGGAAGGGGTGGTGGTAGGTGGGGGTTTGTTTCGGTCCACGATGAACCAACATACTAAATGAACCCAAAGTATAGCTAAAGCAGAGTATAAAAGCAGGAAATAAAATGCAGAAATAAAATTGCAGAAAATTAATTAACATGAAATTAAAGGAGTTTAACTACAGAACAATACATGATAAATATTAAAGCAGTATATGTATTAAAAATATGTATTCTGGGAATGGGAAGTGACATCTTCTAAAATATGCCTCTGCGTGGTTAAAACGAATGCACCACCTCTCCTGCTCAAGGCATCTGTTACCACATTCGCTTTGCCTGGATGATACTATAGATACACATCAAAGTCCTTCAGTAACTCCAAACATCTTCTCTGTCTCATATTTAAGTCCCTCTGGGTGAATACGTACTTCAAGCACTTTTGATCAGTGTAAATTTCTACTCGATCCCCATATAAGTAATGCCTCCATAACTTAAGTGAAAACACCAGTTGGTAACTCCAAATCGTGGGTTGGATAGTTCTTCTCATGATCCTGAAGCTATCGAGATGCATACGCTATCAACTGACCATGCTGCATCAGTACACACCCAAGTCCCTTCCCGGATGCGTCATAATATACTGTAAACCCTCACGATTCTACTGGAAGCGTCAAGATCAGGGCTGAGATTAATCTTTTCTTCAACTCTTAAAATAATGTCTAACACTCTACTGACCAAATAAACTCTATTTCCTTGCGAGTCAAACGCGTCAAGGGTGCCGAAATCCTGGCGAAGTCTACCACGAACCTTCTGTAGTAACCTGCCAATCCTAGGAAACTATGCACATCTGCTACTATTTGTGGAACTGGCCAATTTACTATTGCCTCAACCTTCTTCGGATCTACTGACACTCCTGCTCCAGAGACGATGTATCCTAGGAACGAAATATGATCCAACCAAAACTCACATTTATTGAGCTTCGTATAAAGTTGATGCTCCCTCAAGGTCTTTAAAACTGTCCGAAGATGTTTCTCATATTCTTCTTCACTACTGGAGTAGACGAGGATGTCGTCTATTAACACTACTAAAAATTTATCCAAATATAGAATAAAGATGTGATTCATCAAATCCATGAATACTGCTGGGGCATTAGTCAGTCCAAATGGTATCAGCAGAAACTCATAATCCCCATATAGCGATCTAAATGCTGTCTTGGGTATGTCCTGCTCCCGGACCCTCACTTGATAATATCCAGATCGAAGATCAATCTTAGAGAAGACGCATGCCTTACTTAATTGGTCAAATAAGTCATTGATCTTTGGTAACGGATACTTGTTCTTTATGGCTACTGCATTCAACTGTCGGTAATCAATGCACATTCGCATCGATCCATCCTTCTTGGGTACCAAAATCATTGGTGTTGCCCAGGGTGATTCACTGTCTCGGATAAACTGTATTGCCTTCAGTTCTTCTTCATGCTGGTACAACTTATCCAACTATGGCTACGACATCCTGTAAACTCTGTCGACCTTAGGCTCCGTTCCAGGATTTAACTCAATGCAAAACTCTACCTCTCTCACCGGTGGTAAACCTCGAAGCTCATTTGAAAATACATTAAAAAACTCTCTGACTACTCTTGGAATCTGCTCCTGTTCTGCCAATGCTGCTGCAACTATGCCCTGGGGTTGACCCTCTAATGATCGAACAAAAAGAACTCCTAAATACCAGGTACATTAAATACTACCCTACCTCCTCGATAATCTATCGTCGCATGATTGCCTCTCAACCAGTCCATGCCTAGGATAACGTCAAAGTTGCCCATCGGGAACTCAATCAAAGATGCGGGCAATAATCGCCCACACACTACGATCGGACACGCTAAGCACACTCTGCTAACTTCTACGAGCCCATTACCAGTGAGTATATTCATCCTTTCTGGCAATAGCTCGAACTCCAATCCAATACCTGTCGTAAATCGTGCAGATATAAAAGAGTGGGTAGCCCACGAATCAAACAATGCTGCTGCAGGAAAAGAGGTAATAGAAACATTATCTTTAACCACGTTGCCTGAAACTAGTGTATCCTCCAGTAATAAGGTGAAGGCCTAGTCCTGGCCTTGCTGAGCTCCATGTTGCTATCTTTCTTGACCATGCTGTTATTGTGGCCTCTCCTGGCCTCCCTGGTTCTGTGTCTAGCAAAACATCTGAGCCTGCATTGGCAGACGCTGGGCTAGCGGCCTTACGGCCAATACTGGTCCTCTCTTCGATGTTGCTCCCGAAGCTAGCAACGCCGAAAACTCCTGAACTGGCCCTCCTGGCCTCTGCATCATAGGACAATTGGCAATCCTATGGTCTGGACTGCCATACCTCATGCACAACCCATTAGTTGAATGGCACACATCCCTAGTGTGCCCTCCCTTACCGCAGTAAGTACATCCAATGGGCGCCCCCTAGCACTGCTGCTGGTTCCTCGACTGCTGATGCCGAACTGGTACCGTTATCTCTGATACCGCCGTCCTCTGTGGTGCTTCTGACTTATGAATACGGATGTAGGGTGCTGGTGGTGATGTTCGCTGTACTGCTCCTTCACCCCTACTCTGGGAATGAGACCTCTTCTGGCCTCCAGTCCTTGTCGCCAACCTTTGTTGGGTAAGCTCATGCCTCTGTGCTGCCGTTAAAATGATATCAAAAGTCTGATAGTTGTACCCTTTTACTTGCTGTAGAATCTCCAAATGAAGTTCCTGCTGGAATCTCATAGCCTTCTCTGTTTTTGTAGCCACCATCGCCGGTGCAAACCAACTCAGTCTGCAGAACTCCGCTGGATATCCAACCACCGTCTTACCAGCCTACTTGAAACTAATAAACCACAGTTGTAGCTC
This sequence comes from Iris pallida, assembly GCA_029216955.1. Classification (NCBI taxonomy): domain Eukaryota; kingdom Viridiplantae; phylum Streptophyta; class Magnoliopsida; order Asparagales; family Iridaceae; genus Iris; species Iris pallida. Next base: position 29,409,330 of record JANAVB010027598.1, read on the forward strand.
ATACCGCGCTACTACACCAAAGTAATTGACCTTGAATCTGGTACTAAAGCTATCCCAAGGAACAAGACGGCCAATTCTAACCTATTCTGAAGCCCACTAGTCACGGGCAAGATCCTGAAGTAACAGTCTGACTTGGTCAACCTTCTCTTCTGCTAGAACCTTTGCTGTTGTCAATATGGCCTCAATATCCTGAAGCCAAGCATCCGCCATGGTGGCATCCTCCGTGCCGTCAAAGAAACTCGGATTAAGTCAACAAAACCTTCCCGATGCTCCCGAATCATTCTTGACACTCCTCTCAAGAGCTAGCTGTAACCCCTGATTCAGTAGCACATTCTGTTCCTGCTGCTGGATCTGCTGTTGCTGATGGGCTGCCACCTGACGCTGCTGAGTGGCCAGAAATCCTCGGATAACCTCTTGGAGCGCTGCAACATTGGGTACTACCGTGGCTGCCGGCACCGCTGGTGGTACAGGAGTTTCTAGAACCTGCGGTTCTACTGGCTCTGATATCACTTCCACTCGAATCTGGTCAGGAGAAGGTATTCTTTCCTGCTACTGCCCGTCGAGCCATGCTCTACTGGACGTTCCTTCATGTTGGCCTCGCCTGCTACTGAGTAAAAAGCACCCCTATAGGGAAAGATACAAGATATCAAATGACAGGAGAGAAAGATTCGACGAAGCAATTCAAGTTGTCAATCAAGGTGAGAAAGAGAAGACTGGACAAGAGATAAAGGGAACAAGTTTTGATTGAGACTCCTATAATAATAACACCCCACAAGTCTAAAAATTAGACCTGCATGGGCCACCAATAAAACCTTGTCACGCCCAGTACCCGAATACAGAGACGAACAAGACCAGCTACTCCATATAAGGTATACAAATATTATACGATGATCGTGGCTGTCAAGAGACAAGGGGTGTATGCTACAATCAAGTCTCCTATGGTCTCACAGAGCATCTATGCCTCAATCATTTAAAGCAAAAAAATAGCAATTATTGATCATATGAGATAAAGCAGTAAGGCATCCCCGACGCTTTATCAAAATGATTATGGGAAACTAGCTTTATAAGTTAGCTAGCCCAGAGAGTCATAGGTATATAATCGTATTCAAGTGCAGTCTGATTTAATTGCAATTATGCAAAAGACAAAATATCCAGATTAACCGGCTAAACAGGTGCCGGTGGCTAAATGCCAGAACATAAGTAATCAATACTAGAGTGGTGGAGAAGAAACCACTCAAGTTCCCCGCCAGCCATGCTCCTAGTATGCACTATTAACGTCAGGAAGGAAGGTCGAATCCTCAGGCTCTGCTACATGATCTGTCCAAACAAAACCAGCGGGGTCAGCCTCGAATAACAAGTACCATAAGGGAGCACAAAAGAGAGATAAAATCCAAGCATAAAAATGATAATACTAGTAATAATAAAAGCTTTCGGTCGTAATCTCGGTCCACTGCCTGTCGTAGCACGATAGCCCAATCCAATGACCAAACAAGGACATGGATTGGACCACGCACCATGACAGTCCATGCCCCTTGGCTACGAAAGGAAGGTACAAGGCACAATCAAGTCGTTTTTCAAGCGACCATTCATTCTTGTGGCTTTTTATATTTAGCAGAGTTATCCCCGCAATGATGTTATAGGAATCCTCAGATCGTGTTGTTCCAGCAGGGCTAGCCAATCCATTATGTATACATATACGTGTTGTACATTGATTATGCACCGGTCCCCCGTAAGACTACCATGCTGAAATATATAACACATAGCACATAGGAGTCTAATATAGTCCTACACCACAGGCGGATGAAATCGTATCCGTGGTGGCCAACCCGACACGTCAAGACGGGACCTGGGATTGCTGGTATGGCACAATCTCGAGATTCTTCTCATCCAATGCATCTATCAAATTAGTCGCCTAGTTTATCCCTATGTTATTTTCAAAGTTTGCATGTCGTGGTCACATGCTAATTCTCCTAGATGTCGTAGATTGTACGAGTACCCCAAGTAAGGATCCGTACTGGATTAAGGAGTCATACGTAAGAATCTCTTCTTAGTGTAATGCAATAAGCAATACATACCACTTCTTTACTACCGACCATTCATTATGTAATTGCTGCAGGCTTTGGATGTACCGACATATATCGCGTAGAAACACTTAGCATATGAGATAGCACTTCGGTGCACACATAGAATGTACCTCAGTACACCTATAGGGTTTACCAGCACATGCATAGATAGTCAGGTCGGGAATCACTACTAGAATAAGTCATATTAGCGACGCCAGAAAACGTCGCTAAAATGACAAAAAAATGTCGCTAAAACAGTTTACCAACATATTTAGCGTCGTTTTCCTGTGGCCGCAGAAAGCCATGTCGCGAACAGGCATTACGTCGGTAATCGTCGCTCTTACCGACGCTTACCGACGTCATTAAACGTCGGTAATTGACCGACGTTCGTCGACGGCCCGTCGGAAATATGGCGACGTCGCAAACGTCGATCAACGTCGGTGAATCCTGCAATGTACGTATACAATTACCGACGTTCACCGACTCTGTAGGCGAGGGAAATACTGGGACATTTAGCGACTTATGTCTAGTGTTTACCGACGTTCACCGACGTGTACTGACACAACATTACGTCGGTAAGCGTCGGTAAACCTGGTAATTTATCGACGTTTACTGACGATTAGCTGCGTCTCTAAACGTCAGTAATCGTCGCTAAATTACAAAAAAATAAAATAAAAATAAATTACAGAATGTCCACAGAATCACATTTTCTACCTGTAATTCAATAAATAACAAAAAATCCACAAGCACATTTTCTTCATGGGTTTGCCGACCCCTTCGGTGGAACACTCAACACCGGTACATCACAATATACATATGTATCAACGCAACCAAGAGTAAAAGTCTACAACCAACATATGATGAGATAACAACACAACGAACACTAAAATATCCGAAGTCAGTAAACGAATATCCAAAGTATACAACCAATATCCATATGAATCCACAACCAATAATAAAAGTCTACACAAACAAATAATCCACAACCAATACTGAAACAACATAAACAAACACTAAAAGAATACTACAATCTCATAAAACAGTCCTAACTCGGATTACTGCGGATCTGGAGGAGGAGGGGCACCACCGCACCTCAAGGATTGGAATATCTCGTACTCCTCCCGTAAAATCATCACCGATGAAGAAGGTAGTGACGTCGGTGGAGTCGGAGGTAGTGACGCCGGCGGAGTCGACGATGATGTAGGCGCACCTGGAGGACAATAATGCTCCAACGCTGCTAGTCGTTCGTGGTATGAATGCATGGTAGATAACAGCCTCGTACTGCTATCAACCATCGAATCTTGCATCAACGTGAGCCTCTCGCCCATGGACAACTGTGATGCCTGCAGATCCGTCACGCTACGCACTGTCGACGCTCTAAGATCATGGATGCCCTGCTCTGTCCTCTTAGTCATATCCCTGAGCTCCATAATGCTGCAGTCGAGCGTATCCAATCGTGCTATGAGCGCAGCATCGTTCATCTGGTGCTGCTTCTGGATCCATCGTAGCAGCTCGTCACGGATAGACTCCACCATTTGCTGGACTCGGACAGACTCCTGGAAGAGCTGTGGGCCATGCACACTAGCAGGAGAGGTCCTAGAGGACTGTGTCACAACTAGGGCGCCAAAGGATCTCATACCGTAGTACGTACCCCTGTGGAGACCACTAGCGGTGGTCACCCACAGCTCGTCCTCCGACGGAGCTGGAGCGGGCTGCGAGGAAGTACCAGCCTCTCCTGCATCAGATACACTAGCAGCCGCCAGCTCCTTAAGCCGTTGAAACTCGGCCTAGAAAGTATGGATACTCTATAACTTCTAATATCTATTGTACTTATTATTACTAACTACATGAATATATATTTACATGCATATTTACTAAGTTATATCAAAACTAACACGAAGTATTAAAATTAAAAAATAGAATAGTAATACTTACATAGGCCTGCTCCGCCCTCTCGTCAATAAGCTTCCTGCCCTTCCGATGTGTGGCCAGGAAGATAGTCACCATATTGGCGTCATCACCCTTTTTTACCTGTAATTAAATATATCACCTTCTATTAATTTATCGGACTTGTATTAAAATAATATTTCTAAAAATTAAAAGACATACCAAACGACAAAAATGTTCCGTCATCGAAATCGACCCACCACACCACTTTGATCCCTGCTTCCTAGCCGCCTTGGCCTTCTCAGACTTTTCCTTGTACCTTGGCTCGTCGAATCGAGCCTTTATTGCAGTCCACTAATCGGGGGTGATCCAACCTTGGATCGGCTTTTCGGTACGATCCCGAGTCTTCTGATCATTAATAGCGTCGCGGATCAGCTTAGCAGCGACGGCAGAAAACGTCCCCTCGATCATCTCGGCCCGGTACGGTGGATATAAAAACATATCCTAAAAGAGTGCAAACCAAATATTTATCAGTTATATATAATATGCAAAAATTATATGATTCATTTTAAAAGTAAATATATTTTAACCTTGAAGCGCGCAAACCAGTAGGCCTTCCTCTCGTCCGGAGCATCAGAGTAGTTTATCCAAGGACTACCATAATTAGTCCTCAATAAGTGGCCTAGGCGTCTCTGTACCGATGGGGGACGATATCTATACAGACATATTATATTCATGAGAAAAGTTAATTTATGATAAACACAGGAAAAAAATAATAAACCAAAATACTTACTTTGTACCGTCGGCCCAGATCTCCGTTCTCGTCTCCTCCGGAGGTGCGCATGCATCATCTGCCTGATACTGGTCGGCCGTCGGCTCAGCCTCCTCCATCTACTCATCTGTCTCCATCGTCGTATCGGAAGGAGGAACGCTAGACGACGGAGCAATCTCAGGCCTGGAACTACTCGTTCCAGAAGATATGCCACGTAGCGTCGGGACAGGCGGAGGTACTGTCCGATACACAGGAGTACTGGGCGACGATGATCCAGAGTCGGTACCAGTAGGAGGTACCGAAGGAGTACCCTATCCTCTGCCAGTACCAGTACCAGTACCCCGTACCCCATGTCGGGACATACGGAACGATTCACGATGACCTGTCATACCTGATAACAACATATGATGAGATACAACAAATAATAGAGACTAGAAATATGCTGATATATTTTATAAGAAACATCTAAGTCCAGATAGTATATTCTACAAGAAACATCTAAGTTCAGATAGTATATTCTACAAGAAACATCTAAGTCCAGATAGTACATTCTAAAAGAAACATCTAAGTTCAGATATAGTAACCAAAACTAGATAATAACCAACTCTACATAATAAAAAAATGAAAGTACATCTCTCTCAATCATCTTCAGAATATTCATCTTGTTCGTCTTCCTCGACCTCATCTTCCTCTTCCTCCTCCTCCTCCTCCTCCTCATCTTCACTTTCATCTTTGCCTTCGTCGGCTTCGCCTTCCTCTTCGGATAATTCTACATCTTCTATATTAGTCATGTAATGCATAACTTTCGTGGAGTACACATCAACAATATTGGTTACAAGAGGTAGCTCATCCTCCTGATAAGCTTTTTCGTCAACATCAAAAGTATCTCTAGCTTTAGTCTTGCATACTGCCCACCAGTCATACTTCGTTGCTCCCCATCTCGGATAAGCTGTGAGGTACACGAGCTGAGCCTGAGTTGATAGGACAAATGGTTCGTAGCCTTGATATCTACGCTTGTAGTTTATATCCACAAGACCATGCTTGTCAATTTTCCAACCTTGATTTTTAATCGGATCGAACCATTCACACTTGAACAACACGATCTTTGCTGGTTCTCTACCATAATTATATGTCAACTCCACAATCTCTCGTAAGATGCCAAAGAAATTATTTCCTGGATCGACGTCTTTGTAGTTCGAAGATTTGATACATAAAGAACTGTTTTTCGTGGAATCAAGATCCAGGAAGCTGTCTCTGATCGGAGCATTTGTCAACTTGAACCTAAAGCCATTGACACAGTAACTTGGCCATATTTTAATAAAAGTAATTGGTCCCTTGGTAAGAGTTCTAATTAATTTAATCTCTGGTGAAATTAGACGATCGACCTGAATACCAAAGAAGAGATAGTAAGTAATTTATTGTGCAGTTGCATTAGAAGAGGCCAGTAATTACCGAGTTGCTTACATATTCGCTCAACCAAGAAAAAAATAATGTCTTATTTCTTGTTCTAATACTTCGTCTGTTAGGTAGGGTCTAACCGACCTCAATTCATCATTATATGTGCTAAAAAACAATGAAGCAACCGCCGATTAGTACAATAATATTAGCTTATACTATTACGTTGAGATAACGTAAAATCATCATTAATTACTTACCCCTCTAGCTTCTCCACTTCATCCTTATTGTAATTGAGTAATATATACAACTGAGCAGCCCTTAGCTCTTCGTCATTCAAATATCTCTTCTTCATTTTCCTCGAAGGCTTTCCGGACGCATTGAATACTTTCAGTATTCTATCATTAGATTTTTAATATCCGTCGTCATTTTTCGGAGCCCTCGTTCTATTCATAACAACATGAGATCTGAAATATGTCGAGCAGAAGTTTGTAATCTCCTCGAGAATATAGGCTTCACAAATAGAACCCTCGACCCGAGCCTTGTTTTTCCCCTTCTTCTTTAGGTGGTTCAAATGCCGCTCAAACGGGTACATCCACCGATAACCGACGGGCCCACCAACACGTGCCTCGTAGGAAATATGAATTGGCAAATGCTCCATGGAGTCAGAGATTCTAGGAGGAAATACCTTCTCGAGCTTGCACAGTGTTACCGCAATATCGTTCTCCTGCTTTTCTAGATAATCGACGAGAAACTTAGTAGAACAAAGATCTCTGAAGAATATGCTAAGCTCGGTCAATGGATCCCAAACAACCTGGGATAAGAATTCCCAAAATGCAATCAAAATTAACCTCTCCATGAATACGTGACAATCATGGCTCTTCATACCTGTCAGTTTGTTCTCCTTGAGGTCGACGCATCTTCTCAAGTTCGAAATATACCCGTCTGGAAATTTCAGACCTTGAATCCACCTACAAAGTTTCACTTTAACCTCCTTCTCTAGTGAGAAAATTACCTTAGGCTGCTTCAACTTCCCATTCCCCTCCTCTATCAAATACAATGTAGGACGTCTACATATTTCTTCCAAGTCCAATCTAGCCTTTGGATTGTCTTTCGTCTTCCCCTTTACGTCCATTACAGTATTAATTATGTTGTCAAACACATTCTTCTCGATATACATAACATCAAGGTTATGTCTAATCAGATTGGTGCTCCAATATGGCAGATCCCAGAATATACTCCTCTTCGTCCAGTTATGAGTGCGACTAAATTCGTCACACTTGTAGCCCGTACCAGGATCTTCAATAGCTCTTGGTAAATCATTTAGCTCTTTCCCTATCGTGTATCCGGGCCACCTTAGCGGGGGATTAGCCTTCTCCACAACGCCAGCACGAAAAGTATTCATGTTCCTTCTGTACGGATGATTCTTCGACAGGAATTGTCGATGACAATCGAAGAAGCACGGTTTGCCTCCGTGTTTCAAACGGAAAGCCTTAGTGCGGTCCATTCAATACGGACATGAAAGACGACCATGCGTTCTCCATCCAGATAACATACCATAGGCCAGAAAGTCGTTGATAGTCCACATAAGTGATGCCCGTATCTGAAAATTTTGTTTTCTAGATACATCGTACGTGTTGGAACCTACTTCCCACAATTGATTCAACTCATCAATCAATGGCTGTAAATATACATCGTTGTTCCTTTTTGGATTGTTCGGACCTGGGATAATAACGGTAAGGAACATATACGGAGTCTTATGCACATCCAAGGAGGTAGCTTGTACGGAGTGACGATCACAGGCCAACACGAATACTGGGATCCCGAAAGTCCGAATGGGGTAAAACCATCGGAGCATAGACCCAATCTGACATTACGCAGATCAGAAGCAAAATCTGGATACTCTCGATCAAAGTGCTTCCATGCTTCTCCATCAGATGGGCGATCCAACACTCCTTCGGTCTATTCTCACTTATGCTAACTCAAATTTTCTGCAGTTTTCTTCACCATAAATAACCGCTGCAACTGCGGCATCAACGATAAGTAGTGCATCGAATCGGTAGGCTTCCTTTCACCGACAGACTTTTCTCTACCACTGCCCTTGTAGCAATCAGTACCACAAAATCTGTAGGCGTCTTCATCCTTGTCGTCTTTGTAGTACAATATGCACCCGTTGCGACATGCATCAATTTTTTCGTATCCCATCCAGAGCGATCTCACCATCCTCTTAGACCGATAAAAGTTTTTAGGCAACTTAGCACCCTCAGGTAATATTTCTATAATCAACTCCATAACTCGGTTGTTGCAATCTTGCGACATATTAAAATCGGACTTGATGCTCAACAATCTTGTAACCACCTCCAATGGTGAATGATCCTCACAACCAGGATATAATAGAGTCCTTGCATTCTCCAGCAACTCTATAAACTTTGTAGCATCGGTATTCGGTGCCTCCTCAGGTACATCATGATTGTCCGGATCGAAACAAGGCCCCGCCGCGTCAAAAACCATGTTCACCAACCCATCGTCGTAAGCAGCGTGGTTGTGGACATCCACATAAGGCTCATACTCCGATGCTAAGACACAAGTTCTCCGTGCGCGCTCCACTGATAGTAATTCAGCGTGAAACCCTTCGAGTATAAATGATACGTGACTTCCACTTCTGGATGATATTTCAAGTTACGACATCTCACACATGGACATTTAATTTTGGTACCGTCCATGTACTAAGGGAACGCCTTGGCAAACTGCAGGAACTGTTGTACACCCTCTATGAATTTATCACGCACATCGCACATGTCATCAGGATGACGGTTGTGCATCCAAGAATGATTCTGCAGATAGTAGTTCAGATCCATATACATTTGAGGATAATTCTGTAAGATAGATACATGCACTCGTTGAAACACTTATAAAAGTAATAGGATCATTAATCATGACCTATTCTAAACATTGAAATAGAATCCCAAGTAATCATGATACAACAAGTGGTAATAGTGTATCATATGACATAACCATATAACCATAGTGTATCAGAATTGACCACACAGAAGACTTAGCCTAATTAATCTCCATAAAACAAGTGGTAATAAGTCCATAATTAATCTCCATAAAACAAGTACAGCTGGTAATAAGTCCATAATTAAGTCCATAAACTCATCTCCATAAAACAAGTACATCTGGTAATAAGTACGAATAGTCCAACACAAAATATATCTATAAAACTACACTAATAACGACCACGCAGCTCACACATACGCTCAACGATACCATCACGCAACATCTTCGAAAAAGTGGGATCGACGATGGAAAAATGCCATTCCACTGCAGGTGCTGGATGAATGGAACTTCCGGTCTCACTAGCTACCAGTGCCACTTCCTCCTTAACAGTTGGAAGAGCCACCTCAGCAATCTGTGTTTCCCTCAAACGACGTGCCGTTGCTCGGGTCATGGATGCCATCTGGTAAGATCGATATTCACAGAGAATATAATTGTAACATAAGCAAGCTAACTAAAGGAACCATCATCTCGTTTCATGTATCAAAACACAAGTTCCATTGTGAAATCTCAGTTTTCTTCAATGAGTATACCTATGTGTGTTTAGTTCAGTTTTTCCTGAGATTGTATACATATGTATATATGTAGATTGATAGATATAGCTATAGTTATAGTTATATAAGAGTTTTTCCTGAGATTGTATGTATACATATGTATATATGGATATAAAGGAACCATCAATGAGTATACATATGTATATATTGTATACATATGTATAAGAGTTTCATGTATACATGTATACATATGTATAAGGGTTTTCTTCCATGAGTATACATAGTGTCCGTGTGTCGTGTGTCAGTGTGTCAGTGTCGTGTCAGTGAGTGTGTCGGTGTCGTGTCAGTGAGTATGTCAGTGTCGTGTCAGTGGAAGATAGGGTTAGGGTTAGGTATACCTGGACGGGGTCGGGTCGGGGTCGCCGGAGCGGAGCAGGGGACAAGGGGGGTCGGCGGTAGAGGAGCGACGACGAGGTCACCAGGGGGCGAGGGGGGTCGTCGGGGCAGGGGACGAGGGGGAAGGGGCCGGAGGGAGGGGTCGTCGGGGGGAGGCCTCACCGGAGGGGAGGAGCTCGTCGGGGAGAGCGGTCGTCGTAGACGAGAGGGGGGGGGGGAGAGAGACGAGAGGGGGAGGCAGGAAATTAAAATTTGGGTGAAATAAAATAAAATCGATCGGGTTCCCAAAATCCTATATGAAAGTTTTTAGCGACGTCTAAGAGAGACGTCGCTAGACGTCGCTGTTCAGTAATAGGATAGCGACGGACTTGATTAAATGTCGCAAAACGTCGCTGAATAAAATAAATCAGTGACGTTTTGCGACTAAATAGCGACTTATTCTTTCCAAACTATAATTCTAGTCACTAATGGTCGCTAAACGTCGCTGATAGTGACGTTCAGCGACGTCATTTTTATATGTCGCTAAATACACAAAGCATAGCGATGTTTTTAACTGGCGTCGCTAATTTCGTCGCTAATTTGACATATTTTGGTAGTGAATGAAGGTTAAGTACAAAAAAATATGCAAGAAAGATCATGAACAACCATAGGGGAATGAAACTATCAATCGCATATAAACTCCAGTTAGAGCAAGACAGGAAGATTCTTGAAGCCAAGACAAAGATCTACAACTTTCATGTTTTGCGTTTTATAAGATTATAGCTACAAAACAGCTCAAACAAGCAAAAATCGTAAATCCAGAGAACTTTTAGCGCATGAGAATTCTAGCGCATGAAAATTCCAGCGGACGAGAATTCCTGCGCCTGAGAATTCTAGCGCACGAGAATTCCAGTGCATGGGAATTTTATCACACGAGAATCCCAGCACATGAAAATTTCAGCGCACAAGAATCCTAGCGCATGAAAATTCCAGCACATGAGAATCCCAGCGCATGAGAATTTCCATAGCATGAAAATTCCAGCGCATGGATAAAACTCATGTTGCGTCTTCAGTTCATGTGCATAGGGAACCTACGCGCATGACATGCACGTAGTCAAAAGGATGTTTTGTCGGAACTTCACGACGCATGGCCTCCCAGGAGCATGAAAATTTTGGCGCAAGGACAATCCCGGCGCATGGGAATCGTCGTCCCCAAACAGCAAGTTCAGCCATGAGAGTTCCAAAAATTTGCCATGGCCATAAGTTCCTCATCCGAACTCGAAATCGAGCGAAATAAAAGACAAAACTGCTTGAAATAAATTCTCTACAACATAGAACAATTAGTTTTAGAAAAAAAACCAAGTTTGATAGATCAAAATCACAAAAATCTATTAAATTCTATTTTTAGAAACTTAGATCTACACAAAAGTAGCCATTAAAATTAAAAAATACGAAGAACTAAACTTGTAGAGAATAAAGAGATGAACAATCTAGACTAATAATATCAAATAAATAACAAGAAATAAAAAATGCAATTGGTCTCTCATTTGTGCAAGATGTACTTGCCTAAGTGGGTTGGTGGTTGAGGGAAATGAATGAGAGAGTGAATGAGAAAAGAGAGTATGGAAGAGATTATTTATAGTGGATGAGGGTTGGCTCCACCAAACTCAAATATTAAGCATGCTCTAACATGTAACTAATGACATGTTTAAATGTTACATGCTACAACTAATAATTAACACATTAAATGGTGTACAAGTTAAAATACTATATACAGGATTTATGTAGCAAATACGTACATCGGGAACGGGGAGTGACAGGTCATTTAGGAGGAGTCGATGAAAGTGGTTTGAGAAAGCATCGAGGAATAGAATAGCTTCATCAACACAAAGTCTACTGATCAAGAAAATAATAGAGATGTTAAGGTTATTGGCCTATTTGCTCATGGTCAACCTGATTTTGATAAGTAACTAAACTTTGATTCGTTATAACGCATCTCAAATTTAACTGCTACAAGTCACTGCCTCCAAGTCAAGATGACTGTTTTCAAGTCTGCTTCTGGTATTTTTATTTTATTATGTAGTTTACATTTTATTTCAACCTAGGACGAATGTAAATGGAGTCATACTTGGCAACTATATATCACTCAAGTCCACTCAAATAAACCTACCCAAAACCAACCAAAACTCCACAAAATTCTTGAATACAATATTCTGGAAATTGGAAGACAAAACTCGGCCAGAGTTCGGTCCCTAATCGAACTCGAACTGAACTCAGTCAGCCCCAAAAAACATAGCCCCTAAATTGTTCAGTCTTCCTGAAGACCAGGTTCAAAAGTTCAAATTTTTTAACATTGGAAACCGAACTCTTCCCTAACTCGGTTCACAAAAAGCCTATAAATAGACATTGAATTTCTCATTCTTACTCACTCATTCACATTTAATCTTTTCATCTATTACATTCAGAGCCTTAACCTTTCCATCACTAAGACAACTCTCCTAAGATTCTAAGTGCCAATTGTGATCTCAGTTAGAAGTCTTTAAGAGTTGTAAAGCTTGGATTTTCCAAGTTATGATTCAATTCGTTGTATTGAAGTCGGCAAGTCCTTCGGTTCAAAGCTCGTAGTTGTCTGATGTCGGCAAGCTCTTTGGATAAAAGCTTGCGGTTGTAAGAAGTCAGCGTGTCATTCGAATCAAAGCACACGTACTGATATTTATTCAATAGTGGATTAATACCGAGCAAGCGGGACTGGACTAGTCCTCCATGAAAAAAATCAGTGTACATCGTTGTGTTTGCGTTTATGACTTCTTACTCTGTTTGCTTTTTATATTTGTTGTAATTATTTTTAAGTTGCTAACTAGCCTTAGTTTTGTTGGATAAATTGTGACACACACTCTATTCACCCTATCTAGAGTTGCTTAAGTTGCCTTCAAAGGTTATTCACCCAAACGTCTTAGGATTCGTTACACAAGCTGTTCACTCATGTCGACTCACCTGGCCGAGCATATAATCCAAACCGAGATGGTGTGGAAGCTCGAGGGCCCATTTGCATTATTCACCTAAACAACTTGCCTAATCCAGATAATGAGGATGATGGGGCACCTGTGTATGGGACGTAAGAACTATACTCTCCCTGTCGAGGTAGGTATGATTTCACTTATGTTGGAGCAAGCATCTTCTAATACGGTTCATCCTGGCCGGTGACCTCTTCCTTCGAAGCGTAGATGCTTCAACTTGTCGATTCCTGATAAAGTTCCTATTTCAAAGAACGAGAAGCAACCACTATTGGACAATAGCTGGAACCTTGTAGAAAGCTCCACAGACATGACCGACCTTGAGCCCGTGGGGGCCCAAAGCCATCTTTCAAAATGGGGCCCTCATATATAATGTAAACAAATAATTAGAAAAAACAAATTAAAATTATCCTTATTACCAAGATTTGAGCTAAGGATTTTTAGAATGCAAGACTAATATGTTAACCACCACACCACACCACAATTATTTATGTTAACCATTATGCTATTATTGTTTTATGTTAATCACTACATCATAATTATATTTTTATAATTAACAATTTATATATTAATTTTAGAATTTCAGTAAATATGGGATCGGAGTGTGTGCATTCGGTACACTACTCAGGGCTGATCCTGTCCACAGATTTGTCATAAGACGAGGAGGGTGGCTCTGTTGACATTGATATTGAAATTTAGGATGACAATCAACATTTGATCAGAGAGAACAGGAAATGATTACAACTTCTTCAACAAAAATATCCTATGAACCGAAGAGAGAGAAAAAGGCAGCCTGAAAATTCGGGTTAGAGCGCAGCTTACTAAAAGGAAAGATGAAAATTATGCATTAGATTTGTCTAGGAGTTATTGTGGGTTGATGTGACTTGAGTCAAGTTGTTTGGGTGATGGACATTTGAGTCCTGTCATTGGCTCAAGTTGTTTGGGTGATGGCTACATATTTTCCTCGCCTGAAAATTATGAAAGCTACATACACTATTTATATACGTACGTCATCACCTTCACTAACTATCATGTTGACATGTTTCCTTTTCTTTTTAGTTCTTTTCTTAAGAAGGCACGTTTCTCATGAGCTAGACCGAGTCTATGAGCTGTAATGAAATAAGAAACAATATCACAATCTATTCAACTAACGTGCCATTTTAGTTTTAATATTTCTTTTTTTAAGAATAAGGGTCGGACACGTTAGTGAACAGCATGGCTTTCCCTTCTCATACCGAAGGACAATTTTTATTTCAAGAACTGCTTGTTTCAAATTTTAGAGGCTTAAAAATATATTTTAGATAAAATATGTATAAAAATTCTTTAATTAGGTTTGGTATGTGTGAAATTAAAAATTTGGATAAAATGTGGAGGACTTTCATAAAATTCAAATCTTTCTTGAAAATATTTTTGTTTTTCTGGAAATATTAGTTGGATGCACTAGTTATATTTTTTTGACGGTAATACCCTCAATGACACCGCTTGAATTTAGATAATAATAACATAATAAAATTAATGAAATTGTATTTATAAAAATTAAATAAATTAAGATTTTTATTCATGTTTGAATCAAACATGTGAATGAAAAAATTGAAATTTTCGGACTATATATTTCCAACCTAACAAAACATGATGGGTATATGAATGTTGAATTTATTTTCCATTAATAAAAAAATTCCCTAAAAAATACAAAACGGCCCACCTTAGGCGAGGGCTTGAACTTCTTTCGTTGTAAGTGGAAGGGAAATGGCTATACTTTGCCGAGAACTATTTATGTAAAAGTAGTGTACATGTTGATTGTTCTTCCTTTTGACATTGAGAACTCATCAAATCCAAAGATATTAGGGATAATTATGGTACGAAGAGAATGGAAGTATATTAATCAGTATAGAATTGTGGAAAGCTATATATTTTTAGTTTTCATTTATTAGTTACTATTTTCGTAGATACAAGATTCATCAACTTTGCATAACCATGTTAACCATCTTACGGCGCTAGATGTCCTTCAACTGACAAGAATTCTTGCCCTCACCAGAACTATGTGGCACCAAAATTTTCGCTCCATGTTAATGGTTTCAGTTGCCATATGCTGAAGTTGCAGTCCTACGCCATATCAGGCATTTCTACAGGAGGAAGTGAGAGGTTTTAAGATACTATGTTTTGTAAATATTGCATTGCGTTCATTAGGCCATTAGGCTAAGTTCCAACTATATGCCAAGGTTCACAATATTGGAATCGGCCGTATCGACACTATTGGCGGTTTCGATCGGAGTATTGAATTTTTTTCCGTATCTAGAGACAAATAAATATTAATAAAATTTTAGAAAAAATATTTTATACATTTAATTTTAAGTATTTTTTGTGTTGTTTCTTAGTAGTTTTGAAATGGAATGAAATAGTTACCATTGTTGATTGATTTATCTGCGATAGATATTTTTTTTTTCTTTTTTACATGCTTTTAGGATCTTACTATGCTTTTTACAAGCTTGCTGATCGATTGTTTTTTTGTAAAATTTTCTGCACCGAATTGACTGAAAAAAAATCCCAAATGTCGGTATCAGTCAATATCGATATTAGTTGGTATGAATCGTGATATGCCAACAAATGTATCGATTATCGACCGATATGCGCAAACTATTCTATATACAAGGAGTGACATAGTGGGCTAACTATTTTAGCCAATGCGGAACGACTAAAAGGAGAGGGTAAAAGATATAAAGCTATACAATGAACTATTCCTAACACCCCCTCAAACTCATGTTGGATAGGCAAATAAGAGTTTGCTACATCCCATACCAGAATACTGGAAAGCCGGGAGGGACTAGGCCAACTACATATACTAGAGTACTCCAGTACCCCAAGATATGGTCAAAGCTGTATAGAGATGGGGATTACAACTACAATCCAACAGTCAATCCTAGGTCAGGCAATTCTATGTATCTCAATCACAGACAGATAAGTAAAGTACAAAAAGTATGATCATCAGGCATAAAAGACAGCAAAGTGTCCCAAACTATAATATTTAGAAGAAGCATAAAAAAAAATGAAGAACTAGCAAGAGTGTAAGTCATACATCATCAGCTTTAGCTGTAGTCTAGTATATATAAATCATGTCATGTCCGTAGGCTAAATGTCAAGTTCCAAAACACGCGCTAAACACGTGCTCGATGGCTAAATACCGCAAAAGAATATATATAAATACTAATGAGTAAGGGAAAAGAACACCTACTCAGGCACCCTGGTCCTCCAGGTGGTCACCATCAAAAAAAATGTACGAAAGATCCTCCGGCTCTTCTACTAGATCTGGTCGAACAAAATCAGTGGAGCCAAACCCCTAGATAGCAAGTACCATAAAGGAAGTCAACTAATAAACTAAATCATCAATTACTAACATAACAATAGATAGAGACATAAATAAATAAATGCGGGTATAAAGTAAACAAAAGGTGACATAAAGTAAACATGGGACAAGTAAAATAAACGTGGATATATGAACATGTAAAGTAATCTAGGGCATGTGAGCATGTACAGTGCATGGGTCATGTATAACATGTGAGTACAGGATAGAACGACGAATGACAAGATGACTTAAGAACTATTGTGGAACCAAATTACAACCCGTAAATCAAATGAGGACCGGAGTTACAATCATTCTCATGAGCAACTTAGTCTCTAATCATTCACCGGCAAGAGTAAATCATAGACACGAGCTAAAGAAGACAAGACAGGACTGGATTCCATCCATCAATCATGGCCAAGCAATGAGTACGACTTGATACATTAGCTAACTAGGATTATCACAATCATAATTACTAACTTATGCAGTTTGAGAATTTTTTTTACCGATTACCTGTTCTACAGCCTACCCAAATCGTCCATGCCTAGCATCCATGTACGGATATATATCACATATACACCACCTAGGAAATGTGTATCCTAAAAAAGTAAGCCCCACTATATGGTGAGCTAATAGTAATAACAATATCCAATAGTTTGTCCTACTCGACAATGTGCCAGAAATGTACCCCTCGCGATGGAGAACTCCAAATCCATTGTAAATGATGGAGTAAAGGGTATGCAAGTAACCGAAAAATCTTTCCTCCCAGTGCATCTAGGTAATCAAGCTAGTTGTTTAGTCTTTAATATTTTTATTCAGGATTTTGGGTGTGGCATTCTATACAATCCATCATATATATGATTCTCCCTTCGAGGATATGCAAGACTAGATAAGACAAGACAAGGTATACCATAATAAGTCATAATAGGAAAGTAAAATAAGCTAGAAGCGAGAATGCGCTACGACGAGCCACTATACACTACCAAAATATGTCCATTTAGCGACGGCCACATCCGTCGTCCATCCGTCGGCAATAAGTATTAGCGACCGATCACTGACGGAACTTGGCCAAAATAATCCGTCGGCAATCAGCTCGTCGCTAATAATAATCCGTCGCTAAGTAGTCGAAGAGCGACCGAATAGCGACGGCTTTTCGTCTTCACAATACGATGCATTAGCGACGACTTTTCGACGGGCTTTCGTCCATTTCAAGTATTAAATACTTAACTGTATAGACGCTAGCGACGGATAGTCCATCGATAAACTGTCATAACATTGTATCAGAGGGTATCGTTCCGTCGCGAGTCCGTCGATCGTCGTCGCTAACAAAGGACGGATTAGCGACGGAATACTAACGGTATCAGAACCTTGGCGACGGATTTTCCGTCGCGACACCGTCGAGACAGCGACTGATTTGTGGCTGATTATCCATCGCCAATGTTCTGAAAATGTCAAGCTTTTCCAGAACCTTGTCGACGGATTTTTCGTCGCTATTCCGTCGAACTATATACCACCAGAACGTTGCCGACGGATATTCCGTCGACCAACCGTCGCTACCTGGAAAAATTTTCAAATCTCTAGTTAGCGACGGAAATTCCGTCGAAAAGTAGTCAAAAACTGGAAAAGTCCGTCGCGAACCGGTCACAAGTCCGTCGCCAACTGAGATATTTTTGAAAAAAAATTGCAGCACTTTCCCTGTTCACAAAAATATGCATAAAACAAACCAATATATAATGCACACCAATTATCCAACAATCACATAGACCAAATATATAATACACACCAATTATCCAAGAATCACATAGACCAAATATGCACATACACTACCAAAATAAGTCATATCAGCGACGAAATTAGCGACGCCGACTTAAAACGTTGCTAATATTTTTGGATTTAGCGACTCCAAAAGTATGCGTCACAATACATCGCTGATAGCGACAAACAGCGACATATTGCGATTACCTTTAGTGTAATAAAAAACAACGTCGTTGATTTGTCGAAAAACGTTGCCAGTTTTATTAGTTCAGCGACGTTTAGCGTCGCAAAGATTATTACGTCGCCGAATATTAAACGAATACCGACGCTTTGCGACGTATTTACGGATGTCGCTAATTTCTAATAAATAGGGTTTCCTCGGTTCGACTTTTTATTTCTTCCTCTCTCCAAATTTTTTGTTCCCGTCCCTCTTCCCCGACCTCGACGACAGCCCGACCCCCTTCCCTCCGGCGCCGCTCATCCTCCTCCTCCACCGCGAGCCCCTTCTTCTCCTCCTCCTCCACCGCGAGCCCCTTCTCCTCCTCCACCGCGAGATCCTCCTCCTCCTCCTCCTCCACCACCGCGAGGAGACTGAAGGTAAACCCTAACCCTAATTGAGATATTTTTCGTGTCCAAAATGGACACGGAGACACATTACGACCATGTGTTCACTGATACAGTGTGTTCGTGAGGTTTTGGATACTTTGTGTCCATTTGTTGGACACGTGGACACCCCCAAGCTTGCATATATATGTATTTTACCTCTGTACACTTAATCCCCTCCTCCTCCACCATCGCGAGGAGATTGAAGGTAAACCCTAACCCTAATTGAGGTGTTTTTCGTGTCCAAAATGGACACGGAGACACATTACGACCATGTGTTCACTGATACAGTGTGTTCGTGAGGTTTTAGACACTTTGTGTCCATTTGTTGGACACGTAGATACCCCTAAGCATGCATATATATGTATTTCACCTCTGTACACTTAATTCCCTACATACACTTGTGTATTTTCGTATTAATTTGGATTTGCATATTGGGTTTTGGTTTCGATATAGTGTTTGATACATTGTTTCACCTTGCAATATTCCTACACTTATTTTAGACAATAAGTATATGAACCAATTAGTCAACATCTATTTGTTGAAGTATGGTACTCCATTCTTCGTAAGTTCTAGCTATATATGTCTCAAGATCCAATTAATACTCAAAAATCCTAAGAAGAAGAAGAAGAAAAGAATAAAATGACATCCCTCAACACCCTATGACAACTCTTTGTAGAATTTTGTTAAAGTGTGAGTTCTACAGTATGAGTTCTACAGTATGGTTCTCTTTGTAGAATAAAATGACATCGCTCAACCCTATCGATCCTCCATACAAGTCTTCCTTCATCTATTATCTTAAAGTGTGAGTTCTACAGTATGGTTCTCTTTGGTGAATTGTGTCTTATTATAGACAACAAGGGTTTCCTATTTTTACAGGTAACATGGCAACATGTGTAAGGGAATATATAGGTGTGTGTTTGTGTTTGAAAGGGAGTGTCACAAGAGTAAGGCGTGAGCATGTCTTAGTATTTTGAGCTGTGAGAGTGTTTGTTCTATTGAGGTTAGTACCAACTGTATTTTGGCTCCAGCTCCAGCTCCATTTGCATTAATCTACGGTACGACATGGTGATCAGGACATAGTCCCTACAGCCATTCGACTGGCGAGGCAGAAATTATGTAGTCGTAGATAAAGTTGACTGTTATCCGACCCTCATCCCTCTGCTTTCGAAAATGTACTCAAATTACATGATGGTTCCTTTAGCTTGTTTATGTTACAATTATATTATTTGTGACTATCGATCTTACCAGATGGCACCCATGACCCGAGGAGCGGTACGTCGTTTGAGGGAAATAGTGAATGCTGAGGTGGCTCCTCCTACAGTTAAGGAGGAAGTGACACCGGTTGCTAGTGAGACCGGGAGTTCTATTCATCCAGCACCGGTAGCTAGTGAGACCGGGAGTTCTATTCGTGTAACACTTGCAAGGGACGACATCTCTCCTCACGCCAAAGATCTCGCTTTTTCGAGGTGGTTGCGTGATCGTATCACTGAGCGTTTGCGTGAGCAGCATGGTTCTCATTAGCTATTAGTACTTATTTGTATTGGGTTGTTTTTGTATTAGACTATTTGTATTGGACTACATATATGAATTAGTACTGTGTCAATCTTTGGATTGTATTGGACAACGACATGGTGATCAGGACATAGTCCCTGCAGCCATTCGACTGGCGAGGCAGAAACTATGTATCCATAGATAAAGTCGACTGTCCTCCGACCCTCATCCCTCAACAATGATGATACGACAACCAACCGGAGAGGATACTCTGAGAGATCCATCTGAGTAGGACGTATACTCTGAGAGATCACCTTTACAAGAATTATATCAGTAGTGGGATTGAGTGTTAGAGGAGATATTATCAGAGTATACGTCCTACTCAGATGGGTCTCTCACCGTTAATATTTTTTTCTGACGGCATGGTGGATGTGCTCCCTCAACAGATTCTTGCTCCGAGCCAAAACTTTGCCCCGGAGCTCAAGTGGACATCTTTGGTGTAGAGCTCGAGTGAGAGATTTCTGACAGCATGGTGGTCTCCTTTGTCAATGTATCCGTGCTCATCCCACATTGGTTGTGGGACGAGCACGGATACTTTGACAAAGGAGACCACCATGCTGTCAGGAACCTCTCACTCGAGCTCTACACCAAGGATGTCCACTTGAGCTCCGGGACAAAGTTTTGGCTCGGAGCAAGAATCTGTTGACGGAGCACATCCACCATGCTGTCAAAAAAAATAGTAACGGTGAGAGACCCATCTGAGTAGGACGTATACTCTGATAATATCTCCTCCAGCACTCAATCCCACTACTGATATCATTCTTGTAAAGGTGATCTCTCAAAGTATACGTCCTACTCAGATGGATCTCTCAAAGTATCCTCTCCGGTTGGATTGTGTTCTGAGCCATCCGTTCTCACAGTATTTTGTATTTTGGATTCTGTATTTTATATTTTGGTTTCTGTATTTTATATTTTGGTTTCTGTATTTTGTATTTAGTTTCTGTATTTTATATTTTATATTTTGTATTTTGGATTTTGGTTTCTGTATTTTGGCTCCAGCTCCAGCTCCATTTGCATTAATCTACGGTACGACATGGTGATCAGGACATAGTCCCTGCAGCCATTCGACTGGCGAGGCAGAAACTATGTAGCCGTAGATAAAGTTGACTGTCCTCCGACCCTCATCCCTCGGCAATGATGATACGACGACCTATCAGAATCCTCGACTCTCTTTCGCTTCTTGGATATTGACCCAGCTTCCAATCTCTCATTTTCCTCCGGGTCCACTCTACTCCCAATCTCTTCTTCTTTTATACATGGATCTACAGAATCAATACCATCCAAGGAAGGCAAAACTGAATCAGCATTGTCTTCCAGATCGTCCTCATCAAGGCATAACGGGCTGCTCAGCGTGCCCAGCTTCTTCAACTTCTCGCTGGCTGCAGAATCGAAATGGGAACGGGTCCTCTTTGCCGGCCCGGAGCTCTGATTCGCACTCGTCGCCATGCTACCGGGTTTCTTTCCTCCTCTGACGCGGGTCATAAGAAAAAAATTTCGTCCCTCTTCTTCACATAAACATCATTGCCGCCTTGTACTCGAGCCTCCTCGTCTGTGACGCTATCCAACTTCTCGGTGCCTATATTGTCACTCGAATCTCCCATTCGACTCGTATCGTCCTCTTCTTTGCCTGTCTTTTCGCTCCCTATCTTGCAATCATCTGCTAGCACCACTGACTCATTCGACTCCTTCTCCGATGACTCCGAGAAGTTGGATAGCGTCACAGACGAGGAGGCTCGAGTACAAGGCGGCAACGATGTTTATGTGAAGAAGAGGTACAAAATTTCTTTTCTTATGACCCGCGTCAGAGGAGGAGAGGAAACCGGTAGCGCGGCGACGAGTGCGAGTCAGATCTCCGGGCCGACAAAGAGGACCCATTCCCATTTCGACTCTGCAGCCAGCGAGAAGTTGAAGAAGCTGGGCACGCTGAGCAGCCCGTTATGCCTTGATGAGGACGATCCGGAAGACAATGCTGATCAAGCATCTTCCTTCTCCTCTACTCCACCATGGCTCTGGACCCATCTGCTCCTTTCTACTTCCCTTCTTATTTGACTCTCTCAGCCACATATGATATCCACCTCAAGTGTAGAGTCGGAGGAGAAGAAGTGGGCAGAAAGAGGAGGGAGAAGCAGCACAGCCGGCGGCATAACCCGGAGAAAGTACAGATGTTTTCTTCAAATCCGTAGAAGAACTATAAGGATATATCTTTTCACAACATGTCACCTTGTCAAAGACCCTTAATGTGAATATCATGTTACCGCGGTGTCGGAAGACTAACATGTCATAATTTACTAAGCCATGTGTTTTGACATAATCCTCCAAACTCTTTCCTGCTATGTAACTACATAGCAGGAAAGAGTTTGGAAGATTATGTCAAAACACACGGCTTAGAAAATTATGACATGTTAGTCTTCCGACACCGCGGTAACATGATATTCATATTAAGGGTCTTTGACAAGGTGACATGTTGTGAAAAGAAATATCCTTATAGTTCTCCTACGAATTTGAAGAAAACCTCTGTAATTCCTACGGGTCATGCCGCCGACTGTGCTGCTTCCCCCTCCTCTTTCTGCCCACTTCTTCTCCCTCGACTCTATACTTGAGCTGGATATCATATGTGACTGAGAGAGTCAAATAAGAAGAAGGGAAGTAGGAAGGGGCAGATGGGTTCAGAGCCATGGTGGAGGAGAGGAGAAGGAAAATGCTTGATCAGAACTTGAGGTAGAAAAGTTATGACGTTGATAGTGTGAGAGAGGGAGAGGGTGAATGGAGGGAGGGAAGTGGCTGCATGCCTTTGGCTCACTCGAGCAGTATTTGTCCTCCGACCCTCATCCCTCGGCAATGATGATACGACAACCTATCACTATATCTTATATAGTAGTAGATGATGTCTTAGTATTACATTATGTGAGTTCATCTTGATTCTGTTACATTCTTCAGATACTAGATACGATAAGAACATATACTACACCATATGTACAGAACATAGATAATTCACACTAATGTATGCTAGAATAAATTTTGGGTTGTGTTCTGAGCCATTCGTTCCCATATTTTGTGTGATTGTTGTAGACTTGGTTATAGGGACTGAAACCTGTGTACAGCGAGAAATGGACATTCTGTGATTGTTTGGATCCTATTCTACAGTGAGAAATGGTTATCTTTTTAAACTGCAGGAAGAAATGGATATTCTGTATTTTATTTTTTTATTTTTTTTTGCAGATTTAGCGACGTTTACCGACGTCCTCCGACCCTCATCCCTCGGCAATGATGATACGACAACTTATCACTATATCTTATATAGTAGTAGATGATGTCTTAGTATTACATTATGTGAGTTCATCTTGATTCTGTTACATTCTTCAGATACTAGATACGATAAGAACATATACTACACCATATATACAGAACATAGATGATTCATACTAATGTATGCTAGAATGAATTTTGGGTTGTGTTCTGAGCCATTCGTTCCCATACTTGGCAATTAAGCCATTCGACTGGCGAGGCAGAAACTATGTATCCGTAGATAAAGTTGACTGTCCTCCGACCCTCATCTCTCGGCAATAATGATACGACAACCTATCACTATATCTTATATAGTAGTAGATGATGTCTTAGTATTACATTATGTGAGTTCATCTTGATTCTGTTACATTCTTCAGATACTAGATACGATAAGAACATATACTACACCATATGTACAGAACATAGATGATTCACACTAATGTATGCTAGAATGAATTTTGGGTTGTGTTCTGAGCCATTCGTTTCCATACTTGGCAATTAAGCCATTCGACTGGCGAGACAGAAACTATGTAGCCGTAGATAAAGTTGACTGTCCTTCGACCCTCATCCATCGGCAATGATGATACGACAACCTATCACTATATCTTATATAGTAGTAGATGATGTCTTAGTATTACATTATGTGAGTTCATCTTGATTCTGTTATATCCTTCATATACTAGATACGATAAGAACATATACTACACCATATATACAGAACATAGATGATTCACACTAATGTATGCTAGAATGAATTTTGGGTTGTATTCTGAGCCATTCGTTCCCATACTTGGCAATTAAGCCATTCGACTGGCGAGGCAGAAACTATGTAGCCGTAGATAAAGTTAACTGTCCTCCGACCCTCATCCCTCGGCAATGATGATACGACAACCTATCACTATATCTTATATAGTAGTAGATGATGTCTTAGTATTACATTATGTGAGTTCATCTTGATTCTGTTATATCCTTCAGATACTAGATATGATAAGAACATATACTACACCATATGTACATAACATAGATGATTCATACTAATGTATGCTAGGATGAATTTTGGGTTGTTTTCTGAACCATTCGTTTCCATACTTGGCAATTAAGCATGTGAAATAGAACTGATTATGTTTAGTTTGTCTTATGATACAGATTTTCACATCCAAATTGAAATAGATCGTTACTTCGTTGATCTTACATGGATGTACTAGCGGATCAACCTCCTGGACCGTAGGTACTTATAAGTATTGACCGTATCGGATTAGTATCGATCTATCGTTTTGGTATGGGCAGTATCGGTTGGTATTGGTCTTAGCGAATTGGTATCGTCCTATCCGATATGTATCGGCCGTATAGCTAGGATTCATATTGGCCTTATCGATTTGGTATCGGTCATATCCGATAGGTATCGGTCGTGTTAGATTATTATATACCATTTCAGATTAGTATCGTCGGAAAGTAGTCGACCAAGCTTCGTATTGTGAAGTGATATTGTTGTAGACTTGCTTATAGGGACTGAAATCTGTGTACAGTGAGAAATAGACATTCTGAGAACTAGACATTGTGTGATTGTTGTAGACTTGGTTATAGGGACTGAAACCTGTGTACAGTGAGAAATGGATATTCTGTGATTGTTTGGATCCTATTCTACAGTGAAAAATGGTTAGCTTTTTAAACTGCAAGGAGAAATGGACATTCTGTATTTTATTTTATTTTTATTTTTTTACAGATTTAGCGACGTTTACCGATGTTTACCGACGTCCTCCGACGTAAGGTTGTGTCGGTAAACGTCGGTAGATAAGCGATATTATCCAGGGTAGCGACGTTTAGCGATGTCAATATATGTCCGAGGACGTCGGTAAACATCGGTGCATGTCCGTAATCATCCCCAGGAATTCCCAGGATTTACCGACGTTTAGTGACTTTGAACATGTCACTAAACCACCGACGTCTCGACGGTAATTCGTAGGTAAATTTACCGACTCGTAGCGACACGAAATATTACGTCGCAAAGCTACCGACGACACGACGGTAGACGTTGGCATTATACCGACGTATAAATACGTCGGCGAACGTCGATAATTGCGACGTTTGGCGACGTTTAGAAGATCAGCGACTTACATTTCCGCGACCAGCCCAAAATGTCGGTAATTTTGTCGCTAAATATTTTTAGCGACGAAAATTGTTGTTTTAGCGACGTCTTTAGGCGTCGCTAAAACGACTTATTCTGGTAGTGATACGAATTTAATACACACCAATTATCCAAGAATCATATAGACCAAACCAAATTAATATAAAATAGACATCAATTATCCTGAAGAGTAACCTAATATCCGTCGTTATAATCCGATCATAGCACAAATATTCAAAAATTCCCACAAATATTCCTAATTTTTTTAATTACAATACTTTAAGGAGGAGGAGGAGTTCGATTGCCCGGTGGTGGTAATCCCTGCTACGACCGACGAATATACTCCTCCACTAGGTATGGCGGTGGAGGGAGGGAAGTGGCTGCATGCCTTTGGCTCACTCGAGCGGTATTTTTGCGTCAGATAAAATAGCAAAAATTCGATTTATCTCCAAGTGTGAGAACGGATGGCTCAGAACACAACCCAAAATTTATTCTAGCATACATTAGTGTGAATCATCTATGTTCTGTATATATGGTGTAGTATATGTTCTTATCGTATCTAGTATCTGAAGAATATAACAGAATCAAGATGAACTCACATAATGTAAAACTAAAACATCATCTACTACTATATAAGATATAGTGATAGGTTGTCGTATCATCATTGCCGAGGGATGAGGGTCGAAGGACAGTCAACTTTATCTACGGCTACATAATTTATGCCTCGCCAGTCGAATGGCTGCAGGGACTATGTCCTGATCACTATGTCGTACCGTAGATTAATACAAATGGAGCTAGAGCTGGAGCTAAAATACAGTACTAATTCACCATGTCGTACCATTTTACTCTCTCACTCTCTCTCTCCTCCCCCCCTCCGGCGCTCTCACTCTCTCCGGCGCTCTTACACTACTAATTCCTATGTATTTTAAGTGTGAGAACGGATGGCTCAAAACACAACCCATAATTCATTCTAGCATACATTAGTGTGAATCATCTATGTTCTGCACATATGGTGTTGTATATGTTCTTATCATATCTAGTATCTGAAGGATATAACAGAATCAAGATGAACTCACATAATATAATACTAAAACATCATCTATTACTATATAAGATATAGTGATAGGTTGTCATATCATCATTGCTGAGGGATGAGGGTCGGAGGACAGTCAACTTTATCTACGACTACATAGTTTCTGCCTCGCCAGTCGAATGGCTGCAGGGACTATGTCCTGATCACCATGTCGTACCTTAGATTAATGCAAATGGAGCTGGAGATGGAGCCAAAAATACAGAATCTAAAATACAAAATACAGAATTCAATCCCTGGGTTCGCCGACCCCCTCGGTAGAACACTCAACACAGGCACGCACAATACATTCCAGAATATACAAAAAATATGAAGAAAAAAATACTATCTGCAACGAACAATGTCAATATATAATATCCTCAACAAACCAAATCAATATCAGTAAATACGTACAAACTCAGTATCCTCAACGAAAAAACTGAATATCCCCAAATACGTAAAAAGTCAAAAATATAGTACAGTCCAAAAATGCAAAAACGAAACTACTTTTCGTCTGGAGCTGGACCCGGAGCTGGAGGAGCGCCACCAGATGACGCACAAATACCGCTCGAGTGAGCCAAAGGCATGCAGCCACTTCCCTCCCTCCATTCACCCTCTCCCTCTCTCATGCTATCAACGTCACAACTTTTCCAGTGCTGCTCCCTCTAATGATGATGAACGCAAAAATCAAAGACCCCCCTCTCCTTTCTCACTCTTCACAGTTCTCACAATAGGAAGGATCAGTACTTTCTAGTTCTCTTCCATCCATCAATTCCTCCGTTCTGATCAAGCATCTTCCTTCTCCTCTCCTCCACCATGGCTCTGGACCCATCTCTTCCTCCCTACTTCCCTACTTCTTATTTGACTCTCTCAGCCATATATGATATCCACCTCAAGTGTAGAGTCGGGAGAGAAAAAGTGGGCAGGAAGAGGAGGGGGAAGCAGCACAGCTGACGGCATGACCCGGAGGAAGTACAGAGGTTTTCTTCAACATCCGTAGGAGAACTATAAGGATATATCTTTTCACAACATGTCACCTTGTCAAAGACCCTTAATGTGACAACCATGTTACCACGGTATCGAAAAACTAATATGTCATAATTTTCTAAGTCGCGTGTTTTGACATAATCCTCCCAATGTGAGGATTATGTCAAAACACGGCTTAAAAAATTATGACATGTTAGTCTTCCGACACTGCGGTAACATGATATTCATATTAAGGGTCTTTGACAAGGTGACATATTGTGAAAAGATATATTCTTATATTTCTCCTACGGATGTTGAAGAAAACCTCTGTACTTCCTCCGGGTCATACCGCCGGCTGTGCTGCTTCCTCCTCCTCTTCCTGCCCACTTCTTCTCCCCCGACTATATACTTGAGGTGGATATCATATGTGGCTGAGAGAGTCAAATAAGAAGAAGGAAAGTAGGGAGGAGCAGATGGGTCCAGAGCCATGGTGGAGGAGAGGAGAAGGAAGATGCTTGATCAGAACGGATGGCTCAGAACACAACCCAAAATTCATTCTAGCATACATTAGTGTGAATCACCTATGTTCTGTACATATGGTGTAGTATATGTTCTTATCGTATCTAGTATCTGAAGGATATAACAGAATCAAGATGAACTCACATAATGTAATACTAGAACATCATCTACTACTATATAAGATATAGTGATAGGTTGTCGTATCATCATTGAAGAGGGATGAGGGTCGAAGGACAGTCAACTTTATCTACGACTACATAGTTTCTGTCTTGCCAGTCGAATGGCTGCAGGGACTATGTCATGATCACCATGTCGTACCGTAGATTAATGCAAATGGAGCTGGAAATATCCGTCGCTAACCGGTCACTAGTCCGTCGCTAACTGAGATTTTTTTGAAAAAAAATTACAGCACTTTTCCTGTTCACAAAAATATGCATAAACCAAACCAATATATAATGCACACAAAATATCCAACAATCACATAGACTAAATATATAATGCACACCAATTATCCAAGAATCACATAGACCAAATATGCACATACGAATTTAATGCACACCAATTATCCAAGAATCATATAGACCAAACCAAATTAATATAAAATAGACATCAATTATCCTGAAGAGTAACCTAATATCCGTCGTTATAATCCGATCATAGCACAAATATTCCAAAATTCCTACAAATATTCCAAATTTTCTTTCTTACAATACTTTAAGGATGAGGAGGAGTTCAATTGCCCGGTGGTGGTAATCCCTGCTGCGACCGACGAATATACTCCTCCACTAGGTACGGCGGTGGAGGGAGGGAAGTGGCCGCATGCCTTTGGCTCACTCGAGCGGTATTTGTGCGTCAGATAAAATAGCAAAAATTTGATTTATCTCCAAGTGTGAGAACGGATGGCTCAGAACACAACCCAAAATTCATTCTAGCATACATTAGTGTGAATCATCTATGTTCTGTACATATGGTGTAGTATATGTTCTTATCGTATCTAGTATCTGAAGGATATAACAGAATCAAGATGAACTCACATAATGTAATACTAAAACATCATCTACTACTATATAAGATATAGTGATAGGTTATCGTATCATCATTGCCAAGGAATGAGGGTCGCATGACAGTCAACTTTATCTACGGCTACATAGTTTCTGCCTCGCCAGTCGAATGGCTGCAGGGACTATATCCTGATCACCATGTCGTACCGTAGATTAATGCAAATGGAGCTGGAGCCAAAATACAGAAACTAAAATACATAATACAGAATCTAATTGTCACCCTCATTTCCCGTATTTCCCGTATTTCGTATTTATACTCGTATCTGGATTTTGGCATGTATTTTTATTTTTTCTTAACTTGTGGAATTTTGGTATTTCTCGTATTTTGGGTTTTAAGCTTGGCTCGGTTTTAATTGGTTTGGGTTGGTTTGGTTTGGTTCTATATGATTGGAACACCTTAGCCTATGCTCTTCCCTCATTTCCACCACAACCACCCTCTTTATAATCCCCACCTAATACTCTCTCTCTTCATTACAACCTCCATTAATTTCTTCTTCTTTTTCTCCTTCCTCCACACAACTCTCCACACCCATAGGCAAGTGCAACTTGCTTCTACAAGGGAGCTCCTTTTATTTGTCCATTTGCTAGATTAGGACATGGTGATCAACATTAGAACTTGACATTTTGTGATTTGGAGTCTCCATTATTCTAGATCTAAGTTTTCTCTATTTTCGGATTTGCATGGTTTTGATCTATTTAAGTTGGATTTTTATGGGTTTTGATGTTTCTATGTGGGAGAGGATTCAATTTCACCCAAGTTGGAACCTTGGAAATTCAGATTTGGAGTTCGGATGGCCAAGTTGTGATGCCTTGAAGTTTTGGGAGCCATGAGAGCTTCTTCTCAGCCATGGGGAAGAAGACCCTTTCCTCTACGTGCGTGTTTTTACGCGTACGCAGCTCTCCAGTGTGCGTGACTTTCTCGTACGCAGCCCTCCTGCGTGCATGACTTTCTCGTACGCAGCCCTCGTGCGTGCGTGACTTTTCTCGTACGCAGCTCTCCTGCGTGCGTGACTTTTCTCGTACGCAGCCCTCCTGCGTGCGTGACTTTTCTCGTACGCAGCTCTCCTGCGTGCGTGACTTTTCGCGTACGCAGCTCTCCTGCGTGCGTACTTTAGCTCTCCTACGTCCGTGCTTTCGTGCGTACGCTGTGCGTGCCCTTGTGCGTACGCTGTACCCTGAACTTGATAATCACGAATTTACTTGATATGTTTGGAATTGATAATTGAGCATGACCTGATAGTGGCCCATCGTGGCGCACTCCTGACTAGTACACTTGATATGATAACCTGACCTGATACATCTTGAATAGCTGTTGCGACGGCTACCTGACATGACATGACCTGTATAATTAATCCTGACACCGTAGGCGATTGTGCTTATACAAATAATCCAGTCATGTCTTGCATTATGTCTAGGAGGGGACTCTTGAGTACCACGGTCAGGAGTACCTACTGAATTGGACTAAGGTTAATAATTAGTATAATTCACTAGTCATGAAGAGATGTTCCCCAGTTACAGGCGATCCCGTTATCCCGACCGCAAATGATTGGACTTGTAGCCTGCCGACGAGTAGGGCACATTTCCAGCCCACTGTTATGTGGGGCACCCACCATTGTCACTTAAATGATTGAACTCTATTGTCACTATAATGCATTGTACCCTCTAGATTGTCACTATAATGATTGCCTGGATAACCTGGATAGCTGCAGGGCCTGTGACTACTTGGAGCATCTCATTGCATCTTGCTAGTAACTAGGATTGTGATAACCCTAGTTAGTTAATATAGGAAGCCGTAGGCAATGATTGGCCGTGATTGCTTGGATGGAGTTTAGTCCAGTATAGTATTGTCTAGAATTGATTGATTGTAAGATTGTACCAGAATGATTGAAGGATTGTCACTCCAGATTGTCACTATAATGATTGTCACTCCAGATTGTTACTATAACGATTGTACTCTATTATCACTCTAGCATATTATACTCTTTATTGTCACTTTTATCATTGTACTCTCTCTCCTTTTCACCTTAATGATTGGTACCTTTAGCAATAAATGATCATAGATTAAGTTCTGTTCAGGCGAAGGGTTACAATCTCGGTCCTTGTTTGGTTTAAGGATTGTAACCTGGCTTCCAAAATAGTACCTTCGTCTTCTCTTCATATATTGTCCAGCTATATTTTATTTATTATGATTCTCCAGTTATCGTATGTTAATGATTTTTCTCTTAATTATTTTCTCTGATTGGGATAAGTGCATTGGGAGTGCACAAACCTCAATCTGCGTTATTTATTGTTGTTTTCTTACATGTTGAATGCTAATAATTTGTTGGTTTTAGTTCTTAAGTGAAGCCTCCTTTGTGGCACTTGCTCTTTCTGGGGTCTGACCCAGCTGGTTTTGTATGGCCAGATATCGGAGCAGCACCAAAGAATCTTCCTGCTTTCCAGCCCGATGGTGGTCACCAGGCGTAACCAGGGCATCGAGTGGGTTTCTTTTGTTCTCCCACTGTAATATTGTAAATTATTCTTTTGAGGCATTTAACCGACGAGCAAGTGTTAGCTCGATTGTACTTACTTACTGTCTGCCTACGGGCTGTAACATGATTGACAAGCCCCGGGGATTGATCATGTATGACTAAACTCTTGCTAGTCCTCACATTTTGTAACGACTAGCTTCATGATCATCTGGATATGTAATGTTTGGGACGCCTTACAATTGTATATTGGGTGATCTAATATCTTGTGATTATTATTAGTTGGTTGAGATTGAGACAATAGGATAATATATGACCTTAAGAGACTGATGGCTTGTAGATAAACCCTCACATATCTAGACAGCCGTGACCGCATGGTGAGATGGATTCCATTTCATTATACGTAGCTGGCTATGTCTGCCCCCCGCTCTCCAGTATTCTGGTTCTGGGGCGTGACACTAATCCCTGGGTTCGCCAAAAATACAAAACACAGTTCTAATTCATATGTGTTTTAAGTGTGAGAACGGATGGCTCAGAACACAACCCAACCGGAAAGGATACTCTGAGAGATCTATTTGAGTAGTACGTATACTCTGAGAGATCACCTTTACAAGAATGATATCAGTAGTGGGATTGAGTGTTGGAGGAGATATTATCAGAGTATACGTCCTACTCAGATGGGTCTCTCACCGTTACTATTTTTTCTGACAGCATGGTGGATGTGCTCCGTCAACAGATTCTTGCTCTGAGCCAAAACTTTACCCCGGAGCTCAAGTGGACATCCTTCGTATAGAGATCGAGTGAGAGGTTCCTGACAGCATGGTGGTCTCCTTTGTCAAAGTATCTGTGCTCGTCCCACAACCAATGTGGGACGAGCACGGATACTTTGACAAAGGAGACCACCATGCTGTCAGGAACCTCTCACTCGAGCTCTACATGAAGGATGTCCACTTGAGCTCCGGGGCAAAGTTTTGGCTCGGAGCAAGAATCTGTTGACGGAGCACATCCACCATGTTGTTAGAAAAAAATAGTAACGGTGAGAGACCCATCTGAGTAGGACGTATACTCTGATAATATCTCCTCGAATACTCAAACCAACTACTGATATCATTCTTGTAAAGGTGATCTCTCAGAGTATACGTCCTATTCAGATGGATCTCTTAGAGTATCCTCTCTGGTTGGTTGTCGTATCATCATTG
Source organism: Iris pallida (assembly GCA_029216955.1). Classification (NCBI taxonomy): domain Eukaryota; kingdom Viridiplantae; phylum Streptophyta; class Magnoliopsida; order Asparagales; family Iridaceae; genus Iris; species Iris pallida. Next base: position 29,442,328 of record JANAVB010027598.1, read on the forward strand.
CCGAGGGATGAGGGTCGGAGGACAGTCAACTTCATCTACGGCTACATAGTTTTTGCCTCGCCAGTCGAATGGCTGCAGGGACTATATCCTGATCACCATGTCGTAGTCCAATACAATCCAGAGATTGACACAGTACTAATTCATATATGTAGTCCAATACAAATAGTCTAATACAAAAACAATCCAATACAAATAGTCCAATACAAATAAGTACTAATAGCTAATAAGAACCACGCAGCTCACGCAAACGCTCAGTGATACTATCACGCAACCACCTCGAATAAGTGGGATCTTTGGCGTGAGGAGAGATATAGTCCCTTGCAAGTGCTGCATGAATAGAACTCCCGGTCTCACTAGCTACCGGTGCTGGATGAATAGAACTCCCAGTCTCACTAGCTACCGGTACCACTTCCTCCTTAACAGTAGGAGGAGCCACCTCAGCATTCACTGTTTCCCTCAAACGACATGTCGCTCCTCGGGTTATGGGTGCCATCTGGTAAGATCGATATTCACAAATAATATAATTGTAACATAAGCAAGCTAACTAAAGGAACCATCATGTAATTTGAGTACATTTTTGAAAGCAGATAAAGTACAAAAAATTCGATTTTTTGCCATGTGTGAGAACGAATGGCTCAGAACACAATCCAAGATTCATTCTAGCATACATTAGTGTGAATCATCTATGCTCTGTACATATAGTGTAGTATATATTCTTATCGTATCTAGTATCTGAAGAATGTAACATAATCAAGATGAACTCACATAATATAATACTAAGCCATCATCTACTACTATATAAGATATAGTTATAGGTTGTCGTATCATCATTGCCGAGGGATGAGGGTCGGGGGACAGTCAACTTTATCTACGGCTACATAGTTTCTGCCTCGCCAGTCGAATAGTTGCAGGGACTATGTCCTGATCACCATGTCGTACTGTAGATTAATGCAAATGGAGATGGAGCTGGAGCCAAAATACAGTACTATTTCACCATGACGTACCATTTTACTCTCTCACTCTCTCTCCTCCCCCCCTCCGGCGCTCTCACTCTCTCCGGCGCTCTCACACTACTAATTCCTATGTATTTTAAGTGTGAGAACGGATGGCTCAGAACACAACCCAAAATTTATTCTAGCATACATTAGTGTGAATCATCTATGTTCTGTACATATGGTGTAGTATATGTTCTTATCGTATCTAATATCTGGAGAATGTAACAGAATCAAGATGAACTCACATAATGTAATACTAAGACATCATCTACTACTATATAAGATATAGTGATAGGTTGTCATATCATCATTGCCGAGCGATGAGGGTCAGAGAATAGTTAACTTTATCTATGGCTACATAGTTTCTGCCTCACCAGTCGAATGGCTGCAGGGACTATGTCCTGATTACCATGTCGTACCATAGTTTCTGTTTCGCTAGTCGAATGGCTGCAGGGACTATTTGTCCCGATCACCATGTTGTACAATAGTATCTGAAGAACGGCTGCAGGGACTATATGTTCCTAACCTGAACCTAACCCGAACCCTCCTCCAGCCGCCCTTGCCCCCTTGTCCCACCCCCCAGCCACCCCCCCACTCACCCCCCAACCACCCGCATCCCCCCTGCAGGGACTATTGTAGGCTAAGGTATTGGGTTTACATTATTAGGGTAAGGTATTGGGTTACCTTATTAGGGTAAGGTATTGGGTTACCGATATTGTGAACCTAGGTTGAAAGCATAATAAGGTTGTAAAAGCATAATAAGGTATTGGGTTACCGATCCGAAACTGCCGATATTGCCGATATCCTATTTCTTAAACTAGGGTTTGTCATATCGCCGATACTACTCATTGTATTTGTACCCCGTGCTGCCCCGCGCGCGCCACCCCCGCTGCCCCCCGCTGCCCCGGAGCGCGCTGCCCCCCTGCCGTCCCCCGCAGCCCCGTGCGCGCCAGCACCCTTTCAACCCCCCGCCGCTCCCCCAGCCCGCGCTGCCCCGCGCGCGCCACCCCCGCCGCCCCCCGTTGCCTCGGAGCGCGCTGCTTCCGCCGCCCGCCGCAGCCCTGCGCTGCCACGCGCGTGCCACCCCCGCAGTCTCCGACGCCCCCGCAGCCCACGACGCCCCCGGCAGCCCACGACACCCACGACCACCGAAAGAGAAAGAGAGAGAGATTACCTTTGGGAGAGAGAGAGGAGAGGTCACCGATCACCGCCGTGGGAGAGAGAGAGAGAGGAGAGTGAGGTTGCCGACCGTCGCGGAAGAGAGAGAGAGAGAGGAGAGAGAATGAAATTTGGGGGGAATGAAAAGTTCCTCCCGTCGTTTCAATTTAAGTCTGGACCCTTTATTTAGCGACGGACCAGCGACGGGTTGTATCCGTCGCTAGGCCATCGCTCTTTTTGATACTTGCCGACGGAATATCCGTCGCTACATAGTCGAAGAATTGTCCTGCCTTTTCCTTCAACAATTCCCGCCAAATAATCGACTGCATGGCGACGGCTCTTTATCCGTCGCTATATATCTGATGCCCTAGCGACGGATAAGCGATATTTTCTTCCCCTTAAAATAAAATAAAAATTGTATCGTCTTGTCGTCGATACGCCGTCGGTTATTTGCTGCAAATCCGTCGCTAACGCCGATGGAAATTTTTCGTCGCTAATGAGCCATCGCTAATTTACTGTTTTTTGGTAGTGATATATCAATACTAGATAGTACATGAATCAGGAGTGCGCCATGATAGGCCACTATCAGGAAGTACTAGACAGTAACTTGTACATGATAAGCGGGATAGTAACTACGTGCTCAAGTAATCATGATCGAAACTAGACATGTTATAAACATTACAGTACAATAAATATGGGTAGGCAAGGCAGTACACAGTAGAAAACATGTCATGGCATATACAAGAATCTACTATCAAGAGCAATCAATAAACTAAGACAAATCACAAAAGATAGGAATTTGGAAGTCCATTTGGAAGATTCGATGAATTATCGTAGATACACGACGGATTATCCAATCGGTCATAGTGAATTTTGTTCAGAAAAAGGGGCCATTCGGAAGATCCGATGGATTACCGGAATCATGGAAAGATTTTCAAAAACTGGACAAAAACTCATTAAAAATGGCGGGAACGATCTTCGGGGCCAGAATCAGGTCCCAAATCTCACCCAAGTCAAATCCAGCTATAATAAATACTACATGTAAGTCTCATATAACATATGGACTAAGTCTCATGGTAGAACTCTCGATCACTCTCGATACCGAGTTTTCCAACAAGAAAAATAACAAGACTTTGCAGGAAATTAAAACCTAGCTCAAACCAAAAAAATCAAAGACGGACAAATATATGAGAATCTCAAGAGACATATTTAGTAAAACATGTAGTAGACAATAATGAACTTTCAATATCATAGAAAACTTAAAACACCAATAAAGTAATAATGTTCAATAATTCAGCAAGATGTACTTGCCTAAACAAGCTCCTAGCCTAACTCTTCTACTCTACCAATAAGAGAGATTTAGAAACCACACTCTGAAGTCTTGAGACTAAGCTCCTAGATCACGAGAAAAATGAAGAGGAAATGAAAAAAGAAAGAGAAAATATAGAGAAAGTAAAAAAATCAAAATAAACCGAAGAAGTATATATAGCCAGGGCAAATTAATTGTGACAGTTGGATCTGTCACGTCAGCTATCCACGACTCAAATCTGGATTAATTTCATCCATCCATCAAAGAAAACTATAAACCAATGGATAAAGGAATGCTTCAGAACCAAGAAACCAATGGACGATAGCGTGCATCAAACACTATTTATCACAAATATCTCAAATATCATACGTACATATTATTTGGCAGATTTTTGCGGATTATCTTCAAATTTTTTGTTTGGCCACAACAAGTTTTTGCCTTCGGAACAAACTCCATATGGATAATCCGGCAGTGTGACGTGGATCTCCGACAGAATTTTCCAAAGAAAGAAAAATTCTCTACTTTAAGGAATTCTTGGGTTCTCTATTCTACACACGGGTCCTAACATTGGTTTATGGCAATGCCAAAACGTATTCTAAAAGTCTCAGACAGTCTATAAATAAACACGGTCAACAAAACTCAATAAATTAGGAGTATCATACGATACCACATTCACAAAAACCAAAAAAACTAAATAAAATAGTAAATACTCGTGTATCCATATAAGAATATCGATAATGTAAGAAAAGTCTCACAGAGTTGATAGAGACGGTGGTCAATAGTGATACCCATATAGGGTTTAGAACCATAAATAGTGTTCAAAAATGACAAAATACAACCAACAATGATGATGGGTGGTTGCAGAACCTCCTTTATTCCAAAGAGTGGACGAGAATGGAAGAAGTCGACAACAATGTTATAAGATTGTTACACTTGCAGAACCTCACCTATGCTCGGGAATGATAAAAGGCTATTAACATTGATGCTGAAAGGTTGCGAAAACTCATATGTGCCAAGAGTAGTCGATGGTAGAAAGATGACCAATAGTGTTGCTAGAAGGTAGCAATTGCATAACTTTACCTATGCTTAAGAATGATAGAAGGCTGCCAACATTCATGCTTGAGAGGTTGCAAAAGTGTGTTAGATGTGGTCATCATTGTTTGAAAATAGACTCGATTGATTAGAGGGAGGAGTGTACAGAGTTTAATGGAAACAAGTGTCACGCTCCGATCCCGTAGGACCGATCGTCCCCGCTAAGGCATGATGCTGCACGAGCCTAGATTTTGTGCTCGTGCAAGGCGGATTTCATAACGGCCGATTACAACAGCTTACGACGGAGTCATCGCACAGAAGTCCCAAGTAGAAACATTGAATATGCAAGGCAACACAAGCATTGAAACAAAATCAGAGCCTTTATTGATAATGAACATAACATTACGAAGGCACGTAGCCAATATTACAATCACTCAAGCTCACTTTTCAATCTGATTATAAGTCACTCAGCTCTCTCTCATCTTTCAATAACAAGCCAGCGGATGCTTCAGATAGGCGATGTGCATACATTATGTCCCGTATAAGTTCAGACTCCATACGGTTGTACGTCTCAAAATGCCAAGGAATTCTGTGCCTCGACGCATCCAAACGAGCTCCGTGCCAACGAGCTTCTACTTGTGCCAGCACATGGAGACTGTGTGGGTGTTAGTACTCAACTGGATTGGTAGAGTGAGTTCCTCGCCTACCCATACAAAACTAACACGTTTATTTACTTTATGTAACATAATCCCTTTATGATTGTCTTTCTATTCTTACCTTATGATCGATTTTAGGATAAAGACTCTTGGCCTATTTGTGTCCCTAGACCGTCATCGCGCTATTGCACTGATAACTTACTTATCGTTGTGCCTCTAGACCCTTCTCGTGCCAACAATATCAGAGTGTCGACTCATGCTTGTCTATCCGACTCATATTTTGGGGCACAACAACTTGTTTTGTGTCATCGACTTGGTCCGTGCTTCAAACATTCGAGGTCGTGCCTCACAGTTCAACATGACTTAACCAAACTTGTCTTACGGTCCTTCTTGACTTAACTCGAGATGACTTAATCCTGACTTGTTGAACTTGTGTTGATGATTCAAACACGATGTCATATTTGGGCCGAAGCACGTGCCCTTGCTATAGCTAAATCTTAGGCTCCATAATGGTATTGCAAACATGTACACCTTCTTAACTCACTTTGTGCCATGCTTCTACTATCTTTGATTCGACCGACACCATGCATGCGGATTATCGTTTAGCACACCAGCTTATCTATATGAAAGGTCACTAGCAATGTCAAGCTATCTTGAACTTATAGCTGGGTTAGACAGCGAATCCTTTTATGCGTATACAAAAGTTCTCGAATCCCCAATACCGATTTGCTGCTGGCACGTGCTGATTCCTTACTAGCACAGGCTATAACTCGCTTCTCCTGGGCCGACATGATCCCGGTGCCCCGATGATCATTCAAGAAGACTACACCTTGTGCACAAGTTGTCTATAACCACACACCAACGATGACTTCTAGACTCGACGTATATGCAAGGCCTACAGATCAGACAATGTAAGCCCCCTGAATTTTAGGGATTTTTCCAAATTTTCTAAATAATTGGATAATTCATTTTTATTTAATTATTTTTTATCATTAAATGCTCTTTTTCATGACTTTGATTTCTGGAGCATCAGAGATGTCAATCTCTGAAAACTTTTTTTACGATTTTGTAGTAGACAAGATTGTCTTCATTTTGATATATCATGCCCCACTCAAACTCGTTCCCTTGTGTTCTTTTTGTATCGCGTAACTTTTGGGTCAATTTAGGCCAATTGATCATCTACCGTAAAATCTGATCTAACTTCCAATCTAATTTCAGGGCCCGACATTGTTCCAATCTAATTGTTCCAATATATGGTTTTGATCTATTTTGAGCCTACTATGCATATGCCACTTCCGTGCAACCCAATTGATTTCCCGCATGCTCCTATTTCATCAATGATTATAAATAACTTAAATTTGTAATTTTGACCAAACCTAGCCCAAACTTAACCAAACTTGATCCAACACCCAACCAAATTTTATGTGGCCCCTCTCATGACTACCTAAACACCCCACACAAATATCTCTCTCTACACTTTGTAGATGTTTAATTCTCTCTCTACACTTGTAAATATCTCTTTCTCTCTCTCTCTCTTTTCTAATATAATAACATATCTCTCTCTCCTTACCCACTCACACACACAAACACTCCATCACCATCAGAGCACACCCCTCCCCCTTATCCAGCCGATACCCCGCCCTCTCCTTTTTCTTATTCATCATCATCTTCATCTTCATTTCCTTCCTCTTCTTCTTCTTCTTCTTCTTCTTCTTCTTCACATTAACATTACCATCACCATCCTTTTTCTCATTTTCCTTCTCCACCAACTTTTTCTTCTCCTTCTCCTTTCCCTCGACACCGTCACCGTGCCCCCTGCCTGGTCCCTGCGCCACCGTGCGGCCAACGCAGCAGCAGCCACGGTGGTGCGCTATCGCGCGGCCACCGACCATCCCCCTCGGCTGAACAAGATCTGGTAAGTCTCCCCCAGGCCACCGCCCACCTCTCCGATGCGTATCCAAGGCGATTAATGTGTTTTACACAAAATCCCGTCGTGACGTGCGCGGAATCGAAGTCAGAATTCGTTCTCGGAACAGCGACTTCGTGCATATTTTTCAAGAAATTTGACCGTTGTGATCGTCGATCCGTTTTTTTCCGTCTCCATCTCGGTATATACCCCTTCACCCCTGTCAAGTTTCAACCGTTAATTCCGTCATTTGCTATGTTAAAATCGGCCACCAAGTTAACCCTTTAAATTGTGTTATTTTTGGACAGTTTTATGGAGCCAACTTCGTTGACTCGTATCTCCTCCTCGTAGCTCCGTTTGGCATGCCACCAATTTCTGTGTACCATTGGTATAATCCTCTTCCTGTCCCTTAAGTTTTATTTTATTGTGAGCTTGTTTGATTGGTTGAATTTGATGCCAAAGTTGGCCGTCCGAATTCATAATTTCTAACTTGTAAAATTCTAATTTTGAACCCGGGACTCCGAATTCAATTTCTGACACCACCAGTAGAAGCGTGGCGTCGTTATGGCACTAATTGATATAACGTTTGCTTGATTTGGAGGATGGACAACTTGTGCACAAGGAAACGTTTCCTCGGACGGCAACCTGGGGCCACAAGACCGTTCTGGCCTAGGAGAAACACGGTATAGACGAGATAGGGGTATCGCTCAGGTTAGTGGGAACTTTCAGCGAAGCTCATCACTTGCGCTAAAAGGTTCGTCGTCTAACAAAGCTATAAGTCCAAGATAGTTTGTGGTACTAGTGACCCTTTCATATATATGAGTCATCGTAATAGAGGTAATCCGCGTGCATGCCTTTGGAATGAGTTAAAAGAGTATGCACGGTACAAATAAGTCAAAAACTATGCACACGGTATGCAAAACAAAGTTTGAGCCTAAGATTTGGCTATAATAAAAATACGTACTTGGGCACGAGACGTAATGTCGTGAATTGAGTCGTTGACACTATGTTCATGAGTTTATAACCAAGCTATTTTCGGAGACGAAATGGAAAATTATGATCAAGCCATTTCCAGAGATGAAATGAGAGTCTATGAATAAGCAACTTCCAGATACAAATGGGAGTCTATGAATGAGCCATTTTCGGAGACGAAATGGGAGTCTATGAATAAGCTATTTCCGGAGGTAAAATGAGAGTCTATGAGTGAGCCATTTCCAGAGACAAAATATTGAGTAAAGATACACCATGTTGCGAGACATGGCCTCGATGCGGATACACGAATAGAGTTTATGCATGACCAATATTGATGCATCTCAAAATATGGGCCGAAAGGCAAACACGAGTCAGTACGTTGATATTGGTAGCACAAGAATCGTCTAGAGGCACAAAGATAAGTAAGTTATTAGTACAAGGCATGGTGATGGTCTAGAGACACAAAATAGGCCAGGCGCCTATGTCCTAAAATTGATCCTAAGGCAAGATTAGAAAGAAAATTAAAAGAATAAGTTGCACTCAATAAATGAATACGTTAGTTTTTTATGGGTGGGAAAGAGCTCACACCACCAATACGGTTGTGTACTGACCACCCAACAATTTTTATATGTAGGTAACAGGTACTTGTTCGTCAGGGCAGAGCTCGCTTGGACGCGCTGAGGCGTGGAGTTCCTTGGCATTTCGAGGCGTGTGACCGCGTAGAAGACTTTACCTATATGGTACATAATATATGGACTCGCTTATCTGAAGCACCTTTAAGTTGCAAGACAAAGGGGCACCTATGGTTCATTGTATTGAGAGATGAGAGAGAGAGCAGAGTGATTTGTAATATAAGGAAGAGTGATCTGAGTGTTGTAATTTTGGTCTCGTGCCACATTTGTAATCTTTGTTTCAAAATCAATAAAGAGATACTCGTATGACTTGTGTTGTTTCACTTTTCTGCTGGCTACATACTATTTATTCAATATTTTTGCTTCAGGACTTCTATGCGACGACCCCGTCGCTTAGCCTATAATCGGTTGTTATGGAACCCGCCTTGCACGTGTGCAACATAGACTCGCACGGCATTACGCCCTAGTGAGGACGATCGCTCCTCCGGGAGCGGGGCATGACATAATGGTATCAGAACACGGATTTATATCCTTAGACGTTTGATTGTATTCTTTAACCTTGATGTCTTCGTTCTAAATGTTGTTTCCGCAAATCGATATCGTTCATGCGCTCTCTCCCTCAAAGTTTCGTGGGATGTTCCATACAATAAGTCAATATATTTTATAAAATCTTATGAGGGAAAATTTGATTGAACAAGATGGTTTCATGTAAGTCATGATTGGCTAAGTCAGGTTGGGTATATATACTAAGATTTTCGTTGACCTTAGCAAAGTTCTATATGGGATTCAATTTGCTTCGGACGAGAATGAGTTTGACTTGATTCATAGAATGCAGGATGACTATAACTAGGGGTGCCATCGGACGATGTTATCGTCAATGCGACATAGATGAACGTGGTTAAAAATTCAAGAATGGTTCGAACATAGTTTTGAAGTAATTGGTTGTGATTCGAAATTTGTTTTGAGTATTTATCGAGTAACTTTATCCCTAAGTGGTGTATTGGATAGCCTCTGGGATGTTGATCGATTGACGATACGAGGTACCAATGAGTTTATCAGCAACCGACACGACTATACAAAGCCTTAAAAAGAGTACTCAAAGTAATCATGACTTTAGATAGCTAGTACGAGCTGATTCGAATAAGCGAGAAGGCCACGTACATCAGTAGGATGTGTTGAGTGTGAAATACAAAGTAATAAGAATAGATAGATTGAATCGAAGAAAATTTAAGCCATAACAAATGAATGACTCAATTGAGAGATTGATATAAATTGTCTATGAAAATTAGCACAATTGGATGATAGCATGCATGGAAATATCAATTGCAAGGTATGTGAATTACGCTAGGGATCAAAGAAGAAATTGCTCGATGACTAAGATAGACGATAACAAATGTCATTTGGGCTTGAAAGAATTGATCATATGACCTGTTTGAAAGTTAACTATAACAAAATTGACATTGGATGGGTAAGAGTTGATCGTATATCCAGTTGGACGATAGTATTAGTTGGACGACTCGGAGTTCGTTGCAAAGGAAGATCGTTAGATTATGTATATCATCGATAGTATTGAGACGTATCAAAGATCGATATACGATAACTCGAGAGTACTCTGATTCAATGAATGATGATCTGTAAAATGTTATTGATCAGATGGATGCAACATTTGGGATTTTGATAGTGATGAATGTTTGGATTACTTAATAAGATGACCTTGAAGTTTGCGTGAATGGACACTACTCGGACTATGTGAAATAAAAATGTTGATGGATTCGTTGAATCGATTGTAAGGACCCTAATTTTTGAGAATTTTTTATTTTATTTTATATGGTTTTATATTTATTAAATTATATTTTAGTATTAATTATGAAATAGCTGTATTATCTGTAGCTTTGATTTTTGGAGCACAAGAAGTACCAATTCTTGGAAACGTCCTTCATGAGTTTTGAAGTAGACAAGTCCACCTTCAACTTGATATATCATGTCCCACCCAAACTTGTTCTCCAACATCCTTTTGGCTTGACACAACTTTGGGACAATTTAGGCCAATTGACTAATTACCGTAATCGTAGACCTAACTTCCAACTTGAGTTCGGGACTCGACCTAGATCAAAACCATTTAATCCAATATATGGTTTTGACGCATTTTGAGTCTACGATGCACATGCCAAGGGTGTGCCACTAAATCGGATTTTCATGTGCTATTTATTTACAAATGACACATGAGACTCATGGGTTAACTTTTTAAATTTTATTTGATTAGAAAAGATATTTGGACCCTAACCTAGCTAACTCCACTTGGTAGAGCCATGTTAGCTTGCCTTGACTTAGTAAGAATTATTGTGAATTTACTTTGGGCCAAACAGAATTAAATACAATTTTGTATATATATGATTATATTTATAATACCCTAAATGTTATATATATATATATATATATATATATATATATATATATATATTTTTTTTTTAAATGTTATATATATATATATATATATATATATATAACATTTAAAATATATATATATATATATATATATATATATATATATATATATATATATATATATATATATATATATATATATATATATATATGACCTTAGCCATGGTTAAGTTTTGAGATGCATGTCGACTAGGAATTTTAGCACAGCTAGTGTAGTTGCGTGTGTTGACTAGTATTTTAGCCATGCTAGGGAAGGCCCGGTCATAGCCGTGCCCCAACTAGGAAAACCAGTCAAACTTGCGTCTTGACCCCTATAAAGGATTTAATTAGCTATTTATTAGATTTTTGACTTTTTAGGAGACCCGATTTTACAAAAACTAGTCTGGACTCGACCTGAACCAAACCCAAACCCATGAGGGGTAGGTAGTGCTTCCAGAGACGTTCGTGTCATGTATCTTTTATATTTTGTGCTTTATTTTAGATAGCCTAATAAATATTTTCTAAATAATTGTTATATATGTAATTAGTATTGTATTTTTGGTTTAATAAGTAGTTTTATGAATAAATTTTATATATAATATATATGTATTTGCTATAAAATTGATATTTTGTTTTTAAGTATATGATAACATTTTCCTAGAAAATGTCTTATTAGATTTTGAGATTTTTTTAGGCTACGTAACTTGTGCATGTATGAGTGTATACAATATGTAAAATTAGGCTTTATATATACACATAACAATAGAGGTTCACTTATATAAATTTCAGTATATGGCATTAATGTGCAACAATGGAAAATATTTTTAGAATACTTTTTAGATATTATTTGTCTATCTAAAATGTGTGTATACATATTATATACTTATATGTGTATATATATTAAGATATATATAAATATATATATATATAAAGGAAAATGAGGAAGGAAATTTTTTTTTTGACGGGAATAGTACTCCCAATAAAATCGAGATTTCAAACGTAGACCCGACCCTTATCATATATATGTAATACGAGAGGGAGAGGAAGTAATCTCATCAAAACCCTGAACTCCTTCCTCGTTGCGTGAATCGATATCCCGGTGAACCTTCCTAGACTTTCGCACGCCGCCGCGAAGCCACCGTCGGCCGGCGACAATGGCGGCAGCACCTCCTGCTCACGTACAGTAGCAGAACAGCAACAGTTGCAGGTACCCATATTTACGATCGATTTTCTATTCATCTGTTCAATCATTTTCGATTCCATCAATTCCTATGGAGAAACGACATAACTCTCTAGAAATACCAGGAAATAGATTTCATTGTAGTGCCCTAGATTGCTTGAGAAACTGACGCCAAAACTGGCGAATAACTGTTCGAAAATAGAACAGTTTCGTAGTCAACTACCCCACTTTGCGGTCAGTTTTCTTCCAAACCATGAACGATTTTGAAAATATATTTGAAGGAACAACCTATAGGACAGAAAAACCTTTCTTTTATTTTTAATGAACTTGATGTATTCATCAAATAAAATATGTTTAAAGTTTCCCAGGAAATTATGTTTTCAGAAACTAATTCCCGATACGGGGTCCGTCACGACCATCCGGGCAATGTGATCACGAACCGAAAGCATTAAAAGGTGTGTATCAACTTCGTGGACGTGTGGGATTTGACGGAACTCGAATTGGTTGTGTGTGTGCGACGAATTCGATGTGTATCCGTCAAAAATTACCGTATCGGCTCCTTTGCAAAAATTATAATTACTTTGTGCACGTTCATCATCTCGAGATGAAACTTTTGCCAACATGACCGTATCATTTTTCTGGTCCTGTATGCCAAGTTTGGTCCGATTTTGAGAAGGTTGACCGGAACGCTATTTTGGCGGGCCCGCGATCCGATCCAATGGACGAATTTGTGCACGGCCTACTGAAATCCAATATTGGATATACCGTTGGATTTGTATCGTCAAACCAGACCCATAGACATATAGTTTAATGACTTTGGAGACCATAGACTCTGTTACGCTTTTCGGTGCAAAGTGGGTCCAACGACGGATACTGTTTTGACCTAAAATTATCGTTTTGCCTCTGTGTTCAGAATTAGACTTATGGTTAGGCTATTCTAGATAATTTGACTATTCTAAACATGTTGGAAATATTTATTTCAGTATCTGGAGACTGTTGTGAGAGTTGGACTTTTGTGACTCATTGATTGGACAGTTATTGTTGGGTCTACGTGCTATAACAGGCAAGTACACCTTGCCAAACTTTAAAGTTTTTACATACATTTCAGTATTGCCATTCTTTTTGTCTTACTTGATTCCATATTTATCCTGCTTCATGTCATGATTATCTTCTAGTTTTACTTGCACGTAGAGTATTACAATTTTCTATATTACTTGCTATAGTTTCCTCATCCCGTTCATGTCTAGTGATAGTATTTCTTTGTCTATGCTATGATCCCCTAACCTGTTTGACTTGGACTTGACCTTATCTTAATTCGACTACCTGTACTAGATTGACTTGACCTGATCATGATTATTTTTACTTGACCCTGACATGTTATTTGACGTGACTATACCTGACCACCTCGTTCATGAGCTCCCATCGAGTGTGAATGAGACATACTACAGTTAGAGATTCCCCATCGGCTGCTGACTATTGGACTGTGAGCTCCCATCGGGCTGCGGTTACCCCGACTTACTTATAGTCACGCTTGATAGCACTATCCTTGCCGGCATGCCACTTACACTTATTCCTTAGTCTCATATTGTTTTCTTATACCATTTTCTATTTTCCTTGCGTGTTATTTACTGTACAGTAGGCATGTAATTATTTGTCTTGCTAGTCCCCTGAGGACCTGATGATCTCTCCAGGTATTAGATGGAGTTATCATAGATTAGTGCATTGATGGATGACGGTTGCTTCGCCAAAACTTCAGGTATATTTAGTTATGTTATTATCATATCTTCCATATTTATATTTTGTCCCATATTTGACACTCGATGTTATTATATCCTACTCTTTTACAAGCTTGCATTTTCTCCTAGCTTGTTCATGATAAATGTGTTATTAGGGATCCACTCTAATAAATTTATCTATTCTAGAATCAGTGTATTGTGGTCTAGTCAACCTTAGTTCACTTGATTCATCATTTTGATCATTATTTTGCGGATTGAGACATAGTATATTTAGAACAACCAGACAGCTTATACGTATTCGAGTTGGACTGGAGTCCTCTCGATGTGTAGTTGGCATGTATATGTATCTTAGTCCTACGTATTTTGGGGCTGGGATGTTACATCGATGATATAAAGATTGTTATGACTCGGACCCCTAGATTGAATGTTGTAAATGTGAATAGGAGAAAAATATGCTCAAAGTTTAAAAAATGGAGTGAGGGCGATCAAGGCGTGGCAATTGGAATATTTTGACTTGTGGTTTGATGCGACAGTGAATTCGAGGATTGTATGGACTTGTAATTGACGATAAAGTAAGTTTGAGGATTGAGTAGATCCTATGTGCATATCGAGAATGAATTAGTCTAGACTCAAAGCAAGATTTATGCCCTGATGAGGACGATTATCCTACGAGAGCGTTGGCATGGTGACTTCATGTCCAGCATAAATGATCAAACTTGCGGAAGATTGGGGCATGGCATATTGTTATGCTAGACGACCTTATGATTGAGTATCGTGGTGTATTTAACTTGGATATGATAGATAGGTGGATTATATTGAACATGTTAGAAAATATAGACTACGCAAATTGCTAGTTTGGATGTGCCATATTGATATGCCAAGGATTTGGTTGAGCAAAACTTACCATAGGCTAGCTTTGTTGAACAGACTCGGAGCCCGCGCGATGAATGTCTTGATGTGAATAGGATGATCACGGCTCGATATTTAGAAATTTGAGTAAAACAAGCTTGGATAGAGTAATCAGTACGAACGAACAATTATTTCACCTTAGGATTGGGGCGAACGTCGTGCAACA
Organism: Iris pallida; assembly: GCA_029216955.1. NCBI lineage: Eukaryota > Viridiplantae > Streptophyta > Magnoliopsida > Asparagales > Iridaceae > Iris > Iris pallida. The sequence continues at coordinate 29,457,403 of JANAVB010027598.1, forward strand.
AGTTTGCACGATGAGCCGCAAAGTTGAGTTGTACCTATAACCTTGTGAGCTATCCTAGTGAATAGGCAGGCAACCCTATGCCGAGTGATTGAACCTGTGTGACCGACTTTAGAGTATCGTCCGGGTGGACGATAAATTTGGGACAACAAGACTTAGAGTTAGGACTTGGAACTGGGAGTGTGCGCTAGCGACATTGATATCAGACTCGAACAAAGTGAATGATAGGAATCGGTGATACACAAGTAAAGTTGGAATAGTAAATTGAATCATTGCTTGAAATACGTACTTGATGGTAGTACAATGCTGGTCTTGAGTTAGACTGGAACACTACAAAAATTTGTCAGATTAGCGACGTCTCAAAACGTCGCTAATCTCGGCCAAAACGTCGTTAAACTAAATTAGCGACGTTTTCAGTGACGTTTAATAAACAACGAAAAAAAGCGTGTCGCTTATCGAGAAAATGTAGCAAAATGTCGCTATGGCGACGTTAGTTAGCGACGCTCAGAACGTCGCTAAATAGCGACATTATTTGCGACGTTTCCTTGTGGTCGCCGATTAACGACACATTAGAGACGTCTTTGCGAAGATGTGGTGGCATCAGATTGTTTGCCACGTCAATAATTTAGCGACGAGAGTAGCAACGTTTATATTCGTCGCTAATAATTAGCGACGAAAATAAACGTCACTAAAAATTTTGCTAAATTGAAAAAAAATTAAAAAAAAATCTAGAATGGCAAATGTACAATCCAAAATACAGAATCCAATCCAATCCAATCCAAAATACATAATCTAATCCCTTGGTTCGCCGACCCCTTCTGTGGAAACTCAACACCGGCACGCACAATACAATCCAGAATAGACCAAAAATAATTGGTCGTCTCCTCAAGCCTCTCGGAACATCACAATATGCATCACACATCACACAAACAAATATACATCATAATATGCATCACACAAACCAATATACTTCACACACAAAAAACCAATTATCCATCACAATATCCAAAAGGAGATATATCCATTAAAACAAATATCCATCACAATATGCAGAGGAGATATATCCATCAAAACAAATCCAGTCAATATATGTATCTACTGTCGTCTATGCTGGGGCAGATAGAACTCTCTCAGCCAGCGCGCATAAGTAGGATCCGCGGTATCCAGATCAATATCCAGAGGAGATGGATGACTGGAACTCCCGGTGGAATTGCCTTGTGGTGCCACCTCCTCCTTCAAAGCTCCCTCGGCTTTAGGAATTACTTCTGAAGCAGCTCTCTCGGTAGAACTGCCCTCTGGAGCTGGAGCCACATCCTCTTTCACAGCCATCTGTGCCTCCCTCAAGCGAGATCCTCAGGTCTTAGGTGCCATCTGTGAGAACGGGTACCATCTCGTTTGAGTACATTTTTGAAAGCAGATAAAATACAAAAAATTTAATTTTTTGCCAAGTGTGAGAACGGATGGCTCAGAACACAACCCAAAATTCATTCTAGTATACATTAGTGTGAATCATTTATGTTCTGTACATATGGTGTAGTATATGTTCTTATCATATCTAGTATCTGAAGAATGTAACACAATCATGATGAACTCACATAATGTAATACTAAGACATCATCTACTACTATATAAGATATAGTGATAGGTTGTCATATCATCATTGTCGAGGGATGAGGATCGAAGGACAGTCAACTTTATCTACGGCTACATAGTTTTTACCTCGCCAGTCGAATGGCTGTAGGGACTATGTCCTGATCACCATGTCGTAGTCCATTACAATCCAGAGATTGACACAGTACTAATTCATATATGTACTCCAATACAAATAGTCTAATACAAAAACAACCCAATACAAATAGTCCAATACAAATAAATACTAATAGCTACTGAGAACCACGCAGCTCAGGCAAACGTTCAGTGATACGATCACGCAACCACCTCGAATAAGTGGGATCGATGGCGGCAGGAGAGATGTAGTCCATTGCAAATGCTGGATGAATAGAACTCCCGGTCTCACTAGCTACCGGTGCTGGATGAATAGAACTCCCGGTCTCACTAGCTACCGGTGCCACTTCCTCCTTAACAGTAGGAGGAGCCACCTCAGCATTCACTGTTTCCCTCAAACGACGTGCCGCTCCTCGGGTCATGGGTGCCATCTGGTAAGATCGATATTCACAAATAATATAATTGTAACATAAGCAACCTAACTAAAGGAACCATCATCTCGTTTGAGTACATTTTCGAAAGCAGATAAAATACAAAAAATTCGATTTTTTGCCAAGTGTGACAACGGATGGCTCAGAACACAACCCAAAATTCATTCTAGCATACATTAGTATGAATCATCTATGTTCTGTACATATGGTGTAGTATATGTTCTTATCATATCTAGTATCTGAAGAATGTAACAGAATCAAGATGAACTCACATAATGTAATACTAAGACATCATCTACTACTATATAAGATATAGTGATAGGTTGTCATATCATCATTGCCGAGGGATGAGGGTCGGAGGACAGTCAACTTTATCTACGGCTACATAGTTTCTGCCTCGCCAGTCGAATGGCTGCAGGGACTATGTCCTGATCACCATGTTGTACCGTAGATTAATGCAAATGGAGCTGGAGCCAAAATATAGAATCCAAAATACAAAATACAAAATCCAATACCTGGGTTCGTCGAAAATACAAAAACAAAGATTGACACACAGTACTAATTCATATGTGTTTTAAGTGTGAGAACGGATGCCTCAGAATACAACCCAAAATTCATTCTAGCATACATTAGTGTGAATCATCTATGTTCTGTACATATGGTGTAGTATATGTTCTTATCGAATCTAGTATCTGAAGGATATAACAAATCAATATGAACCAACATAATATAATACTAAGACATTATCTACTACTAAAAAATATAGTGATAGGTTGTCGTATCATCATTGCCGAGGGACTATCGGTGCGTTCGAATCGAATCTAGTATCCCGATCACCATGTTACCAATAAACCAACCAACAAAACTACTTGTTAGAAATATCGGCACTATCGGTGCGTTCGAATCGGAGTATCACATTTTTCGGTGTCGAAAAATAAATAATTATTACTAAATTATCAGATTTTTTGGCACTATCGGTGCCCCTGACCAAGCCCCCCTCCCTCCCCTACACCACCCCTAACCCTAACCCGAACCCTAACCTACCCCTCCACACAGCCACCCCCCTCCTCACCTCCACCCCTAGCCCGAACCCTAACCCTCCCCTCCTCCCTGCTCCCCTTCCCCAGCTGCCCCCACCCCCCCTCCCGGTTCCCTCCTCCACCCACACATACCCACATAACCCGAACCCTAACCCTAGCTCCCCTCCCCCAGCCGCCCTCGTCCCCCCTGCCCCAGCCCCCAGCCGCCCCCGACAACCACCCGCATCCCCCCTCCCCCTCCCCCCGAGCCACCCGCACCCTCCAACCACCAACAACCAAAACAGCCGAAGAGAGAGAGAGATCCTGAGAGAGAGGGAGGGGGAGAGTCACGTACCGGAGAGGGAGGAGAGTCGTCGGAGAGAGTAAGAGTCGCCAGAGAGAGTGAGAGCGCCGAAGAGAGTGAGAGCGCCGGAGGGAGGAGGAGAGAGAGTGAGAGATTTAAATAGGGGGAAATGAATCGTTGGGGGGAATATAATTAGAATTTAGCGACGTTAATACTACCGTCGCTAAATTAGTCGCTATTAGCGATGTCAGAGCGATGTTTCGCGACGACTAGCTCATGTAAGTAATATACGTCGTTGTCACGTCGCTTATTTTGTCGCTAGTAGCGACTATTAGCGACGTTTCTGTAAAACGTCGCTAATGAACTCAATTTAGCGACGTTAATCATATGTCGCTAAATGTACGTCGCCAATTGAGCGGATTTTAGTAGTAGAATTACTTGGATTTTGGTCGAGTCATCTAGGAGTATCATATTGATTTCATAAGACGAAAATACTTGTGAAATGAATCGTGTCATCTTGAGGATCGAGATAGACTAATGTGAAATAAACTGGAGTTCGATTTTAGTCGAGTTAGGAGGACGACCGACAATTCAAAACTACCACGAGTAGCTTGTCCGACTTTGCTATCGCTAAGCTTGGTTGAAATATATATATTCGAGGGACACCTTGAATATTTGTATGATCCAGACTCAGTGATATGCTGAACTCGAATACAGTTGTAAGTTGATATGTTGAGATGTGCATGGATAAGTAAGTTAGCCTCATCATAAGGCTCTCGTGTATGATAAATTATAATGTACCTCGTGTGACTGTTATATTCCAATACCAGGGCGCAATATCGACCAACTCATAGAAACACATCGATTGAGTGAGTATCTTTAACTCGAATTGAGTGATAGAGTCATTCAATGAAATTGGCAAAGTGCACGAAACTCAGAAAGATACTTGAGTATAGTTCGGTGCAATCAAAGGATAGAGTCATTCGATGGAAATTGTCTAAAACACGCACACAGTATGGATTAAGGAACGGTCGGATAACTTGTACTCAGGAAGTCTCGAGTACGAGACTTATTCTGAGTGGTGTATTACGTAATGTCCCGTTCGATCAGCTCGACTGGAGGAATCGAAATGCAACAATGTTTGGACTTAGCCATGCAATGGCTTGCTCAAAGTCCCGCTCAGTCGAGGCAACTCCTCGCTCAGGTGGGTGGCTTCGGTGAACTTGCCTCTGCTCGGCTTTCACACTAATAAACTGGATGTTCTCAAAGGCATAAATTAGGCTTGATAATAAAAAAGATGAACCCACATAGCTAAGGAAGTAATCCCACCTTGGGTCATATTGAGTTAGAATATGGAAAGTTCCTACGATCATCTTAGAAATGTTGTACGACGTGCTTTCAAATTGATACTCGATCTTTTGTTCCCTGGCTTGGGAGAAGGAAAACTTGGTTTATGTTGCCACACGACTATGAACTTAGCATAGTCATAGGCATCATACGATATAAATGCTTGGTAAAGCATGCACTGTCCTACTGTCCAATGCTTGGTATAGCATAATTGTCCCACAAGTCTCAATGCACGTATTCACGATACAAGGCTTGGCATAGCCTTTGCTCATTCCACGGGTTAAAGTTGTATCTCGTGGTTTATGGCACCGTCGTGGCACTGATGTGGAGTAAGGTTGATTCAAGTAGAGTTTGGAGGAGGGCCATAAAATAGTCATTCCTGAGTTGCGTTAATGATATGGTAACAAGGAAATTCTCGCTACCGTGGGTCGTTGAGGTAGTCTCTAGTTTTAGGAGTCTCAAACGTAGTTCAGAATATTATGGTAATACTGGAAGAGTAATGACTGTGTAAGACAGTAGTTCGAGTCGAGTCTTGTATGTCATTAGAAAACTTGTGCACAAGGAAAAGTTTCTTCGGACGACAACCTAGGGCCACAGGACCGTTCCAGCCTAGAAGGAAACACGGTATAGCCGAGCTGGGGGTATCGCTCAGGTTAGTTGAAAAATTTCAGCGGGGCTCACTACTTACGCTGAAAGGGTTGTAATCTAACAAAGCTATAAGTCTAAGATACCTTGTGGTACTAGTGACCCTTTCATATAGTTGAGTCGACATAATAGCGGAGATCCGCTTGTATGCCTTTGGATTGAGACAAAGTGTATGCATGATAGAAATAAGTCAAGAAATGTGCACACGGTATGCAAAACAAACTTTAAGCCTAAGATTTGGCTATAACAGGGACACATACTTGGGCACGAGACGTACTGTTATGAAATGAGTCGCTGATACTAAGTTCATAAGTTTATAACCAAGCCATTTTCGGAGACAAAATAAGAAATTATAAGCAAGCCATTTCCAGAGATGAAATGAGAGTCTATGACCAAGCCATTTCCAGAGACAAAATGGGAGTCTATGAATAAGCCATTTTCAAAGACAAAAAGTGGGTCTATGAATAAGCCACTTCCGGAGATGAAATGGGGTAAAGGCCTTAGGGCAAGTATTGAGTAAAGATACACGTTGTTGTGAGGCACGACCTTGATATTGATACACGAATAGAGTTTATTGCACGACCAATGTTGTTGTGTCTCAAAGTATGGGCCGAAAGGCAAGCATGAGTCGGTATGTTGACATTGTTGGCACGAGAATGGTCGAGAAGCACAAAGATAAGTAAGTTATTATTGCTAGGAATGGTGATGGTCTAGAGACACAAAATAGGCCAGGCAACTATGTCCTAAAACTGATCCTAAGGCAAGATTATAAAGATAATCAAAAGAAGAAGTTGTACTCAATAAATGAACATGTTGGTTTTGTTTGGGTGGACGAGGAGCTCACACCACCAGTACGGTTGTCCACTGACACCCAATAGTTTTCATACACAGGTAACAGGTACTTGCTCGTCACGGCAGAGCTTTCTTGGACGCGCTGAGGCATGGAGTTCCTTGGCGTTTCAAGGCGTGCAACCGCATAGAAGACTTTACCTATATGGAACATAATGTATAGACATTGCTTATCTGAAGCACCTTCAAGTTGCAAGTCGAAGGGGCACCTATGGTTCATTTTATTGAGAGATGAGAGAGAGCAGAGTGATTTGTAATATGAGGAAGAGTGATCTGAGTGATGTAATCTTGGCCTCGTGTCATATTTGTAATCTTTGTTTCTGAATCAACAAAGAGCTATTTGCATGACTTGTGTTGTTTCAACTTTTCGTTGGTGATATACTATTTATTCAATATTTCTGCTTCGAGACTTCTGTGCGACGATCCCATCGCTTAGCTTGTAATTGGCTAGGCTTGCACGGCATCACGACCTAGTGAGGACGATTGCACCTCCGGGAGCGGGGCTTGACATAATGTTATCAGAGAACGGCTTTTCGTCCTTAGACTTTCAATTGAATTCTTTAACCCTGATGTCTTCGTTCTAAATGTCATTTTCGTAATTCGATATCGTTGGTGCACTCTTTCTCAATGTTTTGCGAGATGTTTCATATAATAAGTCTATATTTTATAAATTCTCATGAGGGAAAATTTGAATGGTTTTACTTAAGGCACGATTGGCTAAGTCGGGCTGGGCATATACACCAAGATTTGCATTGACCTTGGCAAAGTTGTATGCAAGATTCAATTTTCTTCGGACGAGAATAAGTTTGACTTGATTCATAGAATGCAGGATGACTATCACAAGGGGTGCTATCGGACGATGTTATCATCAATGCGACATAGATGAACGTTCTTAGAAATTAAGGAATGGTTCGAATGGAGTTTCGAAGTAATCGGTTGTGATTCGAAATTTCTTTCATAGATTATCGAGTAACTTTATCCCTGAGTGGTGTATGGGATAGCATCGGAGATGTTGATCAATTGAGGATACGGGTACCGATGAGTCTATCTGTAAATGAGACGACTATGCAAAGCCTTAGAAAGAGTATTCAAAGTAATCATGACTTTAGATAGCTATTACTAGCTGATTCAAACAAACGAGAAGACGACGTGCATCGACAGGATTGCGTTGACTGTGAAATACAAAGTGATAAGAATATATTGATTGGATCGAAGAAAATTTAAGCTAAAACAAACAAATGACTCAATTGAGAGATTGATATAAATTATATATAAAAAGTTAGCACGATTGGATGATAGCGTGCATGGAAATATCAATTGCAAGGTATGTGAATTACGCTAGGGATCAAAGAAGAAATTAATTGATAACTAAGATGGACAATAACAAATGTGATTTGGGCTTGAACGAATTGATCATATGACTTGTTCGGAAGTTAACTAAAATGAAATTGACATTGGACATGTAAGAGTTGATCGTATATCCAGTTGGATGATAGTATTAGTTGCACAACTTGGAGTTCATTGCAAAGGAAGATCGTCAGGTTATGTATATCATCGATGGTATTGAGGCGTATCATAGATCGATATGCGATAACTCAGGAGTACTCTGATTCAAAGAATAATGATAGTGTAAAATGTTATTAACTAGATGGATACAAAATTTAGGCTTTTGATAGTGATGTTTGGATTACTTGATAAGATTAAATTGAAGTTTGTGTGAATGGATACTACTAGGACTATGGGAAATAAAAATATTGATAGATTCGTTGAATCGATGATTTAAAGATTATTATGACTTTGACCCCTGGATTGAATGCTGCGAATGCAAATAGGAGAAAACTATGTTCAAAGTTTAGAAATCAGAGTGAAGGAGATCAGGGCATGGCAATTGGAATATTTTGGCTTGTGGTTTGATGCGAAGGTGAATTCGAGGATTGTTTGGACTTGTGAATGGCGATAAAGTAAGTTTGAGGATTGAGTAGATCGAATGTGCATATCGAGAATGAATTAGTGTCACAACCCGCACCCGAATATTCGGGCACGAGTGCGTGGGCCACGCCCAGCCTACACTGCAGTATCGGTGGTAATACGCTGTCAAGTACCCAATAATATATATATCTGAACAGTTCTGTGATCCATTAAAACATCATGTACTCAAATCACATACAGCTAAGGAATATATGAAATAAAGACAACAATAGAATGTAATAAATAATCATACATATCAAGAAATGTATCAGAGACATATCTGATGGACAAGACATAAATATAGAAAAGAATATGGCCTAGAGCTTACAAGAGGTCAACTCACGATCCAAAAGAACGTCGAGATCTGTCATCAAGAAGTCCAAAGTGTGGGGCATAACATTAACTTAAAAAATAGTTATCCAGTCAGGATTGGAACGAGCACATCACAAACAACACTATCCAGTAAATGATAAAGACTATGTAACATTAAATAGAGAGAATATACAAGAATAAGTAAAGTGTACATGAAAGTAGCATGGCATGGTAAAACTGTAAACTAGAGCAAGGAAGAGTAAAGCAGGTTGTCTCATGTACAAGAGTCAAAAATCTATACTAACTATGTGAGTAAGTACTAGCTTCGACATGTGCCCAGCTTAGGAACTTGCACAAGGTATACTGGCCTGGTTAATCATACGTGAGGTGTATGATTAACACTCACAAGGATCTAAACATACACAAGGAGGGTATTGATCACATATTTACATTACTACTTCTCGCCCCTGACTGATACAGTGGATCCAATCATGATACATTATGACACAAATTCTCTGAGAAGGTCGCGAGCCTTCACAGGAAACGTGTTTATACAATGCACAAGAAACAAGGACAAGACTTGCACAAGATATACCAAGAAATACAAGGAATAAAAATTTATGACGGGATCTAGAGAATACTAATCCGTGTGACCAACGTGTCAAGAAATCAAGGATATCTATACTAAATACACGAAACATAGAAAATAACATAAACGGAAAATTACCAGAGAATGTACTCGCCTTAATTTAGTTGGAGTCAATGTGCATGACATGAACGTATCTACACTGAATAGGAATCGATACTATGCTCTACAATATGGTCCCAAATAATGACACTGGCAGTTCCATTGAGTCCAGAATAGTCCAAATAGTCTAGTTGGTATGTAGAAGTCCAGGTTCAAAATTGGCACAAAAATCGAGATAGGAGAGAAGTCCGTGATCATGAAAGAAAATGACTATATTAGTCATAATTTAGAGATGATTTAAGAAATTAATTAAGAAATTAATCTCGAGGGCAACAATGTGTATAAATATACTTATATTTAAAAGTACTTGATTTTCCCATTATTTTTCTGGTGAACCAGCCGACCAATTCCCAACTCCTTTTTTTCTCACCACGCCAGCCACTTCATTCAATCAATCATATGTTAAGACACTGGCAATCATGACTTTTTCTTTTTATTTATAATATCTTTAAAACATATTTTATCTCAAATATAAATAAAGCCCATATATTATATTCGATACAAATAAATTTAGGAATTCTTTTCTAGAGATAACCCTCTAATTTGGCAAATACTGTTTTAGGTTATATATATATAAATATATATATATTTTTTTAGGTTATATATATATATATATATATATTTTTTTATATATATATATATATATGTAAAACATGGTATTAGTAACTTGTCAAATAGGGTTTTTAGGTCAAACTTAGTATTATTTTAGAAATTTTTACATATTTTATAATTTCCCAATAAACATCACTACTAATAATACCAATAATAATAATAAAATACAATGTATACATTTATATATGTTTTTAACAATATATAAACATACATACATATGAGGGTACAAAATATATACAATTGTATACATATATATATATACATATATACTTATAGCCCGAACCTTAATCCTATTCATTAATAGAAAAGATAATAATAATAATAATAATAATAATAATAATAATAATAATAATAATAATAATAAGTAATTAATCATTCACTTAACTATTAAAACTGATAAGGGGGAAAAGCTCTCTATTATGAGTACATTCTCATCTCTATTTAAATCAAAATCCCAAAACAACCCCAATAGAAACCCTAACATTTATTATAGCTAATGATAAAAAAGATACTAATAATATTAACAATTTTTATTCACAATTACTTAAGTAGAGAAGGGGGTTCACTGGCTGCTCCCTTATTCTCTCTCTAATCCCACAAAGAATGGAAGATGCGAGTAAGAGAGGGGAGGGAGATGTTGTCAACCCCCGAGTTTCCCCAAAACCTACTGTAAGGGAGAGAGAGACATGGAGAAGAGAGGAGGGGGATTCGAGGGTCTCACCAAGCGTGCGTGCACATCGTTTAGCACGCCCGACGCAGAGGTGGCACGGGTCTGGCCGAAAGTCGACCGCGCGGATCCGAGACGCAGTAGCACTCGAGAGACGAGGGGATGGCAAGATTCGGTAGGAGGGTGCCAGATCTGGAGCAGGAGAAGACAGCGCCAGGTCACCGGCTTGGAGGCAACGGCTGTTCCCGTCCCCGAGGGTGGAGGATACGATCGCCGACTTCGCGAGGCGGTGGCAAGGTAAAGGGATTCACTGTCTCTTCTTCTTGCCTTTCCTTTGTTGGTGGTGGCGATCTTGATGGTGATGGTGGTTCTTGCGGCCAGTCGGGATCCGATAAGGAGGTGGTGTTGTTTTGGTAGTGATGAACGGGGGTCCAGGCGGAGGAGGAAAACAGTCGGAGTTGGCCGGGGCATACGGGTGAGGGTGTTAATGATGATGGTAGTGGCAGTGGTGGCTGTGAATGAGGTCATGAGGTCGAAAGGAGAGAATGGTGGCTATTAGTGAGGGTGGCTAAAGGGAAGTGACAGGGATAATGGCCGGCGATGGCCAGATATTGGTCGAAGATGAGAACAAAAGTAGTGGTTAGGGATGATGATGTTGGGTTGCAGGGAGGCTAAGGAAAAAATGGTGGCTTGCTAGGAATCTCTAGGGAATAGGAATTTGTCTTGTAAGGTATTGGAAGATGTCCAATACTTATAGGGTAGGTTTGAAACCCTAAAGGCCACAAATGTAAAAGTAAAAGTTATAGAAAAATAGTAGAAAAATGGTAACCACCAATACTAACTGCTAACCATTATTGCTATTCATTTAATTATGAGCTAATTAATCATTAGTATTAATTAGCTGTCTCTTCTTCTTGCCTTTCCTTTGTTGGTGGTAGCGATCTTGATGGTGATGGTGGTTCTCGCGGCCAGACGGGATCCGATGAAGAGGTGGTGTTGTTTTGCTAGTGATGAACGGGGGTCCAGGCGGAGGAGAAAGACGGTCGGAGTTGGTCGGGGCATACAGGTGAGGGTGTTAATGTTGATGGTAGTGGCAGTGGTGGCTGTGAATGAGGTCGGGAGGTCGGAAGGAGGGAATGGTGGCTATTAGTGAGGGTGGCTGGAGGGAAGTGACAGGGCTAATGGCCGGCGATGGCAGGATATTGGTCGAAGATGAGAACAGAAGTGGTGGTCGGGGATGATGCTGTTGGGTTGCAGGGAGGCTAAGAAAAAAATGGTGGCTTGCTAGGAATCTATAGTGAATAGGAATTTGTCTTGTAAGGTATTGGAAGATGTCCAATACTTATAGGGTAGGTTAGAAACCCTAAATGCCACAAATGTAAATGTAAAAGTTATAGAAAATATAGTGGAAAAATGGTAACCACTAATACTAACTGCTAACCATTATTGCTATCCATTTAATTATGAGCTAATTAATACTAATTAATCATTAGCTAGCTATAGATATTAACAAATAGTATTAATTAGTTACTAAATATATTTATTTTACAAAAAACATTTTATCAATCATTTTATTTACTAAAAACATTACTCAATATATATATATATATATATATATATATATATATATATATATATATATATATATATATATATATATATATATATATATATATATATATATATATATATATGTTCGGCGCTCGTAGCGCGAGTGGCACGAGGGGGGGCTCTCGGCGGGGAGACCCGGGATCGAGCCCCCCCCTCCCGTATCAACCCGGCTGGCTGGCAGTGGCCACGGGGTTGATGGGGATGCGCGGACACCAAAATATATATATATATATATATATATATATATATATATATATATATATATATATATATATATATATATATTCAAGAATTAAGTAGAACAAAAATCATTTATGTTAAACCTCTTTTCTCATACAAAAGTAAATACTTATTACCTTTTAGGAAAATGACAGATTTATTTAGGACGAGAAAATCTCGAAAAATATAGTTTTTCTCAAAACCAAGGCCAACAAGCACCGCTAGCATAATACGGTTAAAATACATTTCATTTTATGACGTCAAAGATTTAGAAAAAGTTCATAAATTCGAAAATTTAAAAATTCAAATTTTTTAGAAATTTGGTAAACGAAGGTTACAAATCAACCCTCCTTAAAGAAATTTCGTCCTCGAAATTTAAGATCGACGGGGTCAACCGAAGGTTCAAGTATAGTTAGAATTTTAGGCACGATCATGAAGAATGATATATTTAGCATGAACTAGAATAATCAGATCAAAAAAATTTACGCACAACCAAGGATAAGGTCAAAGTATGGTCAAATCAATTAGGGACGATTTAGTATGAAAATTCAAGTTATTTAGGCACGATTTCGAGTCACGGCTAATAAAACCAATATAGGTTTAGTTATGATCAAGGTAGGAGCAGATTTGAATATGGCACGATCAATAGAATCTAGGCTCGATAAGATCAGAGTTAAAGTCGCACAGACAAGATCAAACCAAGACTTGGTATGACCAAGGATAAAATTTAGCATGATCAAGATTTGAAGTTAAAGTCTTATAGACACGATTAAAAATCTAATGAACAAATTAGTCAATTCATGAATAACGATCGTAGCTCGGATGTGATTAGAAATTTGGGAATGATTTAAAATCACTTAGGCACGACAAAGGATGGAGTTACCTAGATTAAAATCTAGGCATGAATTCGGAATGAATCCTTAGCACGAGCAACTATTGAATCGAAACCTAGACATGAATAGAAAATTGTTCAGACATGATCAAATTTCAAATTCTGACACGACTAAGTTCATGTATAGTCGTGATCGAAGATCAAGATTTTAGGCACGATTAGAGAGAAGAATAATACGTGTAGTCGTGATCGTCAGAAATCATGATCTTAGGAATGAAGGTCGTCTAGTTATGTAAGATCATCTAGGCATGATTAACGATAGAAATTTGGACATAATCACGATTAGTAATAATTTCAGTCATAATTAGGATGGAACCAAGATGTTACTACGAATTCGTTCGAAGTTTCAGGCTCAAGTAAAAATAGGATTTTTCAGGAAGGAAGTCAAGGTAACCATCTCATTCTACTTCGACTACAGCAGGGTCATCCAAAGTCCAGTTATACTACTACATGAATTATAATCTTTAGTCATAAGATTAAACTCCTCTGTAAATACTATAGGCTTGACCTCATTCCAAAGACACTACTCATGAACATATTCTTATTATAACTCCTTGATTCTCTTTTTTTCAACTTAATCATCTTGAAAATTGTAAGTCCCTTACCTTGTCTTTAATTTGGATCTGAAATCCCTGAATCAAGATTTATAAATTTTTTGAACATTGTTCAAATTTATACCCCTCGTATTACTTTAATATAATGTCACATCCATGCATTTTGTTTATTCAACTTCCACTTATCCTTCAATCTTATATCTTTAAATGTTACCCTTCCTAAAATTTAGAAGTCCTACAAAAATCTATAAAGTTTCCTATAATTCCAAAAAGTCTGCGTTTTACCAGTTCTTAGTCATTCTTCCATCAATCCTTTACTCAATTTCGTAACACCTCTGTATGTAGTTAAAATCTCTTCTCCGATGTGCCTGAAATTTCTAGATTTAATATCCTAGCCTTTGCCCGATAATAAAATATCTCAAGAATCAGTAACTTATAAACATCCAAGTTTCCTCAAAATCAAATCGTCCTTGAATATCCTCATTAGTTTTACAACTCTGGTAGAGCTATAGTTCTTACCATTTTATGTATAATCCACTGCTATTCTTTCTTGAAATTTTTATATGTTCTCTCTTACATGAAGTAACCCACACCCTAAATAATTTCTCTAAGTGCAATCATTTCCAAATTAATACTGCATATCACTTGATTTTTGCTACCAATCTTAGTCATATCCTTCTTCCACCAATTTTATCGCAATGCCCAACATTCCATATTTCTACTAGGATTACCACATGATAATTTTTTTGTCCTTTCTGAGCGAGACGATTACGATATTTTCTCAGTCTTTCCTAAGTAAAGAGATATGAAAGTTCAAGATAGATAAAAGTATAGCTAACAGGTTTAAATATGAGTTAGATTAATGGATGTAAGTATGACAGAAATAACAAGGTGAAGAAAATGAGATTATGATTTTTGCTCTTGCTCATTAGTCATAACCAAGTCGTTGTCCTTCCTTTTCTTGCATTTGCCTATATTCAAAAAAATAAATTTCAACCTCTAAGTTGTTCACTTCTGTCTTAATAATCAACTCTCACTGACCAATCCCTCTTCATGACTCTGAGTCACTAGTTATCAACTATTGATAAATTTGTTGCCTAATCTTCATCCCTAACATTTATGTAAATCCTTCCAGGTTTTCACTTCTAGAAATTTCCATCACTCTTATCATCCACTATTGTTAACTCCATGCCATTGATGTTTCCTAATGAGATACAAAAATTCCAAATTATCACACTTTATTTTTATTGTTTTCTCTAACCAACTTCTCTTATTGTTCATAAAACTTAGATTCACTTGTTGAGTCCTCCTTCTACAACCTGATCAAAATCTCCGTCATCACTGATCAGTACTATATATCTATACTAACCCTTCTTCTACCATTTTTGTCTCAATGATTTCTTACATCTTTGGAACTACATCCCTTGTAAATTGTTTGTATCTAGTGCCACTTCCTGGCTACCTTAAGCAAGAAGGAAAATTTTATCTCTCTCAATGGCTTTTATTACTATAAAAGCTATATTGACCTCCTCCTTAATGATTTCTTTGTCACAAGTCCATACAATACTATCCTCTCAATTATAATACACCCATAAGTAATTTCTAGGTTGTTCATGCAATCATTGTTCCGTTTCTCAGTAGCTTTCCGTTTGTTTCTTAAATCGATTTCAACATACCCTAAAGTCCTAATTGTGATATCTTGGTCAAGTTTAAGTTTCTCGAAGGTAATCTAAAATAATTCTCATCCCTCATTTTAATATCTTGATAATCATATTCTCAACCCGAAAGGTTATAAGTGCAAATTCCACTTCCTTGTTCCTTCTAGAGTCCTTATACCTTATGTCAATGCAAGAATTTGGGTTCAACAATGAACAGATATTCAAAAGTCAGGATGAGCGAAAGCAAGTAAAAATAGGCTCAACACAGTTTCGAAGTAAGATTCTCGAGGTCATCCATGAAATCTATCAAGAGATCCTAATATGTTATTGAGTACCAAATCTTCTAAAGTATCATATGACTCTAAAATCTTTATCCTAAGGCAGGCTCGTAATAGTATGGCTAAGCCTAAGAACTACCACAACTTTGCGCTAGTTGCGAAGACAAACCTGCATGGGCCACCACAAAAATGTGTTACGACTCGCACCAAAATATTCGGGCATGAGTACATGGGCCGCGCATAGCCTACGCCATAGTATCGATGGTAGAACACTGTCAAGTACCTAATAATATATATCTGAACAATTCTATGATCCACTAAAATATCATGTACTCAAATCACATACAGCTAAGGAAGATATGAAAGAAAGACAACAATGGGATCTAATAAATAATCATACATATCAAGAAATGTATTGGAGACATATCCGATAGACAAGACATAAATCTAGAAAAAAATATGACCTAGAGCTCATAAGAGGTCATCACGATCCAAAAGAACGTCGAGATCTGTCATCAAGAAGTCCAAAGTGTGGGGCATAACATTACCTAAAAAAATAGTTGTTCAGTTAGAATTGGAACGAGTACATCACTAACAACAGCTCCCAGTAAATGATAAAGACTATATAACAGTAAATAGAGAGAATATATGAGAATAAGTAATGTGTACATGAAAGTAGCATGGCATGGTAAAACTGTAAAGTAGAGCAAGGAAGAGTAAAGCAGGTTATCTCATGTTCATGAGTCAAGAATATATAGTAACTATGTCAGTAAGTACTAGCTTCGACATGTGGCCGGCTTGAAAACTTGCACAAGGTCTAGTGGCCTGGTTAATCATACGTGAGGTGTATGATTAACACTCACAAGGATCTAAAGATGCACAAGGAGGGTATTAACCACATATCTACACTACTACTCCCCGCTCCCGACTAATACAGTGGATCCAATCATGACACATTATGACATGGATTCTCTGAGAAGGTCATGAGCCTTCACAGGAAATATGTCTATACAATGGACAAGAAACAAGGACAAGACTTGCACAAAATATACCAAAAAACAAGGAATAACATCTCATGACGGAATCCAGACAATACCAATCTATGTGACCAATATGTCAAGAAATCAAGAACATCTATCCTAAATACATGAAACATAGAAAATAACATAAATAAAAAATTATCAGAGAATGTACTCGCCTTAATTTAGTTGGAGTCAACGTGCACGACACGAACGCGTCGACATGGAATGGATATCGATGCTATGCTCCACAATATGGTCCTAAATAACGATACGGGTAGTTCCAATGAGTCTATAATAGGCCAAATAGTCCAGTTGGTATGGAGAAGCCCAGGTTCAAAGTTGGCATAAAAATCAAGATAGGAGAGAAGTCCATGATCATGAAAGAAAACGACTATATTAGTCATGATTTAGAGATGATTTAAGAAACTGATTAAGAAATTAATCTCGAGGGCAAGAATGTGTATAAATAAACTTATATTTAAAAGTACTTATTTATAATATCTTTAAGACATATTTTATCTCAAATGTAAATAAAGCCCATACATTATATTCGATACAAATAAATTTAGGAATTCTTTTCTAGAGATAAACCTCTAATTTGGCAAATACCGTTTATATATATATATATATATATATATATTTGAAAATAGAACTTTATTGATGTATCAGGCGCAAAATACCGAAGCCTATACAAGTAAGCGCATCAAGCGCGAGCTGAAAAATAGACAACCAAAAGGTCTGGAGCAGAAAACTGCTCGCAAGGACGAGCGCCATGCTAGGACAGAATAGACCAGAGAAATTTGTGGAATGTGAGCAACACCTTCCGGTCTTGGAGATTTGCCGAAAGGTTTTCCTGAGCAGCGGGTTGGGGTTGTATTGGCGACCATCATATCTAAATTTGTTCCGATTCTTCCAAAGGACGCAGATCACGGCGGCTGTGATGATCTGATGCCCGTGAGAGGAGCCTCAACTGGCGAGGAGATCGTTGAAGCCCCCGGCTTGAAGGTCGTGCTTGCATCGAAGGGAGAGGCTGTCCCATAGGCCAGCGGTGAGGTCGCCGGAGAGCAGGACGTGCTCGACAGTTTCTGGCCGGTGAAAGATGCAGCAGTGGCATTTCGATGCCAGGCTGAAGCCCATGGAGGTTAGGGAGCCGTCGGTAGGAAGCTTCCTGCGGTAGGCTCTCCATAGCAGAATAGATCATTTAGAAGGGATACAGGACTTCCAGAATGGGGCGATAATTATGGATGGCACACCAATGCCTCTAATTACTGTCTTAGCCGACGCTAACGAAAAGGTTCCATCAGATGAGGGAATCCACTTCCAGAGGTCTGGGTCGTTACAGAGTTGGGTGCTAGCGGCGGCAAGTCTGCCTTCGGCCTCTGGGCCATGCCAGTCTCTGACCCTGTCCCATTGCCAGCCGTAGTCGGAATTCCAAAGATCGCGGATCAAGCAGGTCGGAGGGGCATTAGGGGTTGGAAGGAGGACCGCGTTACCGAGCCACCGTTCATGGCGTAGGGACGACCAACCGTTGCCAGGCTGTAAGCGTATGTGGGGTTCAATGAGGTGACGTCCATGAAGGATGCGGCACCAGGATGCCGACGATCTGTTGTTCGCAACCGCGATCGTGGGGTGGTGATATCGAAAGTATCTGGCCTTCATGAACCTGGTCCAGAGAGAGGTGTCCGTGCGGAGCTTACACCACAGCTTCATGGAGCAGGCGTCGACGATGTTCGTCAGTTTACTGAAACCCAGCCCGTCCTCATTCGTGGGTCTGGCCATAGAGTCCCAGCTGCCCCAGTGGTGCTTGTCCCTACCTTCGGAGTGGCCCCAGAAGAAGTCAGAGAAGAGGAATTCCAATGAGGATAATACCTTCTTAGGAGGGGAACAGATGGTCAGGGTGTAGGTGGGGATGTAGGACAGGACGTGCTTGATCAGGATCATTTTACAGCCTGGGGATAGGGTCGCATTGTACCATCCCTCGACTTTTTTCCTGATTTTCTTCACCAGGTCCATGAAGATGCCAGAGTTCGCTTTCCCGTACACCAGTGGGCAACCTAAGTAAGAGAATGGTGGGTATACGGTGGCAAAAGAGGTCATGTTGGATAAGGTTTTTGAGTGGATCCTGTCAGTTTTGTAGTGGGTGTAGATGACGCTTTTGTTGGTGTTAACTTGCTGCCCCGAGCATCTGGTGTATTTCTCTAGAGTGCGGTGGACCACCTCGATCGACCCGATGTCGCCGGAGGAGAAGATGAGGATGTCATCCGTATATGCCAGGTGGGTGATCAAAGGGCATCCGGTGGTGGTGTGGTAGTGATTGAATCTAGGGATGTTGGCCAATTTATTGAGCTTTCTGCTGACCGCGTCGGCGGCAATGATGAATATTGTGGCTGATAGGGGGTCACCCTGTCGGACCCCCCTGCTGGATTTGAAAAAGCTCGCAGCTTTCCCGTTTATGACAGTGGAAAATCGGGAGTTGCTTATGGATCTGAATATGACGTCTATCCAAGTTTCGGAGAATCCGAAGGCCCTGAAAACCAAAATCATGAACTGCCAGTCCAGGCGGTCATAGGCTTTCTCCATGTCAAGCTTGATGGCCACGTTCCCCCCTGGCTGGGAATTTCATGCAGATAATGATTTCCTGTGCTAGAAGGATGTTGTCGGTGATGTTCCTACCCGGGACAAAGCCGCTTTGCTCTTCGGAGATGATCTTGGGAAGGAGAGCTGCCATGCGGGTGGCGATGATCTTCGCGATAATTTTACTGGTGAAGGTGCATAAGCTGATGGGTCGAAAGTCTTTGAAGGTCTCCGGGTTGTCTTTTTTAGGGATGAGGATGAGGTTTGTGCAGGAGATGGAGTTGGGGTAGCTAGCGCCTTGGAAAAAGGTGACTGCGGCCTCGAGGAGGTCTAATTCAATACGTCCCAGCAGGATCGAAAGAACATGCCGGAGAAGCCGTCGGGACCGGGAGCGCTGTGCGCGTCGAGGGACCACACTGCGGCTTTAACTTCGTCCGTAGATGGGGGGGTCAGCAGTTGATCGTTCTCACGGGTGCTGATCAGGTTGGGGTTCTTGGCCAGGAAGTCTTCGTCCTTAGCGATGAACTCTTTAGCAAAGAGTTTGGTGTAGAAATTGGTCGCCACCGTATAGATGTTCCTCTGGTCTTTGAGAATGGTACCGCTGTCGTCGGTGATTTGGTGCAGGATAAGTTGTTGCCTGTGGCCTTTGACGCAAGAGTGGAAGAAGCTGGAGTTTCTATCCCCTTCGGCATCCTAGGTAAGTCTGGCTTTCTGTTTCCAGAATTCGGTTACAACCTTCAGCCTAGATTTGAGGAGGGCTCTGGTGAGGTTGAGTGTGGCACGATTTTCTAGAGAACTGGTCGAGGCATACTGGGACTCAGCCCGAGTGACGTCATCCTCAGCCGTCTTAATAGCCTGGAATATGTTACCAAAAGTGCTTCTGCTCCAGGTCGAAAGCGTACGTCTAGTAGCTTTAAGTTTGTCTGCCACTCGAGCGAGGGGGTCGAGGTTGCTAATGGATCCCCAGGCGGAGGCCACGATATTGCAGAATTGAGGGTGGTGGCTCCAGAATTTTAGGAATCGGAAAGGTTTCTTGATAAGGTTAAAATTGATGCTGATCTCGATCAGGAGGGGGAATGGTCAGATTCAGTGGTGTTGTGGTGGGAGAGATTTGAGATGAGACCCAAGTCTGACCAACGATTGTCGACGAGCACGCGATCAAGATGGAAGTATTGTCTACGGGCGCCTTCCTGCATGTTGCACCAGGTGAATGCGTTCCCGGATAAGGGGAGTGGAAACAAGTGTTCGTTGAAGATAAAGGTATTAAAGTCATTCATGGCCTGCTGAGGATGTGGGCGGCCCCCGGACTTCTCATCTCTGCTCGAGAACACGTTAAAGTTGTTGATGCAAAGCCACGGGAGGTAGTTGAGGAGGAGGTGGGTGTCTGTCAGAGTGTTCCAGAGCAGCTTGCGTTCAGGGATGTCACCGCTGCCGTGGACGGCAGAGAGGAGGGTACAAGATTGAAGGAAGGGATGTTCGACCCAGCAGGAGAGAGCCTGTTTGGAGTCGTAAACGGTGTCGAATTTATATCCGGCGGCGAAGAGGATCCAGATGTCGTTGCATCCGATGACTGCGGCCGGGAATCCGAGATGCAGCTGGATGGATTTGAGTTTTCTGTGAGGGATTTTGGGTTCGATGATGACTAAGATATCTATTTGGTGGATCTTCTTGAGGCTAAGTAATCTGGTCAAGGTGGGTATATTGGTGTAGAAGCATGAAAATTTCAGCAGTCTTGACAACCATGCGCCCAAGCCAGAGAAGTCATATGCGCCCAAACCAGAGAAGTCATATGCACCCAAGTCACCAGAGCGAGTCATATGCGCCCAAGTCACCAGAGCATGCTATGCGCCCATGTGCCCACTCTAGACTCCTCCAGAAGGGGGCGCATAGCCCTATTTCAGGCTATGCGCCTAAGTCAGGACAGCCCCCGACTCGATCAAACCCACGATCAATCGTGCACCGAAGCATACGGCCACGTCAGTCTCCACGAGCAGTCGTGCACCGGAGCATGCGGCTACGTCAACCCCACGATTAACCTACGATCACCCAGTCTACATGTGCCTATACTATATATGCCCAAAGCAGGACTATGCGCCCACATAAAATCGGTATATTTTCTTATGTGGGCGCATAACATCATTCTAGCCCGAAAATGACTATAAAAAAGGATCTCATACCTCTTCAAAAGACAGAACGGAGAGCATTTTCAAGTGCCAAATTGCTGCACTTCTTGCCAGTGAGCCGAGAGTTAGCAATTTTCTTAGGTTTTCTTCCACTTTTGTAATCGAAGTGTCAATGGAGTAAAGGAGCAACTGCCGTTCGATCTCCATCATCCCATTCCGCAGAATTTTTTTGTACTTGCGGATCCTCGGCGTAGGATCTCTCAGGCATACTTATTTGTGGTGCCTTGTGCCAATAAGAAAAGATAGCATTTCTTCTTCTTTTTTGTGTGTGTCCACAAAAATGGCGACTCTGCTGGGGACTACATTTTCCTCGGACGAGAAGGTGGTGACGCAATCCGATACCGACAAAGTAGGAAGCACTCAAAAGATGTTGATCGTGAAGTTCTATCAGCAGGCGTTCGAAGAGATGCTCTCGAGGGACGGCTCTACTCCCTTAAAATCAGTGAAGCCAAACAAGTCTCGCAAGACTTGGCTTCCGAAGGCTTGTGGTGCATATCCTGTCGGTGTCATAGAAGATATGCAACCGAAGGACTTTGCCACATGGGTGCATAGAGCTCCTCTGTGGGCGCATGGCTCTACGACATAAGCTCCACAAATAAAGAAGGCTCATACCGTTCTGGGCTCTACTAGCCCAGCGACTTCTCTCTTGTGCAACCAACGACAAAGTGTTCAACGCTCGCGACTTGGCAAAAAAACACTATGATGCTAAGAATCAAAGTGCTCGACACTCTGGGCAAACTCAGCGAGGCTCACGAACGAAGGAGACGAAACTGGAAGAAAACAACGTCGCTTTACCAAGCATGCGCCCAAAGCTATGTGCCCAAGAGGGTGTGTGGGCGCATAACTCTGGCCAGAAGACTTTTATCTTCGACAGATTATGCATCTAGGGTCATGCGCCCAAGGCTATGCGCCCAAGCTCTACTAACCCATGCTATGTGCCCACATCGAGGAAGCTTAGGCATGCTGCCAAGACTTCTGGAAAGCATACACCCAAAGGCAGACTCCAGGATCTATGCGCCCACAGCAAAAAGACAGGCCCCAACGCGTATAGTACGGTGCTGTCTTCAAGGTCATCACAGAACTTAGGTGTGGGGGTTTCCCCAGCACGGGAACTAAGTCCGGATGCACCAACTCTCCTTACAAACCCATATGCGAAGCTCGGCGATGCATGTGGCATGGATTTTAAGGCAAAACTCCCTTCCGCTAACTTACGTAACATGATAAACCATAAGCGTAAAGCGAAGGAGGATACAACAATTCATGGTGTACATTCGTGCACCAGTATTGTCATCAACTGTTGCTGCTCCAAAGCAATAAGAGTGCCTAAGAGGCAGTCCGTATTTTGACGACCGTATCGCTCTGATGATGAAAAGCCGCTGTGTGTTTCATCCAACATGGCTTCATGGGGTCCCCCTTACGGGAGCCCCGATCAAAGAAGGTAGACCACAAACCCAACTTTTTCTCTCAGTTTCACAAATAGAAGAAGAAGTCTGCCAACAGATAGTCAACAAGCTGTCACATCTGAAGGAGTCTATATGGGTACTCGGTCAAGGACGAGATTCCGTATAGACGATAAGGACTCCCATGCTGGAGGTGATGATCCTTCAGCTGGGGGTAGTATTCCCTCAGAGTCTGAAGCAGATGACCTTCACCCCGGGGGTAGCCTTCCAGATGACGATGATCTCTCCGAGTCTGATGGTGACTATCTACCTCCCCTACCTGAAGACGAAGGACTTTTCAACTCAGAGATAGACAATATCAGCACCAGTTATACTATTTTTTCTGTTCATCCTCACATGTTATCTACATACATGACAGATGGAGAGGGACCTGAAGAAGCCAGTGATCAGACCAACAAACAGCTAGAGGGTCTTGAAACAGCATTTGCCAAGATCACTGATATGCTTACCAGTATCATGGCGGTCCAAGCTGCTGGGGCTGTTCCTCCACCTCAACAAAACATCTCGGCACACGTTAGTCCGGCTCATAGCAACAACCCTCCTTCACTACAGAAGGAGTATCATTCTATTGTACCTCCTCCAAATCTTACAAATACGGGGGTGGTCCTTCACCAACGACGCCTGACAACCGTACAGCAGCCGTTTCTCAACACCTGCTCAATCAACAGGATGCAATTGATTCTCTTGTTGCCCATCTCGATACCATCTCTCACAAATACGAGCTTCAGAAGATGGGGATATCTCAACCTTACCCTCCTGAATGGGAGAACGCTACTTGCCCTCCTAACTACAAGCTACTAACGCAAAATTCATTTAACGGAATGACTTCTCATCGCCAACACATGACATACTTCAACATGCAGACTCTACACTTACCCAGGGATGATCCGTTCTTGTCAAAGCTATTTATTAGCACCTTTCAGGGGGTAGCTTTTGAATGGTTCTGCGGTCTGTCTGACGGTTGTATTAATTACTTTAAAGACTTGGAGAGATTATTCCTCAACATGTTATATGAGAGTGGCATGCATGTTAGTATGTCCACCCTCATCGAGACCAAGCAAAGGAGGACTGAGTCTGTCATTGCTTTCATCGAACGCTTCAGGCGACTAGCATTGAAGATGCCCTTCGGTATACCAGACTCAGAACTTATGGATACTTGTCGACATAACTACTTTCCTATAGTGAAGTTCTGTCTGGGTATACATAAGTATGATACATGGCCCGCTTTCATTGGGGCCGCTGATGCTGCTGAAAATAACGTCCCTAATCTGGAATTACTGGGGCTGAGAACACCCAAATCTGAAGACATAGGCAAGCACCCTCAAACTATCCCTGTCCGTAGGGGTAAAGGGAAAGAAGTATTGAAGGTCGACACTTGTAACGCCCCAGTCCTAAAATACGTAGGACTTAGAAACGTAGATATGCCAGCTGTATTCATACGAAGTACACTCCAATATATGGAATCCTTGTATGAATACATAAGCTGTAAAATATAGTAGAACCATAACTAATCTCATCCACACAAGAATAAATGAATAAAGGATATCATATAAAGATAATGAATTGTCTTGATATAATATGTTGGGCGGAGACAAATCCACTACCAAAAGTAAAGGAAAAATATATGAGAAAAGAAATGATTTTGGCGAGCGAAGAGAAGACGATCCAAGTGCAATCATCCTCGAAGAATGGAGTTAGTCACGGCTAGAACTAGAGCACCTGCGAAAGATAATAGCACACACCTGGAGAGATAACCAGGTTCTCAGAGGGACGTAACAAGACACATAATATCATGCCATATAAACTGAATAAATATTGCTCAAATAGATATGTAATAGGGTACATAACCGTACTATGGTGAATATGCAATAAAGAACAAACTTTTGACGCATGGGCCGGATCAAGAAAATCAGGAATCAGGACCGTATCTCCCACTGAAGATAACCGGCAATCAGGACCGTACCTCCCACTGGAGATAATCGACAATCAGGACCGTACCTCCCACTGGAGATAACCGGCAATCAGGGCAGTGCATATATGACCCATACATAAAGGAGATGTTCTTCCCACCCAATGCCTACCATGTTGTATCCACAACAGTAAACCTCTATAACCGCTAAGTCAAACTAAGCATACAATTTCTATTAGCGGTTATTCCTATCGCACGGCTTATACGCACCGGTGGCCAGCCAGTCACGCATGTCCGTGTTCTACATGTGACACACAATTTTGTGTTACAACGTGTCAAGGCCAATGAATGCAACACACAAGGTGGTCCCTTAAATCTAGGTTTAATGTGTAAGAAAAAATAATACATAACAGGAAACATAAATGAACAGTAAGTTCTAACAGGTTATGCCATGTATCGCAGTTTATTTTGCATAAAGAAAATAAATGATGCGTAAAATATGAGCTAAAAATAAGTAAACAGCAAATGGCAAGGTGTCTTGCCTGGTAGGACGCCTGGTGTGCTGCGATGATCAAGGTGGTACGAACTGCGACTTCGGTGCAACAACTGTACAAGGTGACCTCGGATGGTGGAACGGACGGTTCCATTAGGTCCAGAAGGGTCAAATTAGTTAGGGTGGACATAAGGTAGTCTCGAAATGGACAAAGGAATAGGAACAATAGGACTTGGATACAGACAGGAGAAAATCAAAAAATAATGGATAAATAAATATTTATATATACGAGTTTTAGAAAATATTTATAATACTTGAAACTATTTTTACTAGTAAAATAATTTGGATAATTATTTTGAAAATAAGGAAATAAGTCAATTTAGGCTAAAACCAAAAGTTTGTATAAATACGCTTATAGATTATAACTACACTTCATAAACAAAATATTTTAGCTAATTACTCAAAAATATTAATAACCCGTTTAGGTCAAAACTAAGCTTAAAATAGGTAAAAATAATGTAAAAATAATTTTATTGTTTTCAACTAAACGTTAGGAAATTGTTATATGGCCAAGCCTAAAACAATATTCTTGTTACAATATAATAATTTTTAAAAGGATTACATATATATAAAGATACTTAATAATTAACAAACTAGTATTAATAATACTAATAATCATATATTAATACTAATAATTAGTGTAGACATATATACAATAAAAAATATAATAATGATTTAAAAAAAATCCTTTGATAATGGTAATAAGGTAAGAATAATCATAATAGTAATAATAATAATAATAGTAACAGTAAAATACAATACCATAGTACCATTAATCAAAACCATCATAATAATATTAATAATCCTAATAATAATATATAATTTATTTTAGTTAAAAAAAACAAATGAATAAAAGCAGTAAAATAAAATAATTAAATAATAATAATAACAGATAATAATAATCAAAATAATAATAATAGATATTAAAATAAAACACACACAAGAATAAACAACAAAAAAAACAATTAATAAATAAATAAAATAAGTAAATAAAATAATATAATAACAACGAATAAACTGCAGCAGTCAAACTGACTGCTGCTCTTACTTAGAAGAAAGAAAAAAATGAAAGGTTGAAAAGGAGACAGGAGAGAAAGAGGAGCG
Organism: Iris pallida; assembly: GCA_029216955.1. Taxonomy (NCBI): domain Eukaryota; kingdom Viridiplantae; phylum Streptophyta; class Magnoliopsida; order Asparagales; family Iridaceae; genus Iris; species Iris pallida. The sequence continues at coordinate 29,484,044 of JANAVB010027598.1, forward strand.
GAGTGAATGAGGAGGCCGAGAGGGGGAGAGAGGCGACGGGGGAGGAAGAGGAAGGGGAAAAAGGATCAAAGGAGAGGGAGGAAGGCGGTCCGGCGGGCTGAGAGGGGGAGAGAGGCGACGGTGGCGCTGTGCGAACGGGGAGATGATCGGAGCGGACGGTCGGGGCTTGCGCCGGCAGCGGCGTGCTCGCCGGTGCTCGGGCAGTTGTCGGAGCCTTCGAGCTCGGCGGAGGGAGCTCGACCACGCGGAGGGTGAGGGTTTCACCGCGGGTCGGAGCGGAGAAGAAGAGGCGGAGGAAAGGAAGCGGGGGAGAACGGATGAGGGTTGGAGTTCGCCGGGCGAATGCGGCAAAGCGCGGCGCTCGGGATCTCAGGCGCGGCGGCTAGGGTTCAGGCGCGGCGAGGGTTTGGCGGAGCTGTACGGTGGCTCTGCGATGGTCGGTGGCTGAGGCGCCGGCATGGGGTACTGGCAACCGAGGAGGGGGTCGATCGCTGTACGGTGGTCCGAGGACTCACGGAGGCTGCCGTTCGCCGGCGGGGTAAGTTTTAGGGTTAGGGTTTGGTTTCCTTTTTTCTATTTCTTCGGATGGTGGTGGCGGGCGTGGGCTGCCGCGGCAGTGGCCGCGGTGGCGGTTGGGTTGGTCGGGGGATTGGTGGTTGAGGCCTACGGTGGTGATGGGTGGTGGCTGTCGTGTGTGTCAGGCAAGGAGGAGGGGATGGCCGGAGTTAGCCGATGGTGTCGGCGGTGGCCAGTAGGTTCTGGTGGTGCTGTCGTAAGGAGTTGGGATGTCGGGAAGACAGTGATGGTGTGACGGTGGTGGTGTGGGAATGACGAGGGGAGGATGATGGTAGTCGTGGTCGAGAGGGGAGGTAGTAGGTCTTAGGATTCTTGGGTCTGTAGTTGCGGGTTTAGTGTAACGTCGTGTCGGGTGTGTCTGACACGATGGGGAAGGATGTTCGGAGTTGTCGGACATGGAACAAAAAATAATGTATGTGTAAAAGAGGAGAATAGTGGATGGGACACGGACACGATGCACGATTGGGTTGTGGAAATTTTGTTGAATAAATAATGAATTGGAGGAGTACCTGCCTATTTATAGGATGTGGGAATTCCTAATTAGATATGGACTAGGATATTTAAAACCCAATTTAGATATTTCTTAATTAAATTTAAAAATCAATCAATCCAAATCCAAATCCAAATCAAATTTAAATCTAATTAAACTCTCTTAGTTTAAAATCAAATCAATTTCAAATATAGATATTAGTTTACTTATTTAAATGAATCCATGGAATCAAATCAACATTTAAATCTTCACAATAATTTCAAAATATATTTTCTAAAATACCAATAATAATAATTTTAAAAATAATAAATATTTTTAAATATCTTTTTAAATAATAAAATATTAATATTAATAAATCTCAAAAATTACATTTTTATTTAAAATAAACTAGCAAAATATTTAGAAAATATATGTATGCCTAAGAATATTATTTATCATTAATAACTGCTATAAACGAAAAGGCTTTCATAAATAAAATCGTAAACTTGAAAATAATAGCTAGAAATAATTATTGTCTATATTTCTTTGAAACTATAAAAATAATAAAAATAATGTTTTTTGTCAAAAATATGTACGCTCACACATATTCGCATTCGTCGAGCAATTACAAAAGACGAACCTTCGCACACGACGTACAATACGATTACGTGACGTACAATACAAAATTTTAAATCAGTACAAATTTTAAATAAAAAAATAGTAGAAATTTAGGGGTTTTACATCCTACCCAACTTAAAAGAATTTCGTCCTCGAAATTAAGAAATCGTAAGGGGGGTGAGAAGACGCAAGGGGTATCGATGAGGAACAATCAATAACAAAATCATGCCGTAAGAAATTGCGATCTAGATCATAGGAAAATAATACGATATGGTCGTAATCGATAGGATGGCTAGAGGAAGTTCTAGTATAACGCTTTCGTCCTCCTAAAATAGGTGAAGGCGAAAGCAATATAGAGTTCGAAGGAGGCGTATTGAATACGAATACGTGATTCAAAGACGATCGTATAATTTCAAAAGAATTGTCAAGGCAGTCGTGGATGGGATTGTAAGGGCCAAGTTTAATTATGTCTCCATCCACGTAGAGTAATAGACAACAGCGAACCAAAGCGCACTTGGTTGATCAGACCATTATGTACCGGTTCTGATTAGACAATTATGCTAGTGAGCGCTCAATAGCATATGTCATGAACAAACTCGATAAAGAATAAGCTTGCAAAAACTAGGCTATATTAGCATCATTAGTCAAAACGGTAAATACATAGGTACGAGAGATTAAGATTTTAAAGAAGGTAGAATAATTCTAAGTCGTACAGTCGTCCTGTAGTCTTCTTGTCCAAGTCCTTGGTTGGCTAGACGGGTTAGGTCCTCTAGATTCTAGGATCTAAATAAGCTTGCTAATATAGGTCACTAGGTAAAGGGTTTGCTAGTTCATAAGGTATTCTACCCAACTTAAAGAATTAAACTAATGGTGTTTTGGGACAACTAACTAGTAGGGTCAATCTCTAGCAAGTACGAAGGGAAGATAAGAATAGGGATGGAAGGAAGCATGCAAGATGCAATTGATGAGTCAAACGGTAGATAAAATCAAGGAAAGAGGTCAAGTATGTGGATGAGATCCTAAACTTCTAATCCTATACGCAGGTTTGCTTGGTACGGTAAAGTAACCAAACAATTTAGCTTGACCTGCATGGGCCACCACAAAAACATGTAACGCCCCAGTCCTAAAATACGTAGGGCTTAGGAACGTAGACATGCCAGCTATATTCATACGAAGTACACTCCAATATATGGAATCCTCGTATGAATACATAAGCTATAAAATGCAGTAGAACCATAACTAATCTCATCCACACAAGAATAAATGAATAAAGAATATCATATAAAGATAATGAATTGTCTTGATATAATATGTTGGGCGGAGACAAATCCACTACCAACAAGTAAAGGAAAAATACAAGAGAAAAGAAATAATTTTGGCGAGCGAAGCGAAGACGATCCAAGTGCAATCATTCTCGAAGAATGGAGATAGTCACGGCTAGAACTAGAGCACCTGCGAAAGACAATAGCACACACCTGGGGAGATAACCAGGTCCTCAGAGGGACGTAACAAGATACATAATATCATGCAATATAAACTGAATAAATATTGCTCAAATAGATATATAATAGGATACATAACCGTACTATGGTGAATATACAATAAAGAAGAAACCTTTGACGCATGGGCCGGATCAGGAAAATCAGGAATCAGGACCGTATCTCCCACTGAAGATAACCGGCAATCAGGACCGTACCTCCCACTGGAGATAACCGGCAATCAGGACCGTACCTTCCACTAGAGATAACCGACAATCAGGGCAGTGCATATATGACCCATACATAAAGGAGATGTTCTTCCCACCCAATGCCTACCATGTTGTATCCACAACAGTAAACCTCTATAACCGCTAAGTCAAACTAAGCATGCAATTTCTATTAGCGGTTATTCCTATCGCACGGCTTATACGCACCGGTGGCCAGCCAGTCATGCATGTTCGTGTTCTACATGTGACACACAATTTCGTATTACAACGTGTCAAGGCCAATGAATGCAACACACAAGGTGGTCCCTTAAATCTAGGTTTAATGTGTAAGAAAAAATAATACATAGCAGGAAACATAAATGAACAGTAAGTTCTAACAGGTTATGCCATGTATCACAGTTTATTTTGCATAAAGAAAATAAATGATGCATGAAATATGAGCTAAAAATAAGTAAACAGCAAATGGCAAGGTGTCTTGCCTGGTAGGACGCCTGGTGTGCTGCGATGATCAAGGTGGCACGAACTGCAACTTCGGTGCAACAACTGTATAAGGTGACCTCGGATGGTAGAACGGACGGTACCATTAGGTCCAGAAGGGTCAAATTAGTTAGGATGGACATAAGGTAGTCTCGAAATGGACGAAGGAATAGGAACAATAGGACTTGGATACAGACAGGAGAAAATCAAAAAATAATGGATAAATAAATTTTTATATATACGAGTTTTAGAAAATATTTATAATACTTGAAACTATTTTTACTAGTAAAATAATTTGGATAATTATTTTGAAAATAGGGAAATAAGTCAATTTAGGCTAAAACCAAAAGTTTGTATAAATACGCTTATATATTATAACTACACTTCATAAACAAAATATTTTAGCAAATTACTCAAAAATATTAATAAACCGTTTAGGTCAAAACTATACTTAAAATAGGTAAAAATAATGTAAAAATAATTTTATGGTTTTCAACTAAACGTTAGGAAATTGTTATATGGCCAAGCCTAAAACAATATTCTTGTTGCAATATAATAATTTTTAAAAGGATTACATATATATAAAGATACTTAATAAGTAAAAAAACTAGTATTAATAATACTAATAATCATATATTAATACTAAGAATTAGTGTAGACATATATACAATAAAAAATATAATAATGATTTAAAAAAATCCTTTGATAATGGTAATAAGGTAAGAATAATCATAATAGTAATAATAATAATAATAGTAACAGTAAAATACAATACCATAGTACCATTAATCAAAACCATCATAATAATATTAATAATCCGAATAATAATATATAATTTATTTCAGTTAAAAAAACAAGTGAATAAAAGCAGTAAAATAAAATAATTAAATAATAATAATAACAGATAATAATAATCGAAATAATAATAATAATAGATATTAAAACAAAACACACACAAGAATAAACAACAAAAAAACAATTAATAAATAAATAAAATAAAAAAATAACAACGAATAAACTACAGCAGTCAAACTGACTGCTGCTCTTACTTAGAAGAAAAAAAAAATGAAAGGTTGAAAAGTAGACAGGAGAGAGAGAGGAGCGGAGTGAATGAGGAGGCCGAGAGGGGGAGAGAGGCGACGGGAGAGGAAGAGGAAGGGGAAAAAGGATCGGCGGAGAGGGAGGAAGGCGGTCCGGCGGGCTGAGAGGGGGAGAGAGGCGACGGGTGGCGCTGTGCGAACGGGAAGATGATCGGAGCGGACGGTCGGGGCTTGCGCCGGCAGCGGCGTGCTCGCCGGTGCTCGGGCAGTTGCCAGAGCCTTCGAGCTCGGCGGAGGGAGCTCGGCCACGCGGAGGGTGAGGGTTTCACCGCGGGTCGGAGCGGAGAAGAAGAGGCGGAGGAAAGGAAGCGGGGGAGAACGGAGGAGGGTTGGAGTTCGCCGGGCGCATGCGGCAAAGCGCGGCGCTCGGGATCTCAGGCTCGGCGGCTAGGGTTCAGGCGCGGGAGGGTTTGGCGGAGCTGTGCGGTGGCTCTGCGATGGTCGGTGGCTGAGGCGTCGGCGTGGGGTACTGGCAACCGATGAGGGGGTCGGTCGCTGTGCGGTGGTCCGAGGACTCACGGAGGCTGCCGTTCGCCGGCGGGGTAAGTTTTAGGGTTAGGTTTTGGTTTCCTTTTTTCTATTTCTTCGGATGGTAGTGGCGGGCGTGGGCTGCCACGGCAATGGCCGCGGTGGCGGTTGGGTTGGTCGGGGGATTGGTGGTTGAGGCTTACGGTGGTGATGGGTGGTGGCTGTCGTGTGTGTCGGGCAATGAGGAGGGGATGGTCGGAGTTAGCCGATGGTGTCGGGGGTGGCTAGTAGGTTCTGGTGGTGCTGTCGGAAGGAGTTGGGATGTCGGGGAGACAGTGATAGTGTGACGGTGGTGGTGTGGGAATGACGAGCGGAGGATGATGGTAGTCGTGGTCGAGAGGGGAGGTAGTAGGTCTTAGGATTCTTGGGTCTGTAGTTACGGGTTTAGTGTAACGTCGTGTCGGGTGTGTCTGACACGACGGGGAAGGATGTTCGGAGTTGTCGGACATGGGGCAAAAAATAATGTATGTGTAAAAGAGGAGAATAGTGGATGGGACACGAACACGATGCACGATTGGGTTGTGGAAATTTTGTAGAATAAATAATGAATTAGAGGAGTACCTGCCTATTTATAGGATGTGGGAATTCCCAATTAGATATGGACTAGGATATTTAAAACCCAATTTAGATATTTCTTAATTAAATTTAAAAATCAATCAATCCAAATCCAAATCTAAATCAAATTTATATCTAATTAAACTCTCTTAGTTTAAAATCAAATCAATTTCAAATATAGATATTAGTTTACTTATTTAAATGAATCCATGGAATCAAATCAAAATTTAAATCTTCACAATAATTTTGAAATATATTTTCCAAAATACCAATAATAATAATTTCGAAAATAATAAATATTTTTAAATATCTTTTTGAATAATAAAATATTAATATTAATAAATCTCAAAAATTACATTTTTATTTAAAATAAACTAGCAAAATATTTAGGAAATATATGTATGCCTAAGAATATTAATTATCATTAATAACTGCTTTAAACAAAAAGGCTTTCATAAATAAAATCGTAAACTTGAAAATAATAGCTAGAAATAATTATTGTCTATATTTCTTTGAAACTATAAAAAAAATAATGTTTTTTTCAAAAATATGTACGCTCGCACATATTCGCATTCGTCGAGCAATTACGAAAGACGAACCTTCGCATACGACACACAAAACGATTACGTGACGTACAATACAAAATTTTAAATCAGTACAAATTTTAAATAAAAAAAGTAGAAATTTAGGGGTTTTACAACACTTCCAAGGGAGCTTCCAATTCTCAGGACGCTCCTGACAAACCTAAGGAGACTTTCTCCTTTGACGAGGACGATATTATTACTATTTTTCACACATTGACGAAGGGTAATAAACCGACATTGCCTCCACCACGATGTCCTGGGGAGGCGAACCAACTCAACGATCCCAAGTACTATCTTTATCACCAGTACATGCACCACTCTACCAAGGATTGCATCGTCCTGAAGAAGAAGATACAACAGCTTATCGACAGCCAAGTGATCAACCTCGAAGCTGAAGACAAGGTCGTATCTTCTAACATGATCTCTCTTCAATTTGGTGACTTTTCTTCCACATAAGTCCCAGACGGCGTATTTCCAATCCCCAAGGTAATAATGGAAGTCGTCAACCTGCCGCCAGCTCGCAACTCAACCTTAGTGCTACTCACGACTGAACGTGGTGAGAACATGTGGGTCCATCCGGACCTTGTGCAAGAAATGACACAGGGGGTGGTATCTCCCAAAGTAAAGAGGGGCAAGAAATACAAATCATGTCATATGGTGTCTTCTCCCATTTATGAAGTTCTATCTAGCGAGACACGATCTGGGAAGACTTACCTACGGACTTATGACCCTGCACAAGAAGAAGCAGTACCTTCTCAAGCTCCTGCTGCCCCCACAAGTTTAGAAGCCGGTCCGTCTAAGCCTTCAACTACCGGCAAAGCCAAGCAGAAGAAGACGCGATTTGACAAGTCTCTGAAGGCACCAGCTCCCGAAGGCATGGATCGACCTTACAACTTTGATATACTGGCACAGCTGGCCAATACACCTGCCAGGTTGTCTTTGTTCGATCTATTGCGACTCTCCAAAGAAATACGAAAGGCCTTAAGTGGTGCCCAACATCACCTTTTCATAAGAGGACATGCTACTAAAAAATAATCGTCAGGATAGACCTCTGTACTATACAGGGTATATCAGGACGATTAAGGTGGATCGGATGCACATCGATCCAGGTTCCTCCCTCGACATCATTTCTAGAAGTTTACTCCAAATTCTAGGAATATCTCTGCACAAGCTATCTGCAACCAATAAAACTATCATGGCTTTCAATGCTGAGAAAAGCCACCCGCTGGGAAAGATCCGTCTCAAGTACTAGATTGGTGATCTTCGAACAGAGGTTTCTTGCTATGTAATCGACGCCAATGTATCCTACAACGTCTTGTTGGGATGTCCGTGGATACATGAGAACATGATCGTTCCTTCCATACTTCACCAGTGCTTCAAGTACGTCAATGGCGATGGCGTCGTGAAGACGGAGTTTGCCGATATCGATCCTTTTAAGGGCATTAAAGCCTACTATGGAGATTCGATACTTTACCAATCTCAGCCCTCCAAGGATGACGGCAACGAAGCTGATGATGAAGCTGAAGTCAGTTCATCCTCCAGTGATGGTCCCCTAATTATCCGAGTCAAAGGACGTACTACTCTAAAAAGTACTCCAAAGCCTCTCACAATCTGGGTAAAAAGAAGAACTCTGATAAGGTCAAACCATTGACCATCACTCTACGCAAAATACCTCGGGTGGAACCTGCTGAAGTCCGTCCTCCCAATCCTGAAGAGTTACCCTATGTGGCAAACTTGGCCAAGTTTGTGGCTCCTGTTCCAGAAAATGATCATCTCAATGAGTATATCAATACTCATAATAATGTACCTTTAGTGGATGATGTTATCCCTGAAGAAGACCTTGCGTATTTTTTAAGTAAAGGTTTATCTTTGAATTACTCCGATGTCAACCAATCTGTAAACCAGTATATAGATACGATATATGCTCTAGAGCACGGCATAGGACCACACCTATGCATGACGGTAACGACACCGCATCTGCGGGAAAACGTCTGGCCCGAAGATATCCACTACTTTATCGTTCCAGCTAGAAAGAAGGGTGAAGAACTAATCATCTTCAGTCGAATAATTGGTGAAAGAAAGTTTGTTCTGGACTCTACTTATCCTAATCACAACACCGAAGTTGACTATGAATTTAGAAAAATGCAACTTTTCTGATATAGTTGGCAGGCCAAGAATATCATCCAAAATATGGGATATGATATAAAAAGCGACCAGGGGCTAAATTACGGTCAGGGATGACGGTTGCCAATACGTCACTTTGCTCCTTCCGGCAAACCCGAGAACTGTTATCAACAAAACTGTGTTGGTTTGGGTTATATCACTCCCCCAACAACTCCTGAAAGATCAGACGTCGAAGCAGATTGTTGTTCTCATTCTTCTGATTTCTGCCTCTGGGATTCAGACTCCAGCATCGAAGAAATGTTCAAAGCAACTTTGTCCGTCAACATGGTGTCAGTTGACCAAATTGTAGACGATGTCTAATCGATCGAGCTTGAACAATAGGCTTAAAAGATGGATACTTGGTGGAAGTTACGTTTTGAACAACGTGAACCACCTACTGAAGACGAAGTCGTCCAAGTCAATTTAGGAGATGAATCATCTCTTAAACCAATCTTCATCGACAAAAGTCTGTCTGGCGATGAACGACAATCTCTTATACAGCTTATAAGAGAATATATTGACGTCTTTGCATGGAGCTATGAAGACATGCCAGGCTTGGACCCTAAAGTTGCTATGCACCACCTAAATATTTCGTCTAAAGCTAAGCCAGTGAAGTAGCAGCAACGACGATTCCGACCAGATATCATGGAGGCCATCAAGAGTAAAGTCAAGAAGCTTATTGTAAATAGATTCATCGAGAGTCCAGTCATGAAAAAAATGATAAAGTTCGAGTCTATATCGATTACCGTGATTTGAACTCTGCATGCCCGAAAGATAAGTTCCCTCTACCGATCACCGACGTAATGATCGATAATACTTGCAGCTTCAAGCGGATGTCCTTCATAGATGGGTTCTCAGGCTACAACCAGATCAAGATGTTCCCCGACGATGAGAAACACACATCTTTTCGAACACCATTGGGGGTATATTGCTATACGGTGATGCCCTTGGGATTAAAAAATATAGGGGTGACATACCAGCGAGCTATGAACACAATTTTTTGCGATCTTTTGCGCAAAAATAGTGGAATGCTACGTAGACGATATCGTAGTTAAAAGTCATCTCAAGTAGTGCAGTCTAACACCGCAACTGAAGAAATCCCTATTTGGCAAATATTCTTTGACGGTGCATCAAGAACAGGACCTACAAAAAATATCGTAGCCGGAGTAGGCATCGTGCTTGTGTCACCCGACCATCTGGTTATACATCGTGCATATTCTCTCATGGAACCCTGCACCAACACTGTGGCCGAATATAATGCCCTATTGATCGGCCTGCAACTGGCAAAACAACTGGGAGTTGACTATCTAAAAGCTTACGACGATTCTAGGCTAATAGTTAGTCAGGTCCGAGGGGATTATGAAGTTTGTCACGAAGATCTTATCCCATATCACAAAGCAACAATTGAATTGGCTTCTACTTTTGTTGAATTCTTCATCGAGCACGTGCCTCGACTACATAATATAGAAGCAGATGCTTTAGCCGGTCTCTCTGCTTCCTTGACCGTTCCTACCAATACTCAGCAGTCGATCAAAGTGTCTGGTCGGGAACTATTCTGTGTGAAAGACGCCTTGCATATTCATCACAGTTACACAACGGAAACAAATGTCGATGTTAAAAACTGGAGATTTCCTTTCATAGACTACGCTGTCTATGGAATCCTCCCTGAGGACCCAAAAGAAGCAGTATTTGTCCAAAGGCAATCCCTCAGATTTTACTATGATACAGCTACCAAAATGCTGTACCGACACTCTTACGATGGGCTACTGTTACGATGTTTATCAGACACAGAAGCCAAACATGCACTCCGGGAGGCTCATGACGAATTTTGTGGTGCACATCAACCAGGCCCTAAATTACAAGATTGCCTCAGACGAATGGATTATTATTGGCCCATGATGATAACAGATGCTGTTGAATATGCAAAGAAGTGTAGGGCTTGTCAGTTTCATACCGACTTCATTCATCAACCTTCGGAGTTTCTATACCCGACGACAGCATCTTAGCCTTTTGAAGCCTGGGGTATGGACGTCATAGGCCCAATCAGCCTACCATCTTCCAGAGGACGTCGGTTCATCCTAGCTATAATTGATTATTTCTCCAAACGGGCAAAATGTGATCAGTTTTATCAAACATAATGTTATCTATCGCTTCGGCCTACCTCACAAGATCATCCATGATAATGGTCCACAATTTGCGAGCCATGCATTCTATCGATTCTGCGATAAGAATCGAACCCAGAATGTAGCCTCTACTGCATACAATCCAGCAGCTAATGGGTTAGCAGAAGCCTTGAATAAAATAATCATTAAACTTCTTAAAAAGTTTGTCTTTAAATAAGTGCGATTGGAATGAGAAGCTCGGCGAATGTCTCTGGGCCTATCGTACAACGGTCCGGACTCCAACAGGCTGTACGCCATTCTCTCTGGTTTATGGGAACGAAGCAGTTCTTCTCCTAGAAATCCATATTCCCTCTCTTCGAGTAGCCTTAGCCAGTGAGTTGAGTACCAAAAAAAGTTACCGTCTGCGACTATAGAAGCTCGAAGCACTAGATGAAAAATGCTTATTAGCTCAGCAGCGTATTGAGCTATACCATACGCCTTTCCAGAGCCTTCAATAAAAAGGTGAAGGAAAGAATCTTCTAAGTTGGTGATCTAGTCTTAGCAGTGAGAAGACCGATGGTCATGACGTATAAGATAAAAGAAAAATTCTAACCTAAATGGGAAGGTCCTTTCATTATAGAATCAGTGTATTCTAACGGTACGTACCGACTAACCAAGCCTGATGGAGACTTGCTCATGATGCCTATCAACGACAAGTTCCTGAAGAAGTATTATGTGTAACAGCGTTCACATATACCATGTTTTAATCATATAAATGTACAGTGTAATGTTTATGTGATTCAAAAAATCATCTAACTATTATCCGTATTTCAAGAGTCTTGAATACGCTATGGATAATAGGTCCTCCAAAAAGATTCTTCAGTGGAATCTTTCTGTTTTTTGACTCTGCCTAAACTCAGTTTGACGAAAACAAGTCACGTTCCTATAACGTCTGAATTATTTTTCGATAATTATTTCCCTAGTGGAATGATTAAGAAACATTTTGCCACGTCCATATAACCACTGAGCAAAGCATTCATTAAGGATAATCACGTCCATATTACCTCTGAATTATCCACTCCTACCTAATATTATATATCCTTCCACATCCATATTACCTCTGGTCAGATATAGAACATCATATGCTATTACGTCCATATTACCTCTATTAGCAGCTTCTTTCAACTTATTATCTATATTCAAGAACCTGAATATAAAACGAATAATAGGTCCATATCAAATTCTCTAGCAGAATACCCACCAGAATTATCCTTACTATGTCCACATTACCTCTAGCTCGGATATTTCATAAAACTTCATTCATGAATTTTGAAAGCCAACAAATTCTTTATTATAACGTCCATCAGACGATAGAGAAAAAGATACAAGAGTCTTGACGGCTAAAAGAAACAGTTACGAACAAAACAAAAATCTAAGGGATACACAATCGATTGATACTATCCCTTAGAGCCATAATTTTGGCTTCGGACTTCGCGGTAGCACGGCGGCGCGCCTCTTCTTGACGAGCAGCTTCATCCTGAAAGGGGATCAGATTTATGTGCTCTCCCTCCAACTTCACCAGCTGTTCTTTTAAGTGGTTGGAAGTTATGGCAATCATGGCTGCCTGAGCCAAATAGTCCTCTTGTCCAAACGTTGCTGTCCTTAAGCTGGCCTCCAGTTAAGAAATCTCACTTTGGATCTGTGCAATATGATTATATTTCTCAGTAATTTGTGCAGCCAGCTTATTCTTCGAAGCAGCATGTGCCTCACTCGCAGCGTTGAACTGCCCATACTGATCAGCCAACTCACTGATCTCTTGAGCGAGGGCGTCCTTCCTTGCCTGGAAAGTAGCCTCCTCCTCCGCGATAGTCGCGATCAAAGCCTCGTCTTCTCCACGGAATAGTGACATCGGGCTCCGTTGTTTGGCATCCCAAAATCTGGCTACCTGACCCTCCAGATCATTCAGAACCCTCCTCAGGGCATTAGCCCGCTCTTCGTAGCCGACGATGCTCTCAAGTGCCGCCACTTAGCATTCAGCAACAGCCTTCACAGTGCTAAAGGCGGCATTTCGATTCAGAACTCCAGGAAGCTTTACTTTCAGGACAGAATAGAAAGCTTTGACGACGTCCTAGGCCATCTCGACATCTTCAGTGGAGGTCATCGGAGAGGAAGCTTGATGAGATTCTTTCGCTCCAAGAAGAGATGCCTGACAAGAAGCCGAACCAGACAAGAAAATAATATTTGCATCAGTAACCAAAAAAGGAGAGTGCAAAAGAGTTGTAATCTCATACCTTTGGCATGCCCAGCGCCAACTTGGGCTAAGTCATCGATCTTGGCTTCAGGGAAACCGAGAGCAGGCACAGGCTGTTCAAGAAGAACAATATCAAGGCCTCGAGCAGCATCAGGTTGGGTATCTTCCACGACCCTAGCTGGATCGGGAGCAAATTCAGTAACAGCCCCCTCTGTAGGCTGTTCAACCTCTCCTTCTGCTGCCGATGCCGGCTCACTAACAGCTCCTTCCGTACCAACAAATTTGGAGGAGCCGAGAACAACCTCTGTTTCTCCTCCAATGCCTTGGGCTATCTTTAAGAGTGGTTCCTTCTCCCTGTCTACAAGGGAATATACAATCGAAGTTGAAAAATCTTGTCCGAAGAAAGGCGCAAAGATAACGTACCTACGGGAGTATGAGCTGATTGGACTTGATTCTCATCCAAGTCCTTCATCATAGCTCATATCGCAGACATATCCCCCAAAGAAATATCATAGGAGGGACTGGTTTTCTGATTGCTGTCGTGGTCTGGGCCTTCGTCCTGATTATCCCATCGCTCAAGCCTTACAACTGAAGAAGACCCGCCCTCATCCATCTGTTGAGGATGAGCAGGGGACACTGTTGTTACGTCCACCTCTTCAGACGAAGAAGCACCTGCCGCAGTCATGACTTGAACGTCCTGCGCAAAGGACAAACATAATGGTGAGAAAACTCCTAATGGTTTGACCAAAACGACGATGGAGTCTAGAAGGAATCTACCTCCCGAATGGTAATGGCACGTGACGCCGTCTGCCGAGAAGATCTTCTGGGATTAGGCGAGCCGTTACTCACGTCTGCGACATTCTTTCTCCCTTGGGAAACAACAACCTTCTTCCTTTTGGGCCACGGAACCAGCTCGATGGAAGCTTTCCTCTTATGAGGAATGTCAGGAAGAGGTTCTTCAGTATCCTCTCTCTGAGGTGCTGCAACAATAGGCTCCTCAAGAATAACTCTCTGCTGTGGCGCTGCAGCCGGCACAACTGGGGGTACGGTGCCTTCCTTTCTGTAACTCCCCATTATGGGCACTCGTCCTATATCAGCAAGAGTAGGGGCAAGCCTAGTCCTCGATATTAAACTCTACTCACGGTCATACTAAGAATGATGGGTATTGACCTGAATGTAGAACTTGGCAGCAGCAAAGAGCATGTGGGCGTCAGGCTTATCTTCTGGTAGGGTAAAAGCTGCCCCCGTACATCCAGTACTATAGTAGCCCCATGCACGTGCCCCGTCGATCAGGCTCCCTATCAACTGTAGATGAGGGTTGGGATTGCCCAAGAGAAGCTGGCTGTAGCTGAATTGCCGTACAAAGTGACTCGGCAAATAAGGTTCTAGGAAAGTGTGGTTCCTATTCCTGAACACCAGATGGAAAGGCCTGTTGGACTGGAGCCAACGAAACACCCTAATAAGAAGGATAGTAGTGAGTGCTCCCTCATCTACTAGGGTGTCTCCTGCGCGACCACTACCAGATGGAGGCAACACTCTGAATAATTCATAGCTTTGCAGAAAACTCAAAGACTTCCTACAAACAGGTACCCCTGTAATGGCCCAATCCGCATATTTGAATCTCCGAAAAAAGGTATACCCCGCCAAATAGTCTACCATCAGCCCGGCATTCGTCAATCTGGGATAATACAGCACCAGCCATCCCATCAGTTAATGAAAGGAAAACTCAGTCCTAGCGAAATCATTTTTGCCATCGGGTGTCATCGCTTTCACAACGAAGTGTCCCAAACCCCGTTGGATGGCGCAGACCATCGCTGGAAGCAGAGCAAGTTGGCGTCCAAAGGCCAGCTTTATAGCCAGAAGTATCATACCCCGGCTTATTCTTTCAATAGACCCTGAACCACCAGGGACTACACAATCACGAAGCCATGTCATCAGAAAAGCGGCTAGCACTGCCTTTTCTGACACCTTGAACTCGGCATACCTGAAGAAATGCTAAACCGAGAAGTTCCCCTCAGGGTCATTACTATCTTCGGCATCTACAGTCCCGTGATCTGCCATCAACTGCTCTATCTCAGATTTCATCGAGGGCTTGCGAGACGAGAATGAGACTGGGTCGTCTCCTTTTTCTCGGGTGAAGATGTAGTTGGTCCAGGCCCTCGTATGGGGAAGGAACCCCTCAGTCTTA
This sequence comes from Iris pallida, assembly GCA_029216955.1. NCBI lineage: Eukaryota > Viridiplantae > Streptophyta > Magnoliopsida > Asparagales > Iridaceae > Iris > Iris pallida. Next base: position 29,499,360 of record JANAVB010027598.1, read on the forward strand.
CCCTTCTTCGTGATCTAGTGATAAATAAAAAGGTGACAGAATAACTCTTTGTATACCTCCATCATCTCGGAGTTCGCCCTCTCCAAATCCAGGAGCTCCGTATCACAGGGGACGTATTCTCCATATGGCTCCGTCCCCCAGAAAAGTTTGGATATCGTCTGTATCTCGTGAAGAGCCAGACCCATCTCCCCACCCAGAGTGAAGAAGGTACACGTGTGATGATTGTATAACTCCACCAAAGAGACAAATATTGGCCAGTTAACCTTAATGCCATATTGGGTGGCTCTAACGGCATAGAAAAGACCGACAGCTTTTAGGGTGGCCTCGTAAGTCGAGAGCACCCATGCAGTAAGGTCGCTCCAGAACAAGACAAAAATTCTCCAACCTTCTATCCGCAGCTTCCCTCCCTGATACGAATCCTTCTTTGACATCATCAAGTTGGAGAGAGTCTCAGCAGCGTAAGGGTGAAGATCAGTCGGGACATCGTTTATTATGACTCCATGATGCAGTCCCCTCATGGAGTAGGACGTGGAGCCCTTGACACACATGAACGTGTCCATCTTTCGGTTATCAAAGTTGAACTGGATCCTGCTAAAAACATGCCCATGCAGTTCAGGGGCCAGGTCCCATTTCATCTGCCTCTGCACAGCCAGATCAGTAAACGCTGACAGAGGGTATTGTCGCTTCATCGATAGCAACCATATTCTTTGGTTATTTAACTTAACTACCAGAGGGTCTTCTAGATATATCGTCTCGTCATCCTCGAATCCCACACTTTTACCAAACAGGAAGTACGGCTTCTTGAAACGACATGCCCCTCCGAGTAAGAGTTTCTCATCATTAATCTTCTACTTCAAGAAAGTCTTGTCCTATTCAAGTATGGCGAGCGTCCGTTCCGTAGATTGGCTATGACTGATCTTGGCCTGAACCTTGCTGACCATGTTGGTTATGAGGCTTCTGCCGAGGACTTGACAAGCAGAGCCGAAAGGGATTCCATCAAGTTTCGGGACAAACATGTTAACTGCAAGGATGGAAGAGAAAGTCAGACTCAGAATCTGCAGAAAAAACTAAGTACTGGAGGAATCCTATGCACCTAAAGAGCTATGCACCCAATGGGCTATGCGCCTAAAACAGCATGTAGGCACATAACATACAGCAGCATGTAGGCGTATAACATGCAGCAGCATGTGGGTGCATAACATGCAGCAGCATGTGGGCGCGTAACACACCACAGTATGGGCGCATGCTTCTGTGAGTGCATATGAATGCTCACAGAAACATGTTACCTTGGGCACATGCGCCCAGGCAGAGGAAAAGTCTGTGTGTCGCAAATTAACGCTCAAGACTTTGTTTTGAGGCGTAGCCTCATCCAGGATCGGGTCTTGGACTGACTAGGACGCTGCCGCAGGAGGAGACCCACTCGGTGCAGCAACCTTGCCCTTCTCAGATCTCTTGGCGGCCTTGGGAGACATGGTTCGTGCAGGGAAGACATGAAAAGTCTTTCGAAAGTTTTAAAAGAAAAGAGAGTAATAAATTTTCTTTCTCTTTAAAAGCCTATTTATAGGCATAGGCTAAACACTATACGCCAACTACTCCTATGCGCCTATGCGCCCACTGCGTACTATGCGCCCATTACGACTCATGCGCTCACATAAAGACCCAGTCTCTTGCACATTAAGCGATTGCCACTTGTTGACATGGACCACGCATGGATGGACCACTTCAAAATTCTACCCCAATAAATCTGTCAGTTCAAATTTTCTAGGATGATCTCAACAGCCATCTCTCTAACAGTCTGGCTAAACTCTATGCGCCCAAAGGGAGAGCTGCGCTATGCGCCCACTGCATCACGAGAAGACGGTCCATGCTTCTTTCAAAGTATTTCGAACTCGTTCAAGTATCGAAAACTTTGAAAGGGGTCTTATAGAAGCATAAAAATTTTAGCAGTCTTGACAACCATGCACCCAAGCCAGAGAAGTCATATGCGCCCAAACCAGAGAAGTCATATGCGCCCAAGTCACCAGAGCGAGTCATATGCTCCTAAGTCAACAGAGCACGTTATGTGCCTAAGTCACCAAAGCATGCTATACGCCCATGTGTCAACTCTAGACTCCTCCAGAAGGGGGCACATAGCCCTGTTTCAGGCTATATGCCTAGGTCAGGACAGCCCCCGACTCGGTCAAACCTACAATCAATCGTGCACCGAAGCATACGGCCATGTCAGTCTCCACGAGTAGTCGTGCACCGGAGCATGCGGCCACGTCAACCCTACGATACCTACGATCATGCAGTCTGCATGCCCCTACACTCTATGCGCCCAAAGCAGGACTATGTGCCTATATAAAATTTAGTGTATTTTCTCATGTGGGCGCATAACATCATTCCAGCCCGAAAATGACTATAAAAAGGGGTCTCATACCTCTTCAAAAGACAGAACGGAGAGCATTTTCAAGAGCCAAATTGCTGTACTTCTTGCCTGTGAGCGGAGAGTTAGCAATTTTCTTAGATTTTCTTCCACTCTTGTAATCAGAGTGTCAACGGAGTAAAGGAGCAACTACCGCTCGATCTCCATCGCCCCATTCCCCAGAATTCTTTTTGTACTCGGGGATCCTCATCGCGATCTCTCAGGCGTACTCGATTTGTGGTGCCTTACGCCAATAAAAAATGATAGCATTTTTTCTTCTTTTTTATGTATATCCACAATTGGCCAGCCCTTTGACGTTCCATGATAGGATGACAAGCATTGGAATGAGTGTAGGGGTGGTTGTTGTGCTTCGTGGCTGACTTTGTGGTCATGGGCGTTGGCTGTGAGTCTTGTTTTTTCTTTTTGTTATGGAAGACTTTGTGGGGTCTCGAGATCGCGTCGGAGGGGCCGACCGTCGTAGCGGATAATCTGTTTGTTGAGTTACCCTGCTCCTCTGGCTGGGTGGCTTCCACATCATCGATGTCTCCCATATTTATTGAGTTGCCCTGCTCCTCCGGCTGGGTAGCTTCCGCGACATCGACATCTGCCAGTGCGCAGAGGGGGTTGCTGGGATCAAGGAATCCGGCTTCCTGGGCTTGCTGTAGCCTTTCGACGAGGGCGAGGCATAAGTTGTCCTGGTTTGCCTCGGGGTCTGTGCCTGTGATAAGAGAAGATTCTGCTATGCTGGTGAGGGCTGGATGAAGAATCAGCTGGGCTTGCTCTCCACGGGCCTGGAAGGCAACTACAAGTGGGATATTGCTCACTATGGGAGAGATCACACCAGAAAGGGGATTTTCCAGGTTGTTGGCAGGGGAGGTAGATATGAGAATGTCAAATCGGTTGTTGAAAAGGATGGTCGGAGGCTCGAGGGGGCGTTGGCATTGTTTGGCGGGGGGAGGGCGCGGGGGCTGAGGGTGTCGTCGTTGTCTTCGAAGTGGAAGTGTTTGTTAGGACGGGGGAGGATCGGATCGGAGGGGGTGGAGAGGGTCTCATTCGCGGTGTACGCCTTCTTGGTGGGTTTCTTCTTCAACTCCGAATTTGCTCTAAAGCACAGCTTGGTGGGGTGCCCCCGGATCTGACAGTGTTTGCAGAAAATGATGTTGTTGTCATACACCAGCTCCTGGGTGAGCGGCCGGTTCCCGAGCTCGATCTCAATATGGGTAGGGGGATCTGTTGCCAGGTCGAGTTCTACGCAAATTTTGGCAAAGTTTCTTTTGGTGAGGTTGCGTGTTTCTTCTGCAATGGCCACAAGTGACCCGAAAGAGCTGGCGATTCCCTTCAGAGCGGCGGGGATGAAGCAGACCAGGGGGAGGTTGGGAAGGGTGATCCACATCGAGATGATAGACGATTCGACTTTAGGGTTGAAGCTGGGGGACCATTTGACGATTTTGGCGTTGTGAGCGTCAATGGTGGTGGTGCCTTTGGCCCAGACTTTGGTGTAGTCCGAGTCGGAGGAGAGGTGGAGGAACTTGTGCTTTGGGTCCAGCAGGGCAACTCTATAAGCGGAGGAGAGGCCACAGCCTGCGATGACCTCTTGGGCTTTGGAGAGCTTTGGAAACTCCGAGGAGAATTTCAGGACGAGCGTTTTCATGAAGCTAGCCGCTAAGGAGGTTGTCTCTTCATTGGAGAAGGGTACTCGAATGGTATGGCCGTCAAAGGGGGCCGGGATTATGATGTCCGGGAGTACGGGGGCCTCAGAATGGAGGGGGAGATGTGACCCTCTATCTGGGCGCAGCGCCTCGGCGTAAGACAGAGTCGTGGTACAGGATGATGTCCCTGCGGCAGCGACGCCCAGGTTAGGGGCGAGAGACCTCCTGCTACGAGCGCATGCGGCTCCGGAAGACCCCGGAAGGGTGCACATGCGGGGGATGAGGACGGTGTATGGCCGATAGGGGTATCACGGAGGAGAGCTGGGGAGGCGTATGACTGCCCTGGGGGGCGCATGAGTCCGGCCGGGCACCCGAGAAGTGGGCGCATGCAGCGGGGAAGGCAGAGCAGCCCTTACTCGGGGAGTGTGCATGGGCACCAGAGAGGGGGACGGTGGGCGCATAGTTCCCCACGGGTGCTGTGGGAGCATAGCGGCTCGGGCTTGGGGAGGGCGCATGGGTACCGGAGGTGGGGATTGGGAGCGAGGGAATCCTCACAAAGTGCGCCAGGGAGCCATGGGTGTGGGCGGTGGGCACATGGTCCTCCACGGTAGCAGTGGGCGCATAGTGGCCCAAGCTCGGGGTGGGCGCACGGGCGCCCGAGGGAGGAGGTGAGGGCGTATGATCCCTCTTGGGAGGAGCGGAGGGCTTATGAAGGTTCATGGCCGGGGTGGACGCATAACAGCAGCCATCCCTCGAGGCACGCTAGCACTCCCCCGAATCGGCTAGGGTGGGAGGGGGATGTTCGAAATTCGAACGGAATGGGCAAAAAACTGCGGGGACGGATCCCGAGAAGGAGGGGTATTCCCGGGGGGAGGGGGAAGTCCCAACTGCTATGTCGGGCGACCGGAGAGGGAGGTGGCTGGGGGTGGCTGGGGGCAGTCGGGGCAAACTGAGCGGGGTGGCCAAGCACGGAGGGGACTGGCCCCGGAGGAGCTCGGTGGGCGACGAGGCCGCTCCCGGAGGCCAACGAAGTGGCCGTGCGATGCCCTGGTCCGGGGCCGACATTGGGGGAGACCACTGTAGCTTAGGGCCCCCCAACCGGCGCGAGGCCGACGATGGCTAGCTGGTCGCTGGACCAGGCGGGGAGAGATCGCTCGCTTCAAGTCGCCGAGAAGGGGCGACCGGAGGAGCCGGGGCCATGCGGGGGACCACGTGGGGGCTGGGGCCTGGGGAGGAGCGGCGGGCCACCGCCTAGCTCCGGTGGCGAGCGCGAGGGGTTGGGTCATCAGGCCATCGGGGACTCAGGAGGAGAGGAGGAGTATATATATATATATATATATATATATATATATATATATATATATATATATATATATGGTATTAGTAACTTGTCAAATAGGATTTTTAGGTCAAACTTAGTAATAATATTTTAGAAATATTTTACATATTTAATAATTTCCCAATAAACATCACTACTAATAATACCAATAATAATAATAAAATACAATGTATACATTTATATACGTTTTTAACAATATATAAATATACACACATATGAGGGTACAAAATATATACAGTTGTATACGTATATATATACATATATACTTATAGCCCAAACCTTAATACAAACCTTAATCCTATTCATTAATAGAAAAGATAATAATAATAATAATAAATAAGTAATTAATCATTCACTTAACCACTAAAACTAATAAGGGGAAATGCTCTCTGTTATGAGTACATTCTCATCTCCATTTAAATCAAAATCCCAAAACAGCCATAATAGAAACCCTAACATTTATTATAGCTAATGATAAAAAAGATACTAATAATATTAACAGTTTTTATTCACAATAACTTAAGCAGAGAAGGGGGTTTATTGGCTGCTCCCTTATTCTCTTTCTCTCTGTAATCCCACAGATAATGGGAGATGCGAGTAAGAGAAGGGAGGGAGCTGCTGTCAACCCCCGAGTTTCCCTAAAACCCACTGTGAGGGAGAGAGAGACAAGGAGAGGAGAGGAGGGGGAATCGAGGGTCTCACCAAGCGTGCGTGTGCGGCGCTCGGCACGACCGACACAGAGGTGGCACGGGTCTGGCCGAAAGTAGACCGCGTGGATCCGAGACACAGCGGCGCTCGAGAGACGAGGGGACGACGGGACTCGGTCGGAGGGTGCCAGATCTAGAGCAGGGGAAGACAGCGCCAGGTCGTCGGCTTGGAAGCGATAGCGGCGCCCTTCCCCGAGGGTGGAGGATACGGTCGTCGGCTTTGCAAGACGATGGCAAAGTAAGAGGGTTAACTGTCTCTTCTTCTTGCCTTTCCTTTGTTGGTGATGGCGATCTTGATGGTGATGGTGGTCCTCGTAGCCTATCGGGATCCGATAAGGAGGTGATGTTTTTGTGGTATTGATCAACGGGGGTCCAGGCGGACGAGAAAGTCAGCCGAAGTTGGCCGGGGCATACGGGTGAGGGTGTTGATGTCGATGGTGGTTGCAGTGGTGGCTATGAATGAAGTTGGGAGGTCGGTAGGAGAGAATGGTGTCTACTGGTGAGGGTGGCTAGAGGGAAGTGACAAGGATGATGGCCGACGATGGCCGGATATTGGTCGGAGATGAGAACAAAAGTGGTGGTCGGGGATGATGCTGTTGGGTTGCAAGGAGGCTAAGGGGAAAATGGTGGCTACTAGGAATCTCTAGGGATTAGGAATTTGTCTTGTAAAGTATTGGGAGATGTCCAACACTTATAGGGTACGTTAGAAACCCTAATGGCCACAAATGTAAATGTAAAAGTTATAGAAAAATAGTGGAAAAATGCTAACCACTAATACTAACTGCTAACCATTATTGCTATCCATTTAATTATGAGCTAATTAATACTAATTAATCATTAGCTAGCTATAGATATTAACAAATAGTATTAATTAGTTATTAAATATATTTATTTTACAAAACATATTTTATCAATCAATTTTATTTACTAAAAACATTATTCATTATATATATATATATATATATATATATATATATATATATATATATATATATATATATATATATATATATATATACATTCAAGAATTAAGTAGAAAAAAAATCATTTGTGTTAAACCTCTTTTCTCATACAAAAGTAATTACTTATTACCTTTTAGGAAAATGACAGAGGTTCATTTAGGACGAGAAAATCTCGAAAAATATAGTTTTTTTATCAAAACCAAGGCCAACAAGCACCGCTAGCATAATACGATCAAAATACGTTTCATTTTATGACTTCAAAGATTTAGAAAAAGTTTATAAATTCAAAATTTTAAAAATTCAAAAAATTTTAGAAATTCGATAGACGAAGGTTACATCGAACATGGTGACTTCATGTCCAGCGTGGATGATCGAACTTACGGAAGATTGGGCCATGACTTATTGTTATGCTAGACGACCTTGTGACCGAGTACATAAATTATGATAAACTGCATAGGAAATATGGTATGAGAATTATGGTTTAGTGACAAATTGTGTCATGGTGTATTTGACTTGGTTAGGATGGATATGTGGTTTATATCGAACATGTTGGAAAAGATAGACTACGCAAATTGGTAGTTTGGACGTGCTATATTGATATGCCGAGGATTTGGTTAAGCAAAACTTACGTAGGTTGGCTTTATTGAACGGACTCGGACCCCGTGCGACGAATGTCTTGATGTGAATAAGTTGACCACGACTCGATATTTAGAAATCTGAGTAAAACAAGCTTGGGTAGAGTAACCCGTGCGAACGAACAATGATTTGACCTTACGATTGGGACGAACGTCATACAACAAGTTTGTACGATGAACCGCAAAGTTGAGTTGTACCTATGACCTTGTGAGCTATCCTAGCGGATAGGCAGACAATCCTGTGCCGAGTGATTAAACCTGTGTGAACGACTTTAGAGTATCGTTCGAGTGGACGATAGATCTAAGGCAGCAAAACTTAGAGTTAGGACTTGAAACTGGGAGTGTGCGCTAGCGACATTGATATCAGACCCGAATGAAGTGAATGATAAGAATCAGTGATACACAAGTAAAGTTGGAATAGTGAACTGAATTATTGCTTGAAAGACGTACTTGTTGGTAGTGAAATGCTGGTCTTGAGTTGGACTGGAATTACTTGGATTTTGGTCGACTCCGCTAGGAGTATCATATTGATTTCATAAGACGAGAATTCTTAAGATATGAATTATGTCGAGGTTCGAGATAGAGGAGTTCTGTTTTAGTCGAATTAGTAGGACGGCCGACAATTCAAAACTATCACGAGTAGCTTGTCCGACTTCACTGCTAAGCTTGGTTGACATGTATATATTCGAGGGACGTCTTGAATATGTATACGATCCAGAGTCAGCAATATGCTGAACTCGAATGCAGTGGCAAGTGGATATGTTGAGATGCGCATGGGTGAGTAAGTTTACCGCAGCCTAAGACTCTCGTGTATGATAAATTATAACATACCTCGTGTGACCGTTATAATCCCGCGCCAAGGCACAATATCGACCAAGTCATAGGAACACAACGATTGAGTGAGTATCATCAACTTGAATTGAGTGATAGAGTCATTAAATGAAATTGGCAAAGCGCATGCAACACGAAACTTAGAAAGATACTTGAGTATAGTTTGGTGCCATCAAAGGATACAGTCATTTGATGGAAATCGTCTAAAACATGCACACGGTGTGGATTAAGGAACGGTAGGATGACTTGATCTCAGGAAGCCTCGAGGACGAGACTTACTCTGAGTGGTGTATTATGTAATGCCCCGTCCGGCTCAGTTCGACCGGAGGAATCGAAACTCAACGACGTTTGGACTTAGCCATGCAACGGCTTGCTCAAAGTTCCGCTTGATCGAGGCAACTCCTCGCTCAGGTGAGTGGCTTCGGTTAACTTGCCTCTGTTTGGCCTTCACACTAATAAACTAGATATTTTCAAAAGCTCAAATTAGGTAAAAGAGATGAATCCACACAGCTAAGGGAATAATTCTACCTTGGGTCAGATTGAGTTAGAATATGGAAAGGTCCTACGGTCGGCTTAGAAATGTTGCACGATGTGCTTTCAAATTGACACTCGGTCCTTCGTCCCGTGGGTTAGGAGAAGAAAATTTTGGTTTATGTTGCCACAAGCCTATGAACTTAGCATAGTCATAGGCGTTGCACGATATAAATGCTTGGTAAAGCATGCATTATCCCACTATCCAAATGCTTGGTATAGCATAATTGTCCCACAAGTCTCAATGTACGTTTCTACGGTGCAAGGCTTGGCATAGCCTTTACTCGTCCCACAGGTTAAGTTATATCACATGGTTAATGGCACCATCATGGCACTGATATAGAACACGATTGATTCAAGTAGAGTTTGGCAGGAGGGCTATCAAAAAGTCATTCCTGAGTTGAGTTAATGATATGGTAACATGCAAATGTTCGCGACCGTGGGTCGTTGAGGCAATCTCCAGTTTTAGGAGTCTCAAACGTAGTTCTAAAGAAATATGATAACACTGAAAGAATAATGACTCTGTAAGACGATAGTTCGTATCGAGTCTTGCATGGTCATTGGACAACTTGTGCACAAAAAAAAGTTTCCTTGGATGACAACCTGGGGCTACAGGACCGTTCCGGTCTAGGAGAAAACACGGTATAACCGAGCTGGGGGTACCGCTCAGGTTAGTCGAAAACTTTCAGCGGGGCTCGCTACTTGTGTTGAAAGGGTCTTCGTCTAACAAAGCTATATGTCCAAGATAGTTTATAGTACTAGTGATCCTTTCATATAGATGAGTCGACATAATAGCGACGATCCGTGTATATGCCTTTGGATTGAGTCAAAAGTTTATGTATGGTACAAATAAGAAAAGAAATGTGCACACAGTATGCAAAACAAAGTTTGAGCCTAAGATTTGGCTATAACAGAAATATGTACTTGGGCATGAGACGTAGTGCCTTGAAATGCGTCGTTGACACTAAATTCACGAGTTTATGACCAAACCATTTCCGGAGACGAAATGGAAAATTATGACTAAACCATTTTCAGAGACAAAATACGAATCTATGACCAAGCCATTTCTAGAGACGAAATGGGAGTCTATGAATAAGCCACTTTCGGAGGCGAAATGGGAGTCTATGAATAAGCCATGTCCGAAGACGAAATAGGGTAAAGGTCTTAGGGCAAGTATTGAGTAAAGATACACCATATTGTGAGGCACGGCCTCGATATTGATACACGAATAGAGTTTATGGCACGAACAATGTTGTTGCGTCTCAAAGTATGGGCCGAAAGGCAAGCACGAGTTGGTACGTTGATATCGTTGGCACGAGAATAGTCTAGAAGCACAAAAATAAGTTATTAGTGCAAGGCCCGGTGATGGTCCAGAGGCCAGGCGTCTATATCCTAAAACTGATTCTAAGCAAGATTACAAAGACAATTAAAAGAATAAGTTGCACTCAATAAATAAACCTGTTAATTTTGTATGGGTGGGCAAGGAGCTCACACCAACAGTCCGGTTGTGTACAGACAACCAAACAGTTTTCATTCACAGGTAACAGGTACTTGCTCGTCAGGGCAGAGCTCGCTTGGACGTGCTGAGGCATGGAGTTCCTTAGCATTTTGAGGCATGTGACTACGTAGAAGACTTCATCTATACGGGACATAATGTGTGGACATAGCTTATCTGAAGCACCTTCAAGTTGCAAGCCGAAGGGGCACCTATGGTTCATTGTATTCAGAGATGAGAGAGAACATACAGATTTGTAATGTGAGGAAGAGTGATCTGAGTGTTGTAATCTTGGCCTCTGTGCCATAGTTGTAATCTTTATTTCAGAATCAATAAGAGCTATTTGTATGACTTGTGTTATTTCAACTTTCTGCTGGTGATATATTGTTTATTCAATATTTCTTCTTCGGGACTTCGGTGCGACGATTCCGTCGCTTTGCCTATAATTGACCGTTATGGAACCCGCCTTGCGCGAGCGGAACCTAGGATTGTGCGGTAATGTCACGACCCGCTCCCGAATAATCGGATACGAGTCGGACACGTCCAGCCTTCGTCGTTAGACACGACAAAGTAAGCTGTACCAAGCTAGGGAAATCTAACCAGATAAACATGAATGTGCATAATCACAGCATCTATAAAACGTTCCCAGAAAGATCACCATAATCCACAAATCCATATAACATAAAGGTACCAGAGTCAACAGGAATGAAATATACTATGAACTCTAAAAATCAATATCTAAGAATAAAGCTAAACAGTCTAAACCTGAAACCTCTGGCTAAGTCATGTCTCCATCCTGCTCAGCTAAGATCCCGGGCTCTGGCCCATAAGATAGAACAATATCCTGCAAGTACACCTATAACATATCCAGTCAGATGCAGAGCAAAGTACAGTTCTAGGTAATGAACAATAATATCATGATATGAAAATGCGTACAGGAGAACATGAAATATGAAATACAAGAAAAGAACATGATGGTACAAGAATGTAAGTACAGGAAATAAAGTACAGGAATGTAACCATGAACCTGAAGTACAAGACATGACATGTGCATAATGTTTGAAATACAACTAGCCTATGTGATCGGCTGGGGTGAGTACAGCAGTATGTACAGGAGTACATGAATATCGGTACGGCTTAGGACCCGCGTGCATGATGCGAGGTCTAAGCTATCTACATGAATATAGTTACCAGAGTTTGGTCACATAGCTAGTGTATTTTCCCTCCCGACACGAGTAAGTACAAGAACAGGAAGTACAGGGTATAAGATATCGTGTCATCAAGAGAAGTACAAGATATGTAAATGTACAAAAATCATATAACAGTACTTGCCTTGCTCCGGGAAATCGATAGGAAGATAATGAGCACTAGGTCCACCTAGATCAATTTGGAATTTTTAATTAAAATCTAAATGATACTAGCTAATACTTATTTGACCAGTATTAAATTATTATGTTTGCTATCCAAAATAATAATTAGTAAAACGCAAGTTCATTTAGTAAACCCTTCCTACCAAGTTATCTATAAAATAGCTAACATATCTATTCTAATTTAGATTAGAAACAAATTTAGATGGTTTCTCTTATCAGAAAATATCTAGATTTATCTAATAGAAGTTATTTTGCAAAATGTAGTATAGCTACCGCTAAGTCATCAATAAAACTCATACTACAAACCCAACCTTACTTGAATATAGCCCACACATCAATTCACCAATTATCCCAACTTGGCTAACCCTAGCTTGGCCTACAACTTACTATTCCCTCCTTATTTGACTTAGCACAGTCAGCACCAAAACCCGTCAATTTATAACTCATCCTGTAAAATATGTAACCCACAACCAAAACTGACACTTAACAAAATCCCTCAACTATACACCCAACCAATCCTGGCAATATATGCAACTTAGAGTTTACAACATCCCACCCTGGCAATAAATGTACTAGCAATCCTCACCAACACACACACAAAGCTATCCAGAACACAAATGAATATAACAGCTACTGGTATCTCAGAAATTAGGGACAAGTATAAGAATACTTAAGCAGCTGACCCCCGGCTAAACCCAAGCAATTCATAAAACAATTCAATAAAATATAGACAAGAACTTATACAACCGAACTCCCCACACCTTCATGCTTCTACTCAGCAGATAGGCTAAGTTCTGAATTAAGAGTGGAGTACATCATGCTAATACGTAAAACCGCAATTGTTGGCTGCTTCATACAAGTTTCAACTTCTATACCCCATACAGAAAATCAAAAAGGAAACCAATTCAGAAATACTATACCAGCCCAAGCCAATATTAACCCAGAATCATAGATAAAGTACAACAAATTGCTACAGACTCCAAATTATAGCTTCAACTATACAACCCAATTGAATCATAACTTCAAAATGGCAAAGAATTATACAAGTATTGATAACCAAAAGTCAGAATAAATATATACAAATTCATTGTTTAACAAAATAGAAGAATCAAATTCCTTCTACACCAAATCTGAATTTCTAATTCCTCGCTACTGCTATATTGTAATTGATTCTCTGCACCCGACATTCAACACAGGACACACACCAAATGGATAAGCACACTAGCATTGAACACACAAGGCCGGACACAACCCATTGCAGGATATGAACAAGGCTGTATACCTATGATACTGAACACGAACCATCTGCTGGACACAACTGTATGCCAGACACGAACATAACTATTGGACACGATCCGAACGCCAATTAAGATCAAACACGAACGTACTCCGATACGAACACGATGCATGAAAGCAACATCACAATACTGGAATTACGACCAAACATCCAAATGTAAACTGAGTAAATAAGAGTCTTGAGTAGAAGTTACCTGGAGAAATTCGACTTGGGAATGACGGTCTGATCCACAAGGTTGGACACAACCCAGACGTGGACACGATCCTAAACAATCGAACTCAGTCACCTTATCCAACCATGATCAATAATCCCCTGCATCATTGCATCAAGAACAGAGAATTTCAAATTAAGCATCGAATCAAGAATTTAGAACTACCGATCCTCGATTCGATCGATAGATCCGATCCGATAAAGATCGGTCAAACCAGGAAATAGTCAAAGAAAGAGGAAGGATCAGGAAAACTCACCGCTCTGTTGATCAATTCGTCGTTGCTGCCGGAGGAAGATGAAGATCACCGACGAAATTCCTGTATCGTCGAAAATGAACCTCCTCGCCATGGTCGTCGCCGAAAAGAGAGGAAGTCGACGAGGAAACAAAAATCACCAGACTTGTCGCCGCGAATCGATCGGCCAGTCAATGCTGGCCACTGCTCACCAGAGGTACGATGCCTAGGCGCCCGTCATCAGGGATCGTCTGGGAGGATGACCACCGGAGAATGATTACCTAGGAGAGGGCTACCCGATCGTTGCTGGAGGAGATTCGCGCAGTCAACCGCTGCCGAGGCGATCGTGCGCTGCCGCAAAAGGAAGATGACCATCGTCGAAATCTTTCGTGCGCCGGGGCTCCCCCCCAAGACTTGTCGGAGGAAAGAGATGGCCGAGAGAGAGTCGCGCCTAGCTGCCGACGTCGATTGCTGAGCCAGTGATCGCTATCTCCGCCATGGTTCCTCCAAAAATTAGGGTTAGGGCTTGGCTTGAAGGAAGAGGGAAGAAGAACTGGGGATTTCTTGATCCCGATCCCAAATGGAAAATGAGGAATGGCAGCAGAGAGTATTTGTACAGAAAATGAAAGAAAATAACAAGTATTTGCAAATAGACCCAAAAATAACTTTTTTATTGCATCTATTATCCAAAAGTTAGTTAAAGAAGCTGTTTATAGGTTGTTAGGAAAAGTGGAATTTATTAGGAGAATATTCTAAATTAATTTCTAGCCTTGATTAATTGATTATGTGTCCAAAATTTCTAGAGTCTTCCTCCTCACTATTCCTTCAATAAATAATAAACTAAAACTCACTTTCCTATAACTCATAATCAAGTTAATGCTAAAAATTAATCAGAAAATTAATATTCTCTAAGATAAATTGTGAATAATTATTTTCCTAAATTTCTTAAAATATCAGGAAAATACCAAAATTTAATAATTTTGGGAAAGCGGGATTACAAATCTACCCCCCTTAGAACAATTTTGTCCTCGAAATTTCAAGGAGTACGCTACGATACAGAAATGACACAAAGTTCAAAATTGATTAGACATACACATAAATATGCTTAATGATTAGGTACGAAGATCACAACAATTCGAATGATTTAGCATGACAAAATGAATAGATCAAAGGGCACAATTGATAATGATCAAAAATTTGTCGAATACAAGGTGAGACAAACTTTAGTCAAGGCCAAGTACGAAAATAACGTGATCTAACAATGATTAAGAATTAAATAGATACGATATGGGATGAAGATTTTAATTACGACCTTGAAGCATAAAACCATGAAGGCTCGGTCTTCGAAGCACGGTCAGACTCGAAAGTTTGCACAATTAGCTAGAACAAGATAAACAAGTCATAGTTGGATAGGCATGATTGAAGTGAAATTTAGACAAACACGATCGAAATATAAGTATTATGAGAAAAATCGAGTAAACAGAGTCAAAATATGGCAAGATATATTTATTGTGAAAATCAATGACCCAACGATAAAATGCAAGGAGGGAATTGCAAGGGTTGATGTAAAAAAGCGCATGGAAACACCCAGGAGGTATTGGTGAAAGGGTAAGGATTTGTGATTCACGAAAAATTAATAATTATAGAAAAAAGGAACATAGTTTCTATGGTATCCGAAAACATATAGATGTTTGAAATCACTTTACTTACCTACCCCGCCAGGGTATACCTGGCTGCAGTGAACTTCGTCTCCATGACTCAAATAATGATATGTTACCGAACATTCTATCCACTATATCCATTTTCCAACAATCATCAACGAAACAACCCAAGAGATCACGATATGAAAAATTTAGGACAAAGTCTCCATAATACCCGAAATCGATGAATGTCTGAAATCACTTCAACTTAGAGCTCCTACCCCGCCAGTGCGCTGCTGGCTGCAGTAAACTTTCGATCTCCGCAATCCAGATAACAGCTGCAATGCGCACAGCCACACCCTAGTAGGTCATCGAATAGTCTTTCAACTTTATCCAAAGAAAAATTTCATGGAATCAAAATGAGTTTCAATAGTCCAAGTCACGAAAATGGTGAGGTTACCTGACTGTTAGAGTACAAGGATTTATTAGGTACTAAGAAGCAACAAGGGATCTAATCAAGGAGTAGTAAGTACAAAAGGCAAATAAGAAGATTTTAAATCTCGGACAGGGAGCAAAGTTTCAAATAATAAACAGAGTCTCAACTGATATCTGGAATGGTAACAAAATTCCGTATAGAAAATATAATCCGAATAAGTAACAAAGCCACAAAGGTTGTATAGTAGCAAGGTATCAGATAGAAGGCAAAGTCTCGAAATAAGGACCAAAATCCTTGTACATGAATCAATGTATAACAAAATCTCGAACGACAACGAAGTCTCGAACAATACCTCGAATGGAAAAGGAATTTCAACAGGAAACAAATCTTAGATAGAAAATCAGACATCAACAAAGTCACAAATAGGATACAAAATCTTGAATAGAAATTTCGAATAAGAAACAAGTTTACGAAGAGTGAATGGAGGAGTATCAATCAACGAATAGGATACAAGGTTTTGAATCGTGAATGGAACAAGCAAATTCTCAAATAAGGTCGAAATAAAATCGCAAATAGAGGTCAATCTCGAACAGAAAATAAGTCATGAATAGGAAATAGAATTCATGTAGGAAACTAGTCAAAGTCTTAAAACAGAAAACAAAATCTTCAAACGATGTCTCGAATAGGGACTGAATCTTAAGCATACGTCAAGGTAGGAGTGAAGGTCCAAACTATGTTTTGATTAGGAACAAGTTTTAAAATAAAATTTTGAATAGGAATAAAATCTCGAATAGCACATGGTTCGAATAGGAAAATTTCAAATATAAGCCAAAACAAAGCCATAAATAATTAATATGAAACAGGGTATCGAAAGTGGATTTCAAACAACTATCAAATTGTGGATCTGATACAAGTTTGCCGAATAGAAAATAATATCTCGAAATAAGTTTCGAACTTCAACCAAGGTTTCAAAATAGCAAACAAGAGGTTTCAAAAAATAATCTAGGTGCTAAGAAGAATTTTAAGGGAGAACTGGATTATGAATCACGATCCATGGTTTTCTCCAACCATACAAAAGAGTCTTCTGTCTTCAATCCGTCTTCAGTATTCCTCCGGGACTGGAATCACTTTAATTTCTTCAGCTGTCCTGACATAGGCTGGTCCTTGCGGCAGTGCTCCATGCTGTTGCTGAATCTGGAGAGGCGGGTCCTTCTTCTGTGGTACTAGTACTCCTCGTTCTCATCCTTGGGCAGTACGATCAGCAACCTACGGGCAATCCTTGACTTGATGGGCAGGCGATCCCCAGAACAAACATAACTCCAGTCTCTTGCGGCACTTGTCGTAGTAGTATCCTGGGCGACGGCAGAAAATACAAATGATCATCGGCTGAATCTAAATCTGAATCTCCTGCTGGAGCTGAAATGTAGGGCTCTGACAGGAATATACGGCTACTGGTGTGCTGGCTGCTGAGATCCTGCTGCTCTTCGGCCATTGTGATCCGCGACTTGTTGGCAATCCTTCATTCGGTGGGCAAAAGTTTTACAGTATAAACAGAGTCTGAGCCTCTTGCGACACTTGTCAATCATGATATCCCATCCTCTTGCAGAACACACAACGAATATGGCCTGAATCTGCCTCTAATGATGCAGCTGATGATGTGACTGAATAAGTACTGTCTGAGTATTACGACGCTTTGTGGGTCCAGGGTAGTTGCTGTCTTCGTCATAAGTCTTCATGTCTCTCCTGGCTTCAACTTCCCATCTTGTTGTATGTGCTACGAGCTGGATCTCCCGGTTGGTGACTTCAATCTTCAGAGGAGTCGGATCCTCAAAGACTTGGATGATCTTCAGTGGCGGCTCCAGGTTCTCGATCTGCTTCTCGGTGCAAGTTATGCGCTCGGTGTCGGGGAAGCCCAAAGATCTGAGAGTATGGAAATTAGAAGTCCTTCCTGGCTCGGAGAGTGTATCCACAAGTCTGGTTTAGAAAAGGATGGCATGCTCCTTCTGGTTGTCAAGGAACTCTTCAAACATCTCCGTCAACTGCGTACTACCCATGGGGATAGTAGAGTGATAGAAGATAGTGGGAGCTCGAAACCCTCAAGTGTAGGTAGATCGACTGTTCCGGTGTCGCGTGCTTTTTAACTATCTAAAAAATAGAAAACTGTTAAATATTCTAAACCTAGAAACAACAAGTGTTTATAGAATATTAATATACCCGATGTACCTGATTTCCTATGCTATGATTCAAGTTTCCCTAGTTTAATCAAGTCCCCCAATAGTACTCTAATACCTAGGTACTATTAGGATAGACCTGCATGGGCCACCACTAAAAACATGTCACGACTCGCTCCCGAATAATCGGACACGAGTCGGACATGCCCAGCCTTCGTCGTTAGACACGACGAAGTAAGCTGTACTAAGCTAGGGAAATCTAACCAGATAAATATGAATGTGCACAATCACAGCATCTATAAAACGTTCCCAGAAAGATCACCATAATCCACAAATCAATATAACATAACGGTACCAGAGTCAACATGAATGAAATATACTATGAACTCTAAAAAAAACAATATCTAAGAATAAAGCTAAACAGTCTAAACCTGAAACCTCTAGCTAAGTCATGTCTCCATCCTGCAAGTACACCTGCAATATATCCAGTCAGGAGCGGAGCAAAGTACAGTTCTAGGTAATGAACAAGAACATCATGGTATGAAAATGCGTACAGGAGAACATAAAATATAAAATACAGGAAAAGAACATGAAGGTACAAAAATGTAAGTACATGAAATAAAGTACAGGAATGTAACCATGAACCTGAAGTACAAGACATGACATGTGCACAATGTTTGAAATACAACTAGCCTATGTGACCGACTGGGGTGAGTACAGGAGTATGTACAGGAGTACATGAATATCTGTACGGCTTAGGACCCGCGTGCACGATGCGAGGCCTATGCTATCTACATGAATATAGTAACCGGGGTTTGGTCACATAGCTAGTGTATTTCCCCTTCCAACACGATGAAGTACAAGAACAGGAAGTACAGGGTATAAGATATCGTGTCATCAAGAGAAGTACAAGATATGTAAATGTACAAAAACCATAGAACAGTACTTGCCTTGCTCCGAGAGATCGATAGGAAGATAACGAGCACTAGGTCCACCTGGATCAATTTAGAATTTTTAATTAAAATCTAAATGATACTAGCTAATATTTATTTGACCAGTATTAAATTATTATGTTTGCTATCCAAAATAATAACTAGTAAAACGCAAGTTCATTTAGTAAACCCTTCCTACCAAGTTATCTATAAAATAGCTAACATATCTATTCTAATTTCGATTAGAAACAAATTTAGATGGTTTCTCTTATCAGAAAATATATAGATTTATCTAATAGAAGTTATTTTGCAAAAAGTAGTATAGCTACCGCTAAATCATCAATAAAACTCATACTCCAAACCCAACCTTACTTGAATATTGCCCACACATCAATTCACCAATTATTCCAACTTGGCTAACCCTAGCTTGGCCTACAACTTACATTCCCTCCTTATTTGACTTAGCACAGTCAGCACAAAAACCCGTCAATTTATAACTCATCCTGCAAAATATGTAACCCACAACCAAAACTGATACTTAAGAAAATCCCTCAACTATACACCCAACCAATCCTGGCAATATATGCAACTTAGAGTTTACAACATCCCACCTTGGCAATAAGTATACTAGCAAGCCTCACCAACACACACACAAAGCTATCCAGAAGACAAATTAATATAACAGCTACTGGTATCTCAGAAATTAGGAACAAGTATGAGAATACTTATGCAGCTGACCCCCGGCTAAACCCATGCAATTCATAAAACAATTCAACAAAATATAGACAAGAACTTATACAACCGAACTTCCCATACCTTCATGCTTCTACTCAGCAGATAGGCTAAGTTCCGAATAAGAGTGGAGTACATCATGCTAGTACGTAAAACTACAATTGTTGGCTGCTTCCTACAAGTTTAAACTTCTATACCCCATACAAAAAACCAAGAAGGCAACACATTCATAAATACTATACCAACCCAAGCCAATATTAACCCAGAATCATAGATAAAGTACAACAAATTGCTACAGACTCCAAATTATAGCTTCAACCAAACAACCCAATTGAATCATAACTTCAAAATGGCAAAGAATTATACAAGTATTGATAACCAAAAGTCAGAATAAATATATACAAATTCATTGTTTAACAAAATAGAAATATACCATCTAACTAACACTAAACACCAAACTTAGAAGAACCAAATTCCTCCTGCACCAAATCTGAATTTCCAATTCCTCGCTACTGCTATATTGCAATTGATTCTCTGCACCCGACATTCAACACAGGACACACACCAAATGGATACGCACACTAGTATTGAACACACAAGGCCGGACATAACCCATTACAGGATTCGAACAAGGCAGTACACCTATGATACTTGTTACACCCAGTTTTTCAAATGAGGGTAATTTTGAAATTTTGTAATTATAATTATTAATTATTGATATTTATTTCACATCATGATTTTTGGTGATTTTTAATTATTTTTTTAAACAATTTAAAAACTTGTTTAAGTCATGACTTGTGATTTTGATGTGCTGCTAGTGAAACCTGATAGACTGCATGACCTAGAGCCTAACTATGTCATTAGGATGACTTAATTATCATTTTTAGCCTAGGGGTAATTTGGTTATTTTGATTTATTTGAATTATTTGGTGATTTATTGAATTGGTGAATTCTAGGTTGACTTGACTTGTTGAGACTTAGTGAACTAGCCTAGAAGCTAACCCTAGCCATGGTGACCCTAGTCTAACTTAGGTTAATCTACTTTTAGTCATTAGAAACTAATTTTAGAATGAGAGGATTGGTTTAGTGAATTTAAGTCATGGTTTATGGTTTCATGAAATGGCTTATGACTCCATGACTTGATTAGTCATAACTTAAGCCCATGGGCCTAATTAGGAAACCCTAACCCTAATTTTTTTTACACTTATGACCAGCCACTAGGGCTCCCCCTTCCCTATAAATATTCTCCTCCATGTTCTTGCCTCTTTTATTAAATTTTTACAAGTTTGAAGAAAGAGGTAAGAGCCTTCTTCCCCAATCCATAACTTCCTCATTTCAACTCCTTTTTGGCTCAAATCTTTTGCATTGGGTTCTAATTGATCCCTACTTTATGTTCATGGAGAGAAATCTCAGGTTTGAATCAATTTGGGGATATTGGCTAGCAAGGAGATTTCCCTCTTTTGAAGCTTTTCTTGGGAATTTCACCAATAGGTACTTGAACCCTAAACTCAGTAATTTCTAGATCTAATTGCATATTTAAGAAGCCCTAGGTGTCACCTAGCTGTAGAACTTGGTTTCGTGTCAAGGTTGATTCATTTCGTGTCCGTATCGGACACGTATCAGTTGTACTGTTGAGTGTTTGATTAAATGCCACAAAGGGTTAAAATTTGATATTGTTGAAAAGTATTTGAATCGATTTGTTGTATTATATATATATGTATTGATTTCGTGATTGACTGAGCACGAATCCATGTCTTTGTCGTGTCCAAATCCATGTTGGACACGCTGTACGCCGGCCCGGCCAAGTGTCCTGCTGCTCGAGCTTCGCAGCGGACACGACACAGCACGGTTTGGCATGAAACTTGGTGAGCTCATGGGGGCAATGTCTGCGAGCATGCCCCCAAGGTCCCATCGAAATTTGTGCATTGGTTTGGGAGAAACCATGGCTGCACTGGCCTTGCACTGGCCGTGCGAGCGCTATCAGAGTCCTCTGATACGTGTCTCGTGCTCAGGACACGCAACCCGTGGACACCTCGTGTCGATTCCAGTGTGTAGCCCTAGTATTGGGCTATACGTAGGTTTGACCCCGAGGCGTGTCGAGCTTGGTGTCGTGCTTACGAGACCTGGACACACGCGCACCACACTGTATTGCTGCTCTTTCCTCTGTGTTCAATTTTTTTGATAGTTCAGAGTTAAATGTTATTTAAATCGTTAAAATTATGTAAGTTAATGTTCATTTAATGATGTGTGATGTATATGACTGTTTGGGGATAATTTTTCCTTGGCTAGGTCGAGGATTGTATGGTTGATAGGAAGTTGGTTTCACTTTCATAAACATCCTGAAAATTCCTGATACATGCAACCTGTTATGCTAATTTCTGAATTTAAAAGTGATTTCAACCTATTTTTCCCTGATTTAATTACCATGATTAGCTCATGTATGTGTGTAGGATTGATGTTAACTAAGGATTTTGGATTAAGGGGTTTTTCTGATACATGATTTAAATGACAGTTTTCAAATAAGTTTTCAGAGATTTAAATAAAATGTAACCTGAGAATTTAGATGTATGTGAATCTGAGTTATAGCTAAACATGTATGTTAAGCCTGCAAACTTTTCTCCCACACATTGTTTCCAATGTTCAAACTAATTTCCTGCCATTGTTTTTAATTTCTGAGAATAACTGAATCGATTCATTTCCTATATATTTACTGTCATTTTATTTTCCCTTTTCAAACTGGAAGTTGATGTGAAGTTGCCAATGTCTTGTTCTCACTATTTTGCACATTGCCATGTTATTCCTGCTAACACCCCATGGCATATTGCCTGTGCACTACATTGCTCTGCACACACTCATTACACTCGACATGCTGTTACATTCTCCTTGACACAATACCAGTGTTAACACATTGTGTCAGTCCATCCTTTCCCTCATGTTCAAATATCTACGTAGGTTTATTCCATGGTATGATGTTCAGTTCTCATGTGCAATATTGGACTTCGAAATATTCTGAGATTGAACCCCAATGCAATGCCATATCACACACATGCCTCACATAACTGTCCTGCATTGATCACCCTTATTAACCTGCTGTCCTATCTACATTGCCATGTGGTTCCTTTTGGTATCAGTCATGTCCAGACCATATATCACAAATCCTGTGTTTAGACCATTTATGTGGAGTATTTTCCCTTTTTCTTCACTGGTACAGTTCTGTTTTAAGAGTTATTTTCTGCCATTCCATCAGTCCAGTAATGGACTTGATAATTGGCATGGTGGTTCACCACCCACACTTTAGTATCTTGTTCTGCATATTGTATTCACACACTGTCAACACACTATGCACACACACAGCCTGTGGGGTGTTTCCCCTATTACACACTTTGGCACTTTGCTCACTGTCACACAGTTTAATCCACACACACACACCCTCATGAAGTCACTTACACACCTATGTGACACCATGGCTTGACACTTCACCCTTGATTCTCTTTCACTCTATACACACGCATTTTTGTATTCCAGTCATACACACACCCTTTGCACTCCACAAACTAAGAATAGGATATTGGATTTCAAAATTGGTTTGCTCATTGAGTGTTGGTTTTGTTTTAGAAACTGAAATGGTTTTAATATTTATACACTGTTAGTTCACTGAGAACTGAGTTTAGATTTTCTGTTTTGATGGGTACAACCACTGAATTTTTTCCCTTTAGACAAACTACATTTCCTGAGATAACTCAGGTATTTGATTTCACTGTTTAAATGTTTGATTCACTGTTTAAATGTTTGAATGTGTGCAAGAGAATGCATTGGTGAATATTTGTTGTAATGCAACATGATATGTCCACACACTAGCACACACCCTCAAACTTTCCTGCACATTCAACTGTCCTGCATCATGTAATGTTTTGGTTGTGCAGTCCTAAAATTCCTAGGTTGTTCAGTCAAGCTTTCAGCCCCATATTGTAGCATACCATAGTTCCTATGTGACAGCCCCTAAACCCAGCTATATGACAGTCCCATGGCTGTCCTCTAACTGTCCATTTGCATCCCTGAATTCAGTTCCATACACATCCCAAAACACAGCCCTACAAAGTCCACAAAACCAGTCCTTGCTCACTCCCAAAATCAGCCCATGTTTGACCCATAGGTGTTTATATATATGTGTGAACCTATAAGCCTTTGTTTGTGTGAGTTTAGAGCTTGAGTGTGTGAGTGTATGACTAGAGTGTCTAGTGTATGTGTGTTTGTAAAGGGATGTAGTAGGATGGGGTGTATGGATAGTCCCACATTCATGTGTCCTCATGTTGTGTTATGTATGTATTGTGGTTATGTGAGTTTAGTCATATATTGATATATATATATGTGATATCTTAGGGTATGTAATAGCATATGGTTAGCTTCTGAGATTAGCTTTAGTAGTGTTGACCTGTGGTTAACCCTAGATAGATAATGGACCCAAGAGTCCAAGTTTGACTTAGATCTAATATGACCTAGAAAGAGCCTAGTTAACCTTGTTTGACTTGACTAGAGTTGACCAAAGTCAACATTGACCTAGACAGTTGACCCAGAGTTGACTAGAGTTGGACTTGACCTAGATTGGCTTAGAAATCATGTAGTTTGCATTGTAGCTTTCAATTCTCTTGTATATTACATATCATGACCCATATTACTCTGTTTAGGACATTGTGACTCTGGTGCAGACATATGACATTACACTACTCTTTTCAGAGTATCAGGCGAGTACATTCTCTGATAGTTCTATCATTTACTTGTCAATTACTGTACTTCAGTTCTAGTTAGTTGTATGCAATTCTCTATTACAACACGTGTGGATATTTTTGGATTCATGTATACGACACACTTTTATTTTCCGGCCTCTATTACTGGTATCATCTCTATTACTGGAATCACCTACTGGAATCATTTAACTGGAATCATTTACAGGAATCATTTACTGGTATCATTATATTTTGGCTGGACTCATTTTGAATCATTGTGTCGGAATTCTGGATTCACTTGCTGGGAGGGGAAATACTAGAGTGAGACATGTAGACATACCCCAATCTGGAATCTTCCAACTGGAATCTACTGGAATGACAGTCATCTCACACCCGGCCAGGTGTGTGGTGTACCGTATTACCTACAGCCGTTTACATGTCGAACTCGGTATTTTAAAACACACTGCTAGAGTATAGGCTGGACTCACCCTGGAATTATTGATCACTATAACTGGAATCGTCCCTTACTGGATTCATCTTGTATTAGATTCATCCTGTACTGGACTTACATTGGAGTTACACTGGTCTACATTGCTGCCTGGACTTATACCATATTATCCTGGTTCAGCTAGTTCTATTTTTACAGTCTTCATTGCTATGATTCTTCTCTTGTTTAGTTATTTACCTTCCTTGCACTTATCTGTCTTTCTTACCATCACCTGAATATAAACTGCCATTTTTCATCAATACAACTGTCTATAACTGCTGTATAGTTCTCTGTCATTTATTTGGGTTTTCTAGATGAGATTGTACTCGTTCCTGTCCTGACTGGACCTGTTGAAAATTTTACAGATGATTGCCCTGAGGACACATGCCCTACAAGTTACAGACCAGGAGATGGCTTAGCTACCTATGGCCCCGACACTCAGGAGTGATCGGGAGTTTGGCTAGTCTGTCTTGTTTTAGTTTTCCTGTTTAGAACTGGAGTTGTATATAGAGATTTGAGACTTGAGATGTATTTGAGATTGTTTGAGTTTGTTGTTATTTTATTAGTAGTTTTGTTGTCTTCAAATTCTTAGTTATATTTCGGTGTTATCTTATCGTGCTTAGACTGTGATTGAGTTACACCATATCTTATACTTGTCCTCCGTTCGGAGTTGATCATGATGAGTACATTATATACTGCATGAGTTGATGTTTAGTTAGAGACTTAGAACAGCGTTCTACCGCCGACACTGCGGCGTAGGCTGGGCGCTGTTACGTACTCGTACCCTCACAGTGGGTGCAGGTCGTGACAATACTGAACACGAACCATCTGCTGGACACAACTGTATGCCAGATACGAACATAACTCTTGGACATGATCCGAACGCCAATTAAGATCAAACACGAAAGTTCTCCGATACAAACACGACGTATGAAAGCAACATCACAATACTGGAATTACGACCAAACATCTAAATATAAACTGAGTAAATAAGAGTCTTGAGTAGAAGTTACCTGGAGAAATTCGACTCGGAAATGACGGTCTGATCCACAAGGTTGGACACAACCAGACGTGGACACGATCCCAAATAATCGAACTCAGTCACCTCATCCAACCGTGATTGATAATCTCCCGCGTCATTGCATCAAGAACAGAGAATTTCAAGTTAAGCATCGAATCAAGAATTTAGAACTACCGATCCTCGATTCGATCGATAGATCCGATCCGATCAAGATCGGTCAAACCAGGAAATAGTCAAAGAAAGAGAAAGGATCAGGAAAACTCACCGCTCTGTTGATCAATTCGTCGCTGTTGTCGGAGGAAGATGAAGATCAAGGCGAAATTCCTGCGTCGTCGGGAATGAACCTCCTCGCCGTGGTCGTCGCCGAAAAGAGAGGAAGTCGACGAGGAAACGAAAATCGCCGGACTCGTCACCGTGAATCGATCGGCCAGTCAATATTGGCCACTGCTCATCAGGGGTACGACGCCTAGGCGCCCGTCATCAGGGATCGTCAGGGAGGATGATCACCGGAGAATGATTACCTAGGAGAGGGCCACCCGATCGCTGCTGGAGGAGATCCGTGCAGTCAACCGCTGCCGAGGCGATCGTGCGCTGCTGCGGAAGGAAGATGACCATCGCTGGAATCTTCCGTGCGCCGGGGCTCGCCCCCAAGACTTGCCGGGGGAAAGAGCTGGCCGAGAGAGAGTCGCGCCTAGCTGCCGACGTCGATTGCTGAGCCGATGATCGCTATCTCCGCTATGGTTCCCCTAAAAATTAGGGTTAGGGCTTGGCTTGAAGGAAGAGGGAAGAAGAACTGGGAATTTCTTGATCCCGATCCCAAATAAAAAATGAGGAATGGCAGCAGAGAGTATTTGTACAGGAAATGAAAGAAAATAACAAGTATTTGCAAATAGACCCAAAAATAACTTATTTATTGCATCTATTATCCAAAAGTTAGTTAAAAAAGTTGTTTATAGGTTGTTAGAAAAAGTGGAATTTATTAGGAGAATATTCTAAATTAATTTCTAGCCTTGATTAATTGATCATGTGTCCAAAATTTCTAGAGTCTTCCTCCTCACTATTCCTTCAATAAATAATAAACTAAAACTCACTTTCATATAACTCATAATCAAGTTAATGCTAAAAATTAATCAGAAAATTAATATTCTCTAAGATAAATTATGAATAATTATTTTCCTAAATTTCTTAAAATATCAGGAAAATACCAAAATTTAATAATTCTGGGAAAGCGGGATTACAGGTAAATATATATTCAACCGTAAAGGGCAATACACAAATAGACCCCCACTATTTGATGGAACAAATTGCACATACTAGAAAACACGAATGAGTTTCTTTCTTAAGTCAGGACTTCGATATTTGGTTGATATTTATAGACGGTTACAAGAAACCGTCTAGAACAGTAATTGATGATGTAGTAGTAGACAAGCCACATGACAAATATAAGGAGCATGAAAATGCAACTAGTCTAGATGCACGAGCCATCAATGCACTATTCTGTGCAATTGACAAAATTCAATAGCATATCAACATGTACGACGTCTAATAGAATTTGAAGGCTTCTTGATAAAACCCGATGAGTTAATTACACAGATGCTCACTCATTTTCTCGATATTACTAATCTTTTATAGTCCCTTGGTAAGGATTACAGCAATCACGAGAAGATCAGAAAGGTTTTACGGGCTCCAACCAAGAACTGAAACCTGAAGGCCACTTCGATCATAGAAGGAAACGACCTCACCACGATAACTTTGGAGGCACTGATAGGCAAGCTCATGACCCATGAGCTGGACTTGCAAGAGTTTAAAGAAGCAACTCCCAAAGAAAAATCTATTGCCGTCAAGCACAAGCCAGAAAAGTCTCATGCAATGATTCTGACGAAGAATTATCTGATAGTGATGAACTGGCCCTATTAGTCAAAAAATTTAGAAAGTTCTTAAAGTTTGAGAGATCAAACCGAAAGAAGAAGGACATCCATAAAAGAAATAAAGAAGAAACAATCTGCTTTAGATGTAAGAAATTAGGACACATAAAGAAGGACTTTCCATTGTCAAAGAAGGGCAGTCCATATGACCGATCAAGATCGAGTAGGATAGCTACAACCGGTTGAAAGTATGCTAATACAAGCATCTAGCATGAAAGTGAGGCCAGAAAATTAGAGGAAGAAGACAAACCCAGCAGTAGTGCAAATGTCTATATGATGGCTTTCGATAAGGTTGGCTTTCGATAAGGTACACACAACCGAAGTAGCCAGACTATCTAACCTTATTGAAGATGTTAAACAGAAATCTACTATCGGTAGCATGGAAGAGATAGCCAAGCTTAAAGTAGACTATCATGAGGCTATCCTCAAAATAGAAAAGAAAGAAAGAGACTGTGTCAAAATACAAGAGTTATATAACATAGAGAAGAAGAGACGCTTAGTTACTAAGCAAAGACTCATAGATATGACTGCCAAATATGAGGAGTCTTGTGCGATCTCTAAAAAGTTAGAGATTAAGTTAGGTAAACAGGTCATTCCTGTTACATGGCCTAAGGTTAGTCCTAATGCTAAGCATAAACCACAAAGGACTAAACCATAGAAAGCACCTAAGCAACACGCTTCTCACAATCATGCTTTCACTTACAGGTTTCTAAGAAAGATACATAAGAATGTCAACACCAAAATAAAGAGCACATTTTCAAAACTCACATGCACATATTGTGGTACACACGGACACATATCACAATATTGTAGAGCTAGAAATCTTGTTGACACTAATTTACTTGCTTGGATTTCTAAGACTAATCATAATGGACCCTTAAAGAAACGGGTACCAAAGGATTCATCTACTCGTTTTGTAGGTAGACCCTTAACCCTCTCCTGTTAAAAGCAAGTAGATACACGATAGCGGATGTTCGCGGCATGACCGGTAATACATCTTTTTCGCTAAGCTATCGATGAAGAAAGCAGGATATGTTTCTTTCGACAACAATCTGAGAGGTGATATTATCGGTAATGGCACTGTTGGTTTGTCTCCCTTTCTAGAAATAAACGACATCTGTCTAGTCACGGAGTTGAAACATAACCTATTGAGCATAAGTCATTTGGCAGATAATGGTTATGGCATCAACTTTGTGAAAAACAAATATTCTATCTATGAAATGTCTACCAAAAATCTCGTATATGAAGGGACAGGGAAGATAATATCTATTTTTTTCTTTCAAGAACATACTAACAATGCAGATAAGTACGAAGTAGCCAATCAAGATGAAAGTTGTCTATGGCACATGAGCCTAGGACATACAAATATGGACACTATCACAAGATTATGCACCAAAAAGCTGGTAAAAAGACTCTCAAAAATTACATTCAAGAGAGATGGTATGTGATGACTGTGAAAAGAACAAAGCAATTAGGTCTTCTTTTAAATTCGTCAATGTTGTAAGTACTTCTAGACCTTTGTAGTTGATTCATATGGATTTATTTGGTCCTAGTAGAGTCGCTAGGCTTGGCGGTAAACTCTATACTTTTGTTATAGTCGATGATTTCTCTCGATATACTTGGATTTTCTTTTTATCAGACAATAGTGAAGCCATTTTTGAATTTCAAATATTTTGCAAAAGGTACAAAACGAAAAAGGCTTCATGATTACTCAAATCCGAAGTGATTATGGTGGCAAATTTGTAAATACTAATTTCAAAAAGTTTTATGATGATAGTAGTTACTACTACGAGTTTTCTTGTCCTAGAACTGCTCAACGGAATGGCCTTATGGAGGAAAGAATCGTAGTCTAAGCGATATGGCTAGAGTCATGCTGAATCAGCATAATCTTCCTAAATATTTTTGGACAGAAGCTGTTAGTACAACCTGTCATGTTTTCAGTAGGATTAATTTGACTTATCTCGAAGAAAGCCCTTTATGAATTATGGTTTGGAAGGATTCCAAACATTTCATATTTTAAGGTTTTTGGTTATCGTTGTTTTATCCTGAACAATAATGATAACTTGGGTAAGTTCGACTCGAAGGCAGATGAAGGGATAATTCTTCGGTATGCTGCTAAGAGTAAGGGATATAGAATTTTTAATAAAAGGTTTATGATTGTTGAGGAATCGATTAATGTTACTTTTGATGAGCTCAATAGTCAGAGATCTAGTGATAGTGACGATGAGGATGTACAAAATAAATCCAATACATCCGAAGATACTGCTACCAACGAGAGCTATCTGAAAAGTCTACCGAAAAGGATGAAATTTATGCGAGACCATCCAGTGACACTCGTAATAGGTGATGTATCCAAAGGAGTAAGCATACGTTCTTCTACTAGAGATATAGCAGCAAATGTAGCCTTTATTTCTTAAGTAGAACCTATGACAACTCACTACACCAAAATGGTCATTTTAGAACGGCAAAATTTTGTTCCAAATAATTTTAGGAACGCCTATTTTCTATGCCTATTTTTGGACTTCCAAATTTCTTGGAACAAAAATAAAGTATTCCAAGAAATGATTATTGGAACGCTTTAAATATGTTCCAGTTTTGGAACACCAATAAAGTATGCCTGAAAAATATTTCAATTAATTTTTGCAACACTTGCTAGAACAACTAAAAAGTGTTCCAATTTTGAAACACCAGCAAAGTATTACTAATGAAGAAAAATTAGCCAAAAATTCGTTCCTAAAAAGTGCTTGGGCTTCTTTATCATTAGCCAAAATGTCTCAAGAACTAGAATATAAGAGAAATTTGTAGCTTATGTGAAATGATTCAAGGACACGGCAGTTCTTGTGAATTGCAAACATGAAGCATACATTTTATTTCAAAATCATATCATGTAAGAACTTTCTTCCTCGTACAACAGTGAGGAATATAACAAGTTTGAGATAAAAAAAATTACATATAAAAATAGCATGATATATTTCGTTCACTAATAAAAGTTGTTTTATTCATAACTTAGAAGGCTTTGGGAACATATCAAGGAAGAACTTCCACGTCGCGGCCAAGCTGCCCTTTAACTTGTGTAAACCCCCAATATTTTCTAATTATTTTAGTGCCTTAAAAATTATTTTTCTATATTATTTAGAATTAATTGGTATATGTACGTAATTATAGATGTATATGATATATGTATGTTTGTGTGCTTGATATTCTAAATACTGCTAAATATAGTCTACAAGTAATATAAACATTTTTGTTACGTATTTACAATTCATAGGATTTTTGTTTGTGATGGTTATATATATATATATATATATATATACATATATATATATATATAAAATATATATATATATAAATCTATTGTTGTAAAAAAAACATTGGTGGTGGCCGAACCCCACCAACAGCAGCAGCTAGCTGCGGGGAGGCCCGACCCCACAGTCCCTAACACCCAAACCAACAGCAGCAATAGCTGCAACTCCTTACAACCCGACCCCACCTAATCCTAATACCACAACAACTTAGCAGCAGCAACAGCATAGGTTAGCAAACTCGAACCCAAGCAATCCTTAGCCCAGCAGCCCGAGCCCCATATACTACTCCTAATACTACTAGTAGCAGTCGGCGCATATATAAACCCACATCAAACCGAAACCCTAACTCCCTCTCTCGTAAGCCAATACCCCTCAACCCCAAGGCCGCCAACCTCCCCGCGCACACCCTAGCCGCAGGTGAACTGCCATCGTCGACCGGAGGCATCGCCGGAGTCGCGTTCGCGAGGAAACAAAGGAAGCCCTATTTTCGATTAACCACAAGGTACTGTCTTCAACCCAGTATTTCTCCCTCCGTGCTTAGCAAATTCTCGTACCGTAACTTCCTAAGGATAACCAATATAACCATCTAGGAGTCCCTTCAACTGGATTGGAGGGTACTCGACTAGGTTTCTCAGGAGATTGATTCAAATTTTCGAGAAAACTGTCAGAATAGGACAGTTGTAGTAATCCCAAACACCTAACTTGGAAGCCATATGCTGAGCCAAATACTTAGAATTTTTGAAACCCAGTTTAAAATAGGTTTAGATAACATATAGGAGATTACAAACCACCTTGTAGAACCTGATTTCATAAAGTATGTGCAAAAATATTCGACTTCAAAGTTCAAGAAAAACAGGTTTTCAAAATACTAAAAACTTATAGAAATTCCCCGATACGACGTGCGCACCGACAAACCGGGCGACGTGGTCACGCGCTATACGCATCGAAAGGCGCGTATGGACGTTGCGGAAGTGTGGGAACTGACGGAACTCAGTTTCGTCGCGTGTACGCGACAAAATCAACGCGTATCCGTCAAGATACCCCCGTATCGACGTTTTGCAAACTTGCCCATAACTTCATGTACAGTCGTCGAATCGAGATGAAACTTGCGCCAACAGGTCCGAATCAAAATTCTGATCCTGTGTGCCAAGTTTGGTTCGATCCTGAGAAGGTTGAATTGGAACCCATTTTTGGCGGGCCCGCGACCCACTCAAACGGGCAAATTTGTACACGGCTCATCGGAATCCAAAATTGGACATACCATTGAGTTCCTCTCCTCAAACTGAAACCGTAGACATGTAGTTTGATGACTTTAGAGACCATAGACTTTGGCACGCATTTCGGTGCAAAGCGGGTCCAATGGCGGACATCGTTTTGACCCGAAATTATGATTTTGCCCCTTTTCCAGAATTTGACTTTTGGACAGGCGTTTCCTAGGTATATCTTTTACATCGAGTGCATTTTTAATGTTTGTTTCAGTGTCCAGAGTTGTTTGGAGACTGTGACATTTCTTGTCTGACATTGTGATTTCTTGGGCTTACCACTTTGCACCATCAGGCAAGATACCTTGCCACCTTACTCTGTGATTATTATATTTCTTATTTTCATTTTTTATTATCAGCATTTGTTTCTTGATATTTAAACTGTGCGTCCAAGTCACACTTGGGTGCAAGCGACTCTATCGGTCGTTTACCACGCCTTATTTATTTTTCTTGCATTGACTTAGTCTAGTGACCACCCATTGATGTTGAGGTATTGGTATATCTCATACGACCTTGACACTTGTTGTATCACGTGATGTGAGTCACATGTTGGACACGTACCCGCGTAGTCGGCTGGCCACCGATACGTATGGAGCGTACGACGGATAGGAGTAACTGCCAATAGTATTGCATGTTAGAAGACTTGGCAGTTACTAGAGGTTCTTATCAGTCATGGAGATGATGATACTAGGCATTGGGTGGGGAGAACAATACCTGACGTATGGGCTTCTTTGTACTTCCCTGATTACCTGTGCGCTCCTCTGGAGACGCAGGCTCCAGGCGCCCTCTGACGTTTCCCAGAGCGTTATGGACATAGCCCCTTGCACATAGTGCCCTCTGACGCTTCCAGAGCGTTATGGACGTAGGCTCCTGGTGCCCTCTATGGGAACTATGCCGATCCCATTTACAGTCAGGGCTCATGCGTCGAAAGATTGTATCTCAACTGCATATTCACAGTAGAATGGTCAGGAACCCGATTGCATGCATACTTTTCTCTTATTATATTATCACAGTTTATATGGCATGGTGTTTTCTTGTATCTTGCTATGTCCCCTGAGGACCTGGTTATCTCTCCAGGTTTAGACAATTTTCCTCAGGAGTACGGAGCGACGTTGGAGCTATCTTACATCGATGACGAGGCAGTCACTACTGATTTCTAGTCTATTATATATTTGAGACATTAGTGGACGTTATTTTACATCTCTTTCATTTCTATTTTTGTGGAGGTTGGACTCCGATCTTGTGAGACTATTTATCATAGCTATTTTGAGTGAGTATGTTCACCCGGCTATCTTTTGATACTCTGCTTTATTTATTTGGACTTTATTATCTTCTGTGTTGAGCTGTGATGAGATTAGACATGTTATTCTGGCATGTGATTATTTTATTTACAGCTTATGTGCATATATGAGGATTCCATATATTGGAGTATTCTTTGTATATGTGCAGCTGGCATGTTCACGTACTTGGTCCTATGTATTTTGGGACTGGGGCATTACATATTTTTGTGGTGGCCCATGCAGGTCTACGTTAATATTGTTGGGTTACATGACTGTGCCCAACAAGCCTGCATATAGGAATAGGAATATCTCATCCAGAACTACTACTATCTCTTGACTTCCAAATCTTTTTGACACTTCCTTGATTATTCGATTTACTTCATATCTAATCTTTCCTAATATCAACTTATCTTCTTCGTGCCAACAGTATGCATTTAAGAAGCGGACGCACTTCTGCCTTGGCCCTCACATCTGGTGAAGAGGCTACACCGGAGGGACAGAATCCTTCCATGACTCCAGCGACACCATACCAGCCAGGACAGTCGCAGCCTACTACGACACCGACGACGGAGTACCCAGAGATCGCAGCACCCTCAGGCAGCTAGGCTGGGCAGACTACTACCATGCCACCAGAAGGGAATGTACCTCTGCCACCACCACCACCATTCCCTCAGCAGTTTCTACCACAGTCGAGACCTCAGATGCCTCCACCACCGACTGATAGGAGCCCTACTTCTCAGTTTATGTACGCCATGATGCAGGCTCAGTGGCAGCAGACTGAGCTGATGAGACAGACGATGATGGCAGCATTGGCTAGACCTCCTCCACCACCTCCAGTACCAGTACCAGCACCGGCTCTGCATCCCTATGAAGGCTCTATCAAGAATTTCACCGATATGAACCCCAAGGCCTTTAGAGGAACAGAGAAGCCATTAGAGGTGTCATAGTGGCTTATTAGTACCGAGAAGCTACTGAAGGCATCCTAGTTGCCAGCTCACGATTGGATGACAGCAGTGGACCTACTGTTAGAAGACAATGCTCACCGCTGGTGGAAGGCAGAAGAGAGACGATTAGGCACTGGGATCACCTGGAAGCAGTTCTATGATGCATTTTATGAGAGATTCTTCCCTATTCATGTTCGAGATGGTCTCTATGACCAGTTCCTACATCTGAAGCAAGGGAATATGGCAGTTGAAGAGTATGACTCAGAGTTCAATCGCCTGAGTCGATTAGGTGCGGGATTGATTCCGACAGAGTTAGAGAAGGCGAGGAGATTTCACCAGGGGCTTGCACCAGAGCTCAAGTCTTATACGACTACCCAGTCTCGAGTCTCCCATTCAGCTGTCTTGGAAGAAGCTCGTGCTCAGGAGATTCTTCGCAAGGAGCAGCAGCAGACATCGAGACGACATACCCTAACAGTTACACCAGCCCGAGCCACCCAGAGTGGACCTATTAGGAGGGCCACAGGACAGTTCCAGCAGAGGCCCTCTGTCACGTCCCAGAACCAGAATACTGGAGAGCAGGGACGGACATAGCCAGCTACGTATATTGAAATGGAATCCACCTCGCTATACGGTCACGACTGTCTAGATATGAGGGTTTACTACAAGCCAACGGTCTCTTAAGGTCAAGCCTATTATCTCAATCTCAAGTAAGTAATATAGTTACAAGATGTTAGATCACCAAATATACAATAAAAGGCGTCCCTAGTATTACATATTCAGTTGATCATGAAGCTAGTCATACAAAATGCGAGAACTAGCAAGAGTTAAGTCATACATGATCAACCTTAGGATTTGTTAATCATGTTTACAGCCCGTAGGCAGACAGTAAGTAATGTGCATCGAGCTAACAGGTGCACGTCGGCTAAACGCCTCAAAAGAATAATTTACAATGGAGTAAGTGAAACAAAATGGAAAACCCACTCGTAGCCTGGGTTCCTTCTAGTCGCCACCATTGGGCTGGAAGTTCGGTAGATCCTCGGGTGCTGCTCCGAAATCTGGCCACACAAAACCAGCTGGGTCAAACCCCAGAAAGAGCAAGTGCCACAAAGGAGGCCACGAAATAAGAACGAAAGCCAGCATATCAGAACATAAGAAAAGTACAAGTAATAAAAGTACAACAGGACAATAAACGACTAGAGACATGGAACCATTCCGGGAGCCAGATTACAACCCGTAAACCAAACAAGGACCGGGGTTGTAACCCTTCGCCTGAATAGCACTTGTCTCTATCCATTTATTGTTAAAGATAAGTAAAACAATCATGTACAGGAGTACCAGGTACAGGGACTAGACGAGACTTAGACAGGGCTGGACACCATCCATTCACAAGCGGCCAAGCAAATACTATGGCTTACTACTTAACTAACTAGGGTTAACACAAGCCTAATTACTAACAAGATGCAAGTGAGAATTTCCTAGTCCCAAGCCCTGCAGACTATCTAGTTATCCTTCCGCGGGTTGAGAGTATGGTTGGATACATCACCCTGGAGATGATATACCCTTAGGTGACTTAGAGGTGCAACACATGACAGTGTGCTGGAAATGTGCTCTACTCGTCAGCAAGCTATAAGTCCATTAAAGCGCCCAGATAACGAGATTGCTTGTGACTGGAAATTCTCCATGTTCTAGTTTGATCTAATCATTATCCTAATCCAATTTAGTATGAGTCCCTGGCCGTGGTGCCCAGGGAGTCACGTCCTAGACATGATGCAAGACATGACAAGTAGATTTGCACATGGCAACAAGAAGAACACCCACGATGTCAGGGCAAGTCAAGTACGACCAGTTATCAAGTCGCGCTAAGTCAAGTCAAGAGTTCGCTACGGCGGCCACTATCAAGATATCAAGTTACAGGGGATTTATTACAGGTCGCAGGTTACAAGTTAAAAAGCCACAAGTTACAAGCACCCAACAAGTTACTGCCAAAATCAGATAATGCTAGCCATAAATTAAAAACACAAAAAATCGTGTCAAGGCGTGTCGGGTCAAGTCAAGTCGTGCTGTGGGCATCAAGATCTCAGAGAGCAAAATCAGCAAGAGAAAAATCGAGGACCAAGGGGAACACCAAGGGTTAGGAAGGGAAGCCATGGCACAGGGTGTGCCAGGCAAGGGGCTCGGGCAAGCGGCGCCAAGAGACGCGCTCGGGAACGGTCGCAGCGCGCCAAGGGGCGCGGAGAGCCAAGCATGCCGGGCCGCGGAGGCCAAGCATGCAGGGGGCGTGGGGCCAAGCGCGCAGGGGCGCGGGGGCCGAGCGCGCAGGGGCGCGGGGGCCGAGCGCGCAGGGGTCGCGGGGCCAAGCGCGCAGGGGCGCCGGGGCCGAGCGCACAGGTGGCGCGGGGACAAGCGCGCAGGGGAACGGGGGCCGAGCGCGCAGGGGGCACGGGGACAAGCGTGCAGGGGAACGGGGGCCGAGCGCGCAGGGGGCGCGGGGCCAAGCGCTCAGGGGCGCGGGGGCCGAGCGCGCGGGCCAAGCGGGCAGGGGCGCGGGGGCCGAGCGCGCAGGGGACGCGGGGCCAAGCGCGCAGGGGGCACGGGGGCCGAGCGCGCAGGGGCGGCAGCGCAAGGCATCCAGCGCGCGGGCCAGCAGCGCGCTAAAGAGCGCACGCGGGGGGGGGGACAGCCCGGCGCTAAACAGCGCAGCGGGGGAGGGGGTCTTCTTCTTCCTCAAGCTGAGAGGAAGAAATCTAATGGCCTCTAAACTTTGGAACATCACAACTTGGTCCATAAAACATGAAATTCGGATTTTCAAGAGTCTAACTTGTGTAAAATTCAATTCTCTACAACATAGAAGCATCCAAACAAGCAAAAATCCAAGTTTGGTAGATCAAACCCAAGAAATTCCGAAAATGGTAGAAACTTAGATCTAGGAGAATCCAAGCTCCAAATCCAAAAATGTCAAGTTCTAATATTGTTCCAAATCATGTAATTAAGCTAATAGACAAATAAAATTTGGTCTTCATGTGGTGGCAAGATGCACTTGCCTATGGGTGGGGTGTTGTGTGGAAGAAGGAAGAAGAAGAAGGAGTTAGAAATTAATGGGGGAAGTAATAAGGAGAGAGAATGGTTGGTGGAGATTTAATGAGGGTGGTTGTGGTGGAATGAAGGTGGAGTATAGGTTAAAGTGTTCCATTGGGTTTAAAATCAAACCATCCCAACTAAAACCGAGCCGAGCCGAGACCCAAATACGAGAAAACCTAAAATTCCTCAAGTCGAGAAAAATAAAAATAAAATACATGCCAAAATCCAACTACGAGTATAAATACAAAATACGGGAAATGAGGGTGACAACTCTACCCACCTTAAAAGAATTTCGTTCTCAAAATTTAATCAAGGAGCTAGAGACTGCCACGGCAAGCTACACTAAGCACCAAAAACTACACTAAGCAGTTCAATCATACAATCATACATGCAAGCAAGGGATGGAAAGCATAAGGCATAAGAAAGATATTATACCTTACGAGTCAAACAAGTCGAGATATCACGATCGGATGTCGTCCTCACGCTCCCACGTTGACTCACCTAGAGAGTGATGACCCCAAGCAACACGGACTAAGCTAATAGTCTTGTTCTTGAGTATCTTCTCTCTCTGGTCCAATATAGACACGGGCCTCTCCTTATACGAAAGGTTGGTACCAACAACCAATTTCGAATGGTCCAGGATATGGCTCGGGTCCGGGATGTACCGTCGTAATTGGGACACATGGAATACATCATGCACCTCTCTTAGCGACGGCGGAAGAGCGAGACGATAGGATACATCTCCTACTCGCTCCAGGATATCGAACGACCCTATATACCTAGGACTAAGCTTTCCTCGCACGCCAAAGTGAATGACGCCGCGGTTAGGCGAGATCCTAAGGAATACATGGTCGCCGATAGCAAACTCTAAGGGGCGCCGATGGGCATCGGCCCAGTGTCGCTGGCGATCTTGGGCAACTCGAAGATGATCCCTGACTTTTATGACTACTTCAACTGTCTGGGCAATCATTTCTGGACCGAGCATCTGCCTCTCTCCGACATCGTCCCATGCTAACGGAGATCTGCACTTCCTACCATACAGTGTCTCGAATGGTGCCATCTGGATGCTGGCCTGGAAACTGTTGTTGTACGAGAACTCCACCAGGTGCAGGTGATCTTCCCACGAACCACCGAAGTCAAGTGTACAAGATCTCAACATGTCTTCAAGAGTCTGGATTGTATGCTCCGACTGACCATCTGTCTGCAGATGATATGCTGAACTGAACTGGAGACGAGTTCCCAAACTCTCTTGTAGGCTACGCCAAAAGTGTGATGTAAACCTTGAATCTCGGTCCGAGGTGATACTGACGGGCACACCGTGAAGCCTGACAATCTGTCTGAGGTATATCTCTGCCAACTGGGCCGTAGACTGACCAACTCTGAATGGGAGAAAATAAGCCACCTTCGTGAGCCTGTCAACTATAACCCAAATAGCATTTCGACCAGCTGGGATCTAGGCAATCCAGTCACAAAATCCATGGTCACATGCTCCTATTTCTATTCTGGAATCGGCAAGGGCTGAAGAAGTCCAGCGGGCCTCTGATGTTCAGCTTTAACCTGCTGGCAAACCAAATACCGAGAGACAAACCGGGCTATCTCCTTCTTCATGCCATTCTACCAAAAATACTGACGAATATCCCTATACATCTTCGTACCACCGGGATGAATAGAATACTGTGAATTGTGAGCTTCTGCCATGACCTCCTGTCTGATATCTCTACTGGGTACACAAAGACGAGTGCCGTGCCGAAGTGTACCATCTTCATGGATACATAACTCTGGCCTTCTTCCTGCCTCACATTCAGCTCTGAGTCGCTGAAGCTTGGAATCTGTAGACTGCATCATCCGGATCCTCTCAACTATGCTGGGCTGAACCTGTAGACTGGCCATCGGCAGGCTGAACGGGCTGAACTGGGGGCTCTCCTCTAGTAGGTACAACTCTGGAGGCTACTCCGGAATGCTGGGCTTGATCTCCGGGTTGCTGCTGGTCCACGAGAAGTGCTCCACCTTGCTGATCGGCGGGGTCAAGTATAGTGCCGCTGAAGAAGATGACAAAATGAAACAATAAGGAAGGACCAGGACAGATCAACGATACAAGCACATGATCAGGGCAAGAATCCAGAGATGCAGAGAATATGAATGGAGATCAAGGACGAATACTGATTGAGACATCTATCCGGTAAACCCTCACATATCTTGATTTACAAGACCTGCATGGGCCACCACTTAAACCATGTCACGCCCCAGAACCAGAATACTGGAGAGCAGGGGTGGACATAGCCAGCTACGTATATTAAAATGGAATCCACCTCGCTATACGGTCACGGCTGTCTAGATATGAGGGTTTACTACAAGCCAACGGTCTCTTAAGGTCAAGCCTATTTTCTCAATCTCAAGCAAGTAATATAGTTACAAGATGTTAGATCACCAAATATATAATAAAAGGCATCCCAAGTATTACATATTCAGTTGATCATGAAGCTAGTCATACAAAATGCGAGAACTAGCAAGAGTTAAGTCATACATGATCAACCCTAAGATTTGTTAATCATGTTTACAGCCCGTAGGCAGACAGTAGGTAATGTGCATCGAGCTAACAGGTGCTCGTTGGCTAAATGCCTCAAAAGAATAATTTATAATGGAGTGAGTAAAACAAAATAGAAAACCCACTCGTAGCCCGGGTTCCTTCTAGTCGCCACCATTGGGCTGGAAGTTCGGTAGATTCTCGGGTGCTGCTCCGAAATCTGGCCACACAAAACCAGCTGGGTCAAACCCCAGAAAGAGCAAGTGCCACAAAGGAGGCCACGAAATAAAACGAAAGCCAGCATATCAGAACATAAGAAAAGGAAGAAAAGTACAAGTAATAAAAGTACAGCAGGACAATAAATGACTAGAGACATAGAACCATTCCGGGAGCCAGATTACAACCCGTAAACCAAACAAGGACCGAGGTTGTAACCCTTCGCCTGAATAGCACTTGTCTCTATCCATTTATTGTTAAAGATAAGTAAAACAATCATGTACAGGAGTACCAGGTACAGGGACTAGACGAGACTTAGACAGGGCTGGACACCATCCATTCACAAGCGACCAAGCAAATACTACGGCTTACTACTTAACTAACTAGGGTTATCACAAGCCTAATTACTAACAAGATGCAAGTGAGAATTTCCCTGTCCCAAGCCCTGCAGACTATCTAGTTATCCTTCCGCGGGTTGAGAGTATGGTTGGATACATCGCCCTGGAGACGATATACCCTTAGGTGACTTAGAGGTGCAACACATGACAGTGTACTGGAAATGTGCTCTACTCGTCGGCAAGCTACAAGTCCATTAAAGCGCCCAGATAACGAGATTGTTTGTGACTGGAAATTCTCCTTGTTCTAGTTTGATCTAATCATTATCCTAATCCAATTTAGTATGAGTCTCTGGCCGTGGTGCCCAGGGAGTCACGTCCTAGACATAATGCAAGACAATACAAGTAGATTTGCACATGGCAACAAGAAAAACACCCATGGTGTCAGGACAAGTCAAGTACGACCAGTTATCAAGTCGAGCCAAGTCAAGTCAAGAGTGCGCCGCGACGGCCACTATCAAGATATCAAGTTACAGGGGATTTATTAGGTTGCAGGTTACAAGTTAAAAAGCCACAAGTTACAAGCACCTAACAAGTTACTGCCAAAATCAGAGAATGCTAGCCATAAATTAAAAACACAGAAAATTATCCCAAGGCGTATCGGGTCAAGTCAAGTCGTGCTGTGGGCATCAAGATCTCAGAGAGCAAAATCAGCAAGAGAAAAATCGAGGACCAAGGGGAACACCAAGGGTCAGGAAGGGAAGCCATGGCACAGGGTGTGCCAGGCAAGGGGCTCGGGCAAGCGGCGCCAAGAGACTCGCTCGGGAACGGTCGCAGCGCGCCAAGAGGCGCTGGGAGCCAAGCGCGTCGGGGCGCGGAGGCCAAGCACGCAGGGGGCGCAGGGCCAAGCGCGCAGGAACGCGGAGGCCAAGCGCGCAGGAGGCGCGGGGCCAAGCCCGCAGGGGCGCGGGGGCCGACCGCGCAGGGGGCGCGGGGGCCGACCGCGCAGGGGGCGCGGGGCCAAGCGCGCAGGGGCACAGTGGCCGAGCGCGCAGGAGGCGCGGAGCCAAGCGCGCAGGGGCGCGGGGGCCGAGCGCGCAGGGGCGCGAGGGCCGAGCGCGCAGGGGCACGGGGGCCGAGCGTGCAGGGGCGCGGGGCCAAGCATGTAGGGGCGCGGGGGCCGAGCGCCCAGGGGGCGCGGGGCCAAGCGCGCAGGGGGCGCGGGGCCAAGCGCGCAGGGGGCGCGGGGGCCGAGTGCGCAGGGGCGGCAGCGCAAGGCAGCCAGCGCGCGGGCCAGTAGCGCGCTAAAGGGCGCGCGCGGGGGGGAAGACAGCCCGCCGCTAAACAGCACAGCGGGGGAGGGGGTCTTCTTCTTCCTCAAGCTGAGAGGAAGAACTCTAATGGCCTCTAAACTTTGGAACATCACAACTTGGTCCATAAAACACGAAATTCGGATTTTCAAGAGTCTAACTTGTGTAAAATTCAATTCTTTACAACATTGAAGCATCCAAACAAGCAAAAATCTAAGTTTGGTAGATCAAACCCAAGAAATTTCGAAAATGGTAGAAACTTAGATCTAGGAGAATCCAAGCTCCAAATCCAAAAATGTCAAGTTCTAATGTTGTTCCAAATCATCTAATTAAGCTAATAGACAAATAAAATTTGGTCTTCATGTGGTGGCAAGATGCACTTGCCTATGGGTGGGGTGTTTTGTGGAAGAAGGAAGAAGAAGAAGGAGTTAGAAATTAATGGGGGAAGTAATGAGGAGAGAGAATGGTTGGTGGGGATTTAATGAGGGTGGTTGTGGTAGAATGTGGGTGGAGTATAGGTTAAAGTGTTCCATTGGGTTTAAAATCAAACCATCCCAACTAAAACCGAGCCGAGCCGAGACCCAAATACGAGAAAACCCAAAATTCCTCAAGTCGAGAAAAATAAAAATAAAATACATGCCAAAAATCCAACTATGAGTATAAATACGAAATACGGGAAATGAGGGTGACACCCTCACCTTATCAGATGCCTGTTTGCCATTATTGCGGAAAACAAGGATATCTCCAGAACGACTGCAGGACTCGCCTTGGATTATGCTTGAGATGTGGATCGAATCAACACATGCTCAAGGACTATCCGGAGCAACAGGCGATAGTATGAGCTCGGCAGAACCCGAGGCCCACAGCCCCAGCTCTTCCAGTACCACGGCCCGTAGCAGGAGCACCTCTTCCACCATTGCCTCCCCAAGGCGTACAGTACAACAAGGCCAGAGCTCAGGGCCCAGGACAGAATTATGGGCAGGTATTCTCACTTGCTGTTGAGGATATAGAGACAGAGGCAGAAGTTATAGCAGGTATGGTTTTAGTTGCATCTTTTTCTGCTATTACCTTATTTGATACTGGAGCCACACATTCATTTATAGCCACTAGTTTTGCCACTAAACACAGCATTCCCATCACACCCTTAGCTAAAAATGTTAAAATCCTCACTGGAGGAGGAGTTGTACCCGTTAGTGGTATTTATAGACGTTGTCCTGTAGTGATAAGTGGCAGAGAGATGATGGCACGACTTCTTATATTTCCTATGCCGACATTTGATGTGGTTCTTGGAATGGACTGGTTGAGCCAGCATTTCGCTCTCATAGACTGCCATAGGAGCAGTATTATCTTTAGACCACCGAATGAGACAGAGTTTGAGTTCACCAAAGAAGACGGAGAGAGTTGTGATACACCCACATTGGGGACTCATATGATGATACATGACACCCCTCAGCACCCTATTATCACCGAGTTCGAGGATGTATTCCCCGAGGAGTTGCCAGGACTACCACCTGACCGAGATATTGAGTTTTCTATTGAGCTTATTCTCGGAGTCGAGCCTATTTTATCTCGAGTTTATCGTCTGGCACCCAAGGAGTTGGTAGAGATGAAGACGCAGATTGATGACTTATTAGAGAAGGGATTTATTCGTGCCAGTACGTCACCATGGGGAGCACCCGTTCTTTTTGTGCCTAAGAAAGACGGGACAGTGCGCATGTACATCGACTACAGAGCATTGAATACAGTGACGGTGAAGAACAAGTATCCCTTGCCGCGTATAGACGATCTATTCGATCAACTGAGTAGAGCAAAAGTATTCTCCAAGATTGACTTACGATCAGGCTATCACCAATTGAAGGTTCGGAAGGAAGACATTGCAAAGACGGCCTTTCGATCGAGGTATGGACACTACGAGTTCTTGGTCATGCCTTTCGGTTTGACCAATGCTCCTGCAGTTTTCATGAATTTAATGAACAAGATCTTTCACCAGTACTTGGACAAATTTGTAGTAGTCT
The DNA here is from genome assembly GCA_029216955.1 of Iris pallida. Lineage (NCBI taxonomy): Eukaryota > Viridiplantae > Streptophyta > Magnoliopsida > Asparagales > Iridaceae > Iris > Iris pallida. Next base: position 29,543,360 of record JANAVB010027598.1, read on the forward strand.
TTATAGACGATATCTTGATTTACTCCAAGTATCAAGAGGAGCATGAGCAGCATCTACGGATAGTTTTGGGAATGTTGAGGAATGAGCGACTTTTCGCGTAACTTAGCAAGTGTCATTTCTTTCTCAAGGAGGTATCATTTCTTGGTCATATTGTTACGGGTGATGGTATATCAGTGGACCCAGAGAAAATCACAGCAGTAGAATCACGGCCCGCTCCCACATCAGCTTCTGAGTTGAGAAGTTTCCTCGGACTTGCGGGTTACTACCGACGGTTCATGGAAGATTTCTCTCGAATAGCGGGGCCTATGACTCGATTAACTTGCAAAGATCAGGAGTTTGTATGGACAGACGAGTGTCAAGCCGCGTTTGACGAGTTGAAGAAGCGATTGACCACAGCACCGATCTTGACACTACCATCGGGCCGAGGAGGATTTGTGATCTACAACGACGCATCCGAGAAGGTATTAGGATGTGTATTGATGCAGCATGGTCGTGTAGTAGAATATGCATCGCGACAGTTGAGAGTGCATGAGAAAAATTATTCGACCCACGATCTTGAGCTCGCAGCGGTTATCTTTGCTTTGAAGCTATGGAGACACTACTTGTACGGCGAGAAGGTTGATATCTACACTGATCATAAGAGTCTCAAGTACGTGTTCACACAGAAGGAGTTGAATATGCGACAGCGACGTTGGTTGGAGTTGATGAAGGATTATGAGATCGAGCTACATTATCATCCGGGCAAGGCTAATGTCGTGGCAGACGTATTGAGCCGCAAGCCCATGGCACACTTTTTGACTATACAGAAGGAGTTGATTAGAGACTTGGAGCAGCTTCTGAGTTGAGAAGTTTCCTCGGACTTGCGGGTTACTACCGACGGTTCATGGAAGATTTCTCTCGAATAGCGGGGCCTATGACTCGATTAACTTGCAAAGATCAGGAGTTTGTATGGACAGACGAGTGTCAAGCCGCGTTTGACGAGTTGAAGAAGCGATTGACCACAGCACCGATCTTGACACTACCATCGGGCCGAGGAGGATTTGTGATCTACAGCGACGCATCCGGGAAGGTATTAGGATGTGTATTGATGCAGCATGGTCGTGTAGTAGCATATGCATCGCGACAGTTGAGAGTGCATGAGAAAAATTATTCGACCCACGATCTTGAGCTCGCAGCGGTTATCTTTGCTTTGAAGCTATGGAGACACTACTTGTACGGCGAGAAGGTTGATATCTATACTGATCATAAGAGTCTCAAGTACGTGTTCACACAGAAGGAGTTGAATATGCGACAGCGACGTTGGTTGGAGTTGATGAAGGATTATGAGATCGAGCTACATTATCATCCGGGCAAGGCTAATGTCGTGGCAGACGTATTGAGCCGCAAGCCCATGGCACACTTTTTGACTATACAGAAGGAGTTGATTAGAGACTTGGAGCAGCTTGATATTGAGGTAGTATTGCCTGGAGCAGATGGCGTATTAGCCAACCTCCAAGTGCAATCATCATTGGTAGAGCGCATCAAGGCAGCATTGCCCAATGATGCTAGATTTCGACGGCTCAGAGAGAGGACCAAAGCAGGAGAGCAGACGGGATTGAGGATCCACCACAATGGGACATTGCGATGTGGTGATCGCATTTATGTTCCCAATGGAGAGCTACGGCAGGAGCTGATGGCAGAGGCTCACAGTTCGGCATATTCTATTCATCCCGGAGGAACCAAGATGTACCGTAATTTACGACAGTATTTTTGGTGGCATTGAATGAAGCGGGAGATAGCTCATTTCGTTGCCAAGTGCTTGGTATGTCAATAGGTGAAGGCAGAGCACCAGAGGACGGCCGGATTATTACAGCCGCTACCCATTCCCGAGTGGAAGTGGGACCACATTACTATAGATTTTGTCACGGGTTTTCCTTGGAGTCCTAGGGGACGTGACGCAGTGTGGGTGATTGTGGATAGACTTATAAAGTCAGTCCATTTCTTACCTTTTAGAGTGGGCCAGTCGACAGAGGTATTGGCAGAGATGTATATGGAGCAGATTGTGAGACTACACGGTGTGCCTGTTAGTATTATGTCGGACCGTGACTCGAGATTTACCTTGTACTTTTGGAGGAGCATGCAAGAGAGTTTGGGCACCCGATTGAAGTTTAGCACGGCATACCATCCTCAGACAGACGGTCAGTCGGAGCGTACCATTCAGATGCTAGAGGATATGTTGAGAGCGTACATGCTTGACTTTGGCGGTTCATGGGAGGACCATCTTCATCTTGTTGAGTTTTTCTACTACAATAGCTATCAAGCGAGCATTCAGATGGCTCCGTTTGAAGCATTGTATGGTAGGAAGTGTCGGTCTCCTGTTTGTTGGAGTGACATAGGAGAGCGACAGCTATTGGGTCCCGAGTTGGTCTTGAGCACAGTGGAGGCAGTGAAGAAGATTCAGGACCACCTGCGAGCAGCGCAGGATCGTCAGAAGCAGTGGGCAGATAATCGTCGTCGACCTTTGGAGTTCGAAGAGGGCGACCATGTGTTCTTGAAGATATCCTCCACTAGAGGCACGATTCGATTCGGAGAACGTGGCAAGTTGAGTCCAAGGTACATCGGGCCTTTCGATGTCTTGGAACGTGTTAGAGAGGTTGCTTACAGATTGGCCTTGCCACCATCGCTAGAGGGTCTGCATGACGTATTCCATGTATCTCAGTTAAGGAGGTACGTGGCGGACAGCAATCATGTGCTTGATCACTCCGAGATCACAGTTGGACCGAGTTTGTCGTACGAAGAGCAACCAGTAGGTATCCTCGATCGCCGAGTGAAGGTGTTGCGGAATTAATCTATTCCATTGGTTCGTGTGGTATGGAAGCATCACTCGCCAGGGGAGTCTACTTGGGAGCGCGAGGACGACATCCAAAACCGCTACCCGCATTTGTTCGAAGGCGAAGGTATGTCTTGCATATTAAGTACTATTATATTCCTTGTATTTCATTGATCCCCCGACCTTGGTTTAATTTCGAGGACTAAATTTTCTTTAAGTTGGGTAGGATGTAAACCCCCAATATTTTCTAATTATTTTAGTGCCTTAAAAATTATTTTTCTATATTATTTAGAATTAATTGGTATATGTACGTAATTATAGATGTATATGATATATGTATGTTTGTGTGCTTGATATTCTAAATACTGCTAAATATAGTCTACAAGTAATATAAACATTTTTGTTACGTATTTACAATTCATAGGATTTTTGTTTGTGATGGTTATATATATATATATATATATATATATATATATATATATATTTATATTTATATATATAGTTACATATAAATCAATTATTATAAAAAAAACAAATATTAGTGGTGGCCGAACCCCACCAACAGCAGCAGCTAGCTGCAGGGAGGCCCGACCCCACAGTCCCTAACACCCAAACCAACAGCAACAATAGCTGCAACTCCTTACAACCCAACCCCACCTAATCCTAATATCACAACAACTTGGCAGCAGCAACTGCATGGGTTAGCAAACCCGAACCCAAGCAATCCTTAGCCCAGCAACCCGAGCCCTATATACTACTCCTAATAGTACTAGTAGCAGTCGGCGCATATATAAACCCACATCAAACTGAAACCCTAACTCCCTCTCTCGTAATCCAATACCCCTCGACCCCAAGGCCGCCAACCTCCCCGCGCACACCCTAGCTGCCGGTGAACCGCCGTCGTCGACCGGAGACATCGCCGGAGTCGCGTTCGCGAGGAAACAGAGGAAGCCATGTTTTCGATTAACCACAAGGTACTGTCTTCAACCCAGTATTTCTCCCTCCGTGCTTAGCAAATTCTCGTACCGTAACTTCCTAAGGATAACCAATATAACCATCTAGGAGTCCCTTCAACTGGATTGGAGGGTACTCGACTAGGTTTCTCAGGAGATTGATTCAAATTTCCGAGAAAACTGTCGGAATAGGACAGTTGTAGTAATCCCAAACACCTAACTTGGAAGCCATATGCTAAGCCAAATACTTAGAATTTTTGAAAACCAGTTTAAAACAGTTTTAGATAACATATAGGAGATTACAAACCACCTTGTAGAACCTGATTTCATAAAGTATGTGCAAAAATATTCGACTTTAAAGTTCAAGAAAAACAGGTTTTCAAAATACTAAAAACTTATAGAAATTTTGCGATACGACGTGCGCCCCGACAAACCGGGCGACGTAGTCGTGCGCTATACACATCGAAAGGTGCGTATGGATGTTGCAGAAGTGTGGGAACTGACGGAACTCAGTTTCGTCGCGTGAACGCGACGAAATCAACGCATATCCGTCGAGATACCCCCGTATCGGCGTTTTACAAACTTGCCCATAACTTCATGTACAGTCGTCGGATAGAGACAAAACTTGCGTCAACAGGTCCGAATCGAAATTCTGGTCCTGTGTGCCAAGTTTGGTTCGATTCTGAGAAGGTCGAATCGGAACCCGTTTTTGGCGGGCCCGCGACCCACTCAAACGGGCGAATTTGTACACGGCTCATCGAAATCCAAAATTGGACATATCGTTGAGTTCTACTTCTCAAACTGAAACCGTAGACATGTAGTTTTACGACTTTAGAGACCATAGACTTTGGCACGCGTTTCGGTACAAAACGGGTCCAACGGTGGACATCGTTTTTATCCGAAATTACGATTTTGCCTCTGTTCCAGAATTTGACTTTTGGACAGGCGTTTCTTATGTATATCTTGTACACCGAGTGCATTTTTGATTTTTGTTTCAGCGTTCGAAGTTGTTTGGAGACTGTGACGTTTCTTGGCTGACATTGTGATTTTTTGGGCTTGCCACTTTGCACCATCAGGCAAGATACCTTGCCACCTTACTCTGTGATTATTATATTTCTTATTTTCAGTTGTTATTATCAGAATTTGTTTCTTGATATTTAAACTGTGCGTCCAAGTCACACTTGGGTGCAAGCGACTCTATCGGTCGTTTTCCTCGCCTTATTTATTTCTCTTGCATTGACTTAGTCTAGTGACCACCCATTGATGTTGAGGTATTGGTATATCTCATATGGCCTTGACACTTGTTGTATCACGTGATGTGAGTCACATGTAGGACACATACCCGCGTACTCGGCTAGCCACCGATACGTATGGAGCGTGCGACAGATAGGAGTAACTGCCAATAGTATTGCATGTTAGAAGACTTGGCGGTTACTAGAGGTTCGTATCAGTCATAGAGATGATGATACTAGGCATTCGGTGGGGAGAATAATACCTAACGTATGGGCTTCTTTGCACTTTCCTGATTACCTGTGCGCTCCTCTGGAGACGCAGGCTCCAGGCGCCCTCTGACGTTTCCCAGAGCGTTATGGACGTAGCCCCTTGCACATGGTGCCCTCTGACGCTTCCAGAGCGTTATGGACGTAGGCCCATGGTGCCCTCTATGGGAACTATGTCGATCCCATTTACAGCCAGGGCTCATGCGTCGAAGGATTGTATCTCAACTGCATATTCACAGTAGAATGGTCAGGAACCCGATTGCATACATACTTTTCTCTTATTATATTATCACAGTTTATATGGTATTGTGTTTTCTTGTATCTTGCTATGTCCCCTGAGGACCTGGTTATCTCTCCAGGTTTAGACGATTTTCCACAAGAGTACGGAGCGGCGTTGGAGCTATCTTACATCGATGACGAGGCAGTCACTACTGATTTCTAGTCTATTCTATATTTGAGACATTAGTGGACATTATTTTACATCTCTTTCATTTCTATTTTTGTGGAGGTTGGACTCCGATCTTGTGAGACTATTTATCATAGCTGTTTTGAGTGAGTATGTTCACCCGGCTATCTTTTGATACTCTGCTTTATTTATTTGGACTTTATTATCTTCTGTGTTGAGATGTGATAAGATTAGATATGTTATTCTGGCCTGTGATTATTTTATTTATAGCTTATGTGCATATATGAGGATTCCATATATTGGAGTATTCTTCGTATATGTGCAGCTGGCATGTTCACGTACTTGGTCCTACGTATTTTGGGACTGGGGCGTTACAGCTTGATTGTACCCCTACATACCAAATTGATAGGAAAAAAATGTTACATAACCGTAGAAAATTCAAAAAAGGGAGAATTCTCCACCACATAACAACACAAGCAGAGATTATTCTAAAATTTGACTGCCAAAATAAAACACACTTACATTCTTTATTTGGACCATAAAGGGATTTGACTACTCTTCCATCCCTTTAGCAGAAGAGAGGTCTCCTGCAGGTCTGGCTAATAGGCTATCCCAAAATATTTTCAAAATATATTATGTTTTGAAAATAGCCCATTTTACAAAATGCTTCTAACTGTTTAAACTTTTCAAACTCAAAATCTGATTTACAAAATTCTACAAAAATCAAACTCTAACACCAACAGAGTTCAGATCGAACTCGCCCCGAGTTCGTTTGGTGTCGTTGGATTTTAAAACTTGGTCATCCTGATGTTACGGATGCAACTGCTATTTGTCGAGGTTCTCTCAAAGAATTTTGTCCGAATTTTGTCCGAATTTTGTCCGAATTATGTCCAAATTCTATCCGAGTTCTGAATTTGGAAAACCTATAAATAGAGAAGAATTTTATTCATTTCAACTGACCTCTCTTCTCTCTAAGCTTAAACGTCTTCCAAAGTTTTTTAAAAGCTTTCATTTTCAAATCCAAAGCCAGTTATAATCCTCTAGTCGATTTGTCAGTGCGGTACGGTCTAGAAGTTTCAGAGAGATTGTAATCAGACTGGAGTAGTCCTCACAAGAGGAAAACCAGTATACATTGTCGTATTTGCGTTTGCTTTCTGATCTCTTCCTTTCATTTACTTACTTGTGATATATTATATATGATCTAGTTGCTAACAATTTTAATTAGCTAATTTTCGCTGCCTACACTATTCACCCCCTCTAGAGTATTGCGCTTTATAATTCGTTCCAGCAATTGGTATCAGAGTGGGTTATACAGGTAAAACGAGGTAACACTACTTTTATGTTTTTATTATTTCAGCTATTACATAGATCACAGTATAACACATGGCAACTGTAAAAATCACAAGTGAAGGCCAAGCCACAAACAGACCTCCATTGTTTAATGGAACAAATTATACATACTGAAAAACACGGATGAGTTTCTTCTTGAAATCTCTAGATTTTGACTTATGGTCTATTGTTATTGATGGCTATAAGAAGTTAGCATGTATTCTTGTTGAAAGAGAGTTGGTTGAGAAACCCTATGACAAGTATACTAAAGCTGAAAAGAAATAGGCTAGTCTTGACGCACGTGCTATTAATGCTTTGTTTTGTGCTTTAGACATGACTGAATTTAACAGGATGTCTATATGCACAACATCAAGTGAAGTATAGAAAAAAAAGTGAAGTATGGAAACTTCTCAAAGTGACTCACGAATGTACGACACAAGTCAAGGAGTCAAAAATCAGCAGACTTACTCAGGAGTATGAGGCGTTCAAGATAAAGCCAAAAGAATCTGTCACTCAAATGATTACAAGATTCCTGGATATTGTAAACCCTTTGTCGTCATTAGGCAAGAAATACAATAACCATGAGAAGATTCGCAAACTTCTACGAGCTCTCACGAAGAACTGGATCCCGAAGGCTATGGCAATCATTGAAGGGAACGACCTCACAACTATGTCTCTTGAAACACTCATGGGTAAGCTACCCACTCATGAGCTGGAACTTCAAGACTTTGAAGATGTTGCACCGAAGGAGAAGTCGATTGCTTTCAAAGCTCAACGTAGAAGAACTGTTGAAGATAATTTCGATGACAGTGACCCTGAATCTGAAGATCAATCCCTCCTAGTAAGAAAGTTCAAAAAGTTCATGAGATTCAATAGAAGAACAAAGGAACACAATAGCAACAACAACGAAGAAGATCCTATCTGCTACGGTTGCAAGAAGAAAGGACATTCCAACAGCATCATCATCCAAGAAAAGCAACAAGTATAACAAAAGTTACCTAAAGAAATCAACATCCAGAAGGTACGCCAACACAAGCATATGGCATAAAAGTGAAGACAGCGACTCAGAAAATGAACAATCAGACGATGCTGCAAATATATGCTTAATGGCATTCAATCAGGTAAATACTAACCCCATGCTTGATACATATGATAATTTTACCTTTGAGCAATTAGGTGAAGCCTTTAGTGACCTCTTAGGTGATTACAGAAAACTGCATAGCAAATACCAAAACTCTAAGAAGGTACTCAAATAGTACAAAGGTAAAATAGGAAGACTTACCGACCTATTAGCTGAGATTAGAAGTAATGATAATTTTAGTGAGATAGGTGAGCTCTCTTATGTTAAGTTGTTACTACACGAGACCACAAGACTATCCGAAGAAAAAGATAAGACCATTACCCAATTTAGAGGAAGACCTACTCAAAGAGAAGAAGAGTCTTCAGCAAGCACTAATTAGAAATGATGCACTTATTGCTGATTATAATTTATTGTATGATACTTCCAAAAAGTTAGAAATTAGGTTAGGAAAATATCCAGAAGTTGCTGCTTCCTATCCTAACACGTGTCACTTAACGAAATATTGAAATACTGTCAAACCGAACATTGTCAGACCAAACCAAACCTTTGCCCAAGAAGACAAATAGGCATGCATTCTATTATACTAGAAAACCAAGACCTACCAATTATGTACAACACACTGCATCTAACACTCAACATGCTAGATGTCATTATTGTGGAACCATTGGTCATATCTCTCATGCATGTAGAGTTAGAAAGCTTGTTGATTTGAAGATATGTGCATGGATACCAAAAACTAACATTTCAAGACCCTACAAGAAATAGGTACCAAAAGTTTCATCTGTAAATTCTTTTATAGGTGGAACACCCTTCACATGCTAGAAGCAAATGGATCTTCGATAGCGGTTGCTCACGGCACATGACCGGTGACGTTTCATTATTTACAATACTGTCGAAGAAGAAAGAAGAATACATTTCCTTCGGTAATAATCTTAAAGGATATATAGTAGGTATCGGTAATATTGGTAAGGCTCCATATCCTGTGATTAAAGACGTCTGTCTAGTTACCGAGTTAAAATATAATCTACTCAGCATAAACCATTTAGCTGACCATGGTTATGATAATAACTTTGTCAAAGACAAATGTACTATAGTTGATAGCTCAACCGTTAGTACTATCTTTGAAGGTATTAGGAAAGACAATATATATGTTCTTTATTTATTGGAAGAAGCTAACAAAGCAGGTAAATGCTTAATGGCCAAGAGTGATGAGAGTCAAATATGGCATATGAGACTCGGTCATGCAAATATGGACACAATTTTAAGACTATCCATTAAAAAGTTGGTACGGGGCTTACCGGACATTACTTTCAAGAAGAATACGGTATGTAGCGAATGTGAAAAGAATAAAGCTATCCGATCCACTTTTTGTAGGAACGAGTTGTAAAGCACAATACTCTAAAGGAAGGGTGAATAGAGTAGGCAGCGGAATTTAGCTAATTAAAAATATTAGCAGCAAGATCACAGAATATATATCACAGATATGTAAATGAAAAATAGAGAGCAGAGAGCAAACACAAATATAAGGATGTATATTGGTTTCCCTCTTGTAAGGACTGGTCCAGTCGAAAGAACTCTAGCTTCCAGTTGAATCCACTATGAAAAATTACCACAAGTTTTCATCCGAAGTACTTGCAACTTCTACAACGCGAGCTTTGATCCGAAGTACTCGACCAACTTCAATTGTGAAGTGTCTTTCTTCAATCAAGCCTCTGATTACAATCGCTCTGAAGCTTCTAGACCGTACCGTACTGGCAAATCGACTAGAGGATTGTAACTGGCTTGGGATTTAAAAATGAATAGCTCAGAATACTTTGGAAGAAGTAGTAGGCTTATAGAGAAGACATATGAAAGTGAATTGGTGTGTTGAAATGATCGAAATCCTTTTCTATTTATAGTTTTTCTAAAGGCAAAATTCTGATAGAATTCGGGCACAACACTATGAGAAAATCTCGGCAATATCCGTAACTGCAGGAGGACCAAGTTCAAAATCCAACGTCCACTAACCGAACTCTGGCCGAACTCGGGCCGAATTCTGTTGGAGTTCTGTCAGGGTTTTTGTAAATTAGTTTTGGGCTTTTTGAAATGATCAAGCAGTTAGAAAGTAGTTTGGGCATTTATAAGTGGGTTTGTTTTCAAAATGAAAGGGTATTTTGAAAATATTTTTTGGGTAGCCTATTTGCCAATATGATGCAGTTTACATCGTATTCCTAGACTCAATAAATGTGGAAAATACATTGATCAAATAGGAAAACCAATAGCCCTTTGATGACGCCTTTCTTCTGATATTTGAGTAAACATGAAGACACCTTTTTTCTTGATGGCAATCGTCCAAAGATAAACAGATCTGAAAATCTGAATACATTTCGGTGGCTTCGCTCCCGAACCCCCAAGGGTGGCGCTGCCCTCTCGACCCATGTTCGCTGACCGGACAGGGGAACCCCCGATGCGAGGCCCCGGATAGGTCGTTGGGCGATTCAGAGAAATCTTCTTGTATGACGCCGTCTTTGGCCCATCAAAAAATTCTCCATTGCATATGTTCTGGTTTGACAAAGCTTGATTATGCTTACTGCATGTCTATAAGAATATGTTAAACGAACAAAACAATATGATACAAGCATAGAAATATGATATAGAACATTTAGGACAATGCTAAGTTTAAGTAGCAACATGATAGTGATTACATGAATATTTGTGATGCCATTATGGAAAACTTAATTGATTAGCCATATTCAAAAATATGATATAATCATTAGGCTAACAATCTCCCCCTTTTTATTATGGCAAATCGTTAAGTTTAATATATATACAATAGTTGCATGTATCCCTAATAAATACATAATACTAGAATATTGTGTGCTAACTTAAACTTATTTCTTCCCTTTTGACATGATCAAAAAAATAAGCTCCCCCGTAATAAGAGATAAAACGAACTCAAGCATAAGTAAAGGAGGAAAGAAAAAATAACCATGATCAAGGATTAGGAGAACAGTGTAACGATAAGTTTAGAAAATTGCATAACTAAAGTAGAAAAACTTGTCAAAAATAGTTGGTTGAACTTAAAAATATTGAAATCAATCAATACATAGTTTACCAACTAAAAATCAAAAAATGACATTCAAAACACAATATGATGAATAAATAAAACTGTAGTTTTAAAATTGACCAATAAAGGATTTTAATAAAAAATAGATATCAATATAGCAGAAATCAATCATTGGTCATAAACAATTATTGGTCATAAATAATCCATGAAAAAAATCGCAGATCTAGTATATACCAAATAAAAATCAAAAATATAATGAGACTTTTAACAATGTTCACAAAAAAATATGATTCATAATTTGCCCATACAAATTAGTGAATCAATTCCATACAGAGTATAATCATCGAAAAAGAAATCAAAATAAACTAGAATCTATGCAAAATCTATACCAAAGTCCATGCATTTGAATTCAATTACCATAGCATGATATATGTATATCCATTAGATAAACATGAAGGCAATGAAGACAAAATACTTGAGAAGGAAAAATTCAGTTGACTTGAATGCTCCCCCACAAAGTATGATCAGTCTAAATATAGATAATCATGAACTTTGAGATAAAATCTCAATAAGAAATAATCAAATATAATAATCAAATATATATTTTGCAAGATAACTTTTAGAAACTCGAATGAGAGAATTAAAAATAAATAATAATCATATATTCACTCATCTAATACAAATCCAAATATCATGAACAACTTAACAAGATATTTTAAGTAAAAGAATATAAGTCCATGATGAACTAGGTATACCACATATTAAGGGCATAAAAGAATTGAAACAATTAAATTTGCTCTCCCTTAAAATATGAGTATCTAGTTCCGAAGAAATTTATATGCAAGAATAGATAAAATAAATAATCATAAGATCTAAGGAATATCCAAGATATGCATCTTTCTTTCCTTTGATCAAATGCATATAAAGTTCCAAAAACAAATATCATCTTTAGGCAAATAAAAGAAATATCCAATGAATAAACGCTTAAAGATGAACAAACAAAATATATCTCCAATATATATATAAAATAAATATTTTAAGACATTAAAAGATTTTGAAAACTGTCTTTAATAATAACATTTGAGTACCGGACAGATTCAATAAACCAAAAAGAAATCAAAAAGGCTTTTCAAAAATTTGGAATTTATTACGAAAAACTGTCTTAGTAAATGTTCGAATGCGTCCATTTAGTCCTCAGACTGAAAGCTGGCGATTCGAATCACGAAAACAATTTCAATAAAAGAATCCATAAAACATAAATAAATCCATTTAAACAAATAAACATAACTAGATAAATGTCCAAAGAAAAGTGTATTCTAGATATATGGCATGTCAAGGGGATAATTGACTTGAAACAATTAACTGCTCCACCTTTACATGGCTATATCCAAAAATATAATAATATTGGCAAAATTTTAAAATAAAATTCAGAGACATATTTTTGGAAGTAGGAAACTAATTCAAAAATATTAGGTCTTCTTATCAAAGTTCGTTTTTTCCCTTTTAAAGCCTTAGCACGGTGTCCACCTGACAACCGTGAGGTTAAAGAAAAGAAACGCTTTGAGGGAGAGATTCAATTTTCATGCCTTCTCTCCCGCAAAGAATTACTGTTGTAGAAAGTAAGTAACTTGAATAGGAAGATAATAATATAAAGCTCAAAATCATTGAATATTACACAAGTTAAAGACGAAATCACAAGACCATAATATTCAATGAGTAGTCACAATAATAAATCAAGTTTTAATACATAATAGAGTGACAGAAAAATAAGTATATCAAAAGATGACAAACATTAACCTATGAAGATTAATATATGCTACCTTTGTAGAATTTAATCATTAAATAATATTATCCATCAAATCTAAAATCCAAAATCCATCAGATAACAATTGCAATTAGATATCAATAAATCTTTAGTTTATAAAGCATTGATCAATCTTGGGTTAGCTGTAGGGGTACTGTCCCAGCTAACGAAGGTTCACCGGGGAACACTTAAGCACCGCTTCGCTTTAGCCGTAGCCGCGGTGACAGGCAGACCCTTTGTAGGCTTGTACCCAAAACAAATTTCTTCTTTAATAACCGAGGATTTAAGAAGAATTAGTGCAATATGAAATAAATTATATTCTATGGGCTTAAAAAAATCATAGAACAATGTAGCATACATTTATCCATATGTTTACAAAATCATTGGGTAACAATAAAATCTAAAAAAATTATAAATCAAAATGTGGGACCTAGATACGTTGATGTATTTTGGAACCTAGGGGACTGGGTTCAGTACCTTGATCCAGAACTAGACGATAGTTGCAAGTAGACCTTAATAAATCTTAAGTCTGTAAAGTATTGATTACTTTGAGTTAGCTGCAGGGGCCGATTCCCATCTAGCGGTAGTCTGAAGACTAGTGCACCGTGTCGCTTCAAGTTATTTACACCTGTATGACAGAAGGACCCTTTCGGCTTGTTCCCAAAATGATTTTTACTCTTAAGAACTTAGATTCAAAGGAATATATGCAGTATCATCGAACATCATCGAAATCCAGAATCCCTAAAAGTAAAATAAGTAAATACCCAAAGAATGGTTTATCAAGATCAAGAAAAAAATAATTTAAATAAGAGTCATGTATCCAAAATGTCAACCAAAAAGCCAATAAAAACATAATTAAAAGAGGCTTTGAGGAAGAAGCTAATAAGAGAAGAACATAAATTTGTTCAAAGTAATCAATAGCTAAAGTATGAGATAAGCACAAGTTTGAAATACTTTTTAAAATAGTATAGAACTTGAACTTAACTCATATATCCCCATAAAGATATTTATACAAAAATATAAGAAACATATGAGCAATATATAAATGAAAATGAATTATGTATCCTTAATAAGCATAAGAAAATATCACAAGATCAAAAACATGCATAAATATGCTTTGTCAGACAAAGATGTAATTGATTCGTAAGAAGTTAATCACAATAAAATTTGAGAATCAATACTGAATATATTATGCAAGCACAAGGTTAACATAAAAGTATATGTATATAATTTTCAAGTAAATAGAAGACTTGTGCTAAAATACATACTTACAAAATATCGATCAAAGTAAATATGACATGTTAAAGACAAATTGGTAAGAAGTGGCCATTAAAAAATATTAAAGCCGAAGAGTCAAAACATATTCACGAAAACAAAATTAATCTCCTATGCATGCTTCAAGAATAAAGATTAAGAGTAAATAGCATACATAGACAAATGTGTCACACTAATAGAAAATAAAATACTATATAGTGTGAACTAATCATTTAAGCTAAACAACTAGTCAAGCTAGGATTATGTCTCACATTGATTCAAACAATAAATAATTTAAAAGATATCAATGAAAGCGAATAGCAAGACATCAGTAAGAACATGCTAGATATTAAAAACTATTTAGGAAGCATGTGACCGAAGTGGTTCTAGTGACCACACTTCTGTTGGTGCAATTGCATGGAAGACGACCTTTGTAGCTTTGCAATCACCAACATGTTCAATGGTTCTATTTGATATGAGAAGCTTCACCTGCAATATTAGGTGAAGACTTTGGTTTCCAATACTTGGATCCACATTTGTTAGCTTTGGGAACCCATTTGCACAAGTTAATATCAACAAGTTTTATAATCTGACAATGATTAGAAACATGTCCATTTATACCACAATAATGAGAGAAAGAATTAACATTAGTACTATGTACAGCAGTATGAGAACGTGCAGTAGTGTGATATGATGTGCATGAATACTTGTAATAGAAAGTATGGTTATGTGAAGCTTTAGCTTTGTATGCTTCCTTTTTAGATGATCTGTCGTATGTGACTTTGTGATGTGCTAAGTGTCTTGTGTTAGACTGAGTCGTAGGTTGTACTACCTGCTTTCCCAGTCTAATCTCTAACTTTTTAGAGTTAGCACAGATCTCATCATATTTAGCAGAAAGAGCATCAATTCTACATGAAGCAATTGAATACTTCTTCTTTTCTGATTCTAATTACTCCTTCAGTTTAGCATTTTCTTGAGTGATTTTCTCAATGCAATCAAGTGCCTCATGCAATTTAAACTTCAGTGTAGAAATCTCAGTAGAATTATCAGAAGGAGAACTATTTCTAGCATCATTCAATAAGCAAGTAAACTTTTCATTCTCCCGCTAATATGATAGAATATCCTTTCTAGCTTGCTTTTACTTATCTAATACTTTCTTGTGTTCTTCTAACAGATCACTGAAAGCATCAGATAACTCATCATGAGAAAATTCACTCTCTTCATAAAAGAATTACTTTGTACCTCGTTAGATAATGCCATTGAGCATAAATTTGCAGCTTGATGAGGTATCTCTTCTTCTTCAGAATCTGTTAATTCGCTTTCACACCATATGCTCGTGCTAGTGTACTTGTGAGACGATGATCTACCTTCATTTGATTGTTCATAGTGACTCTCCTTTCTAGCAGTAGTACAATCTTCTTGGATGTGGCCTATCTTCTTACAATTGTCACATACAAGCTCTTCTTCGTATAAGGGATTGTGTTGTACCTTAAATCCTAATTTCATCATGCATATATTTGCATCATTATGAAAACTATCCTTCTCTCTGGAGTTGCTAGCTTTGCTTTCATACCTGCACTCATAAGTAGCTTCAAGAACTTTCAAATTTTATGAGATGTTGTGCAAGTAGTAATAAGATTGAATACATTTATGTCTACAGCACAATAAAAGATATGCATAGCTTTTGCATCAAGGCTATCTAACTTCTTCTCTTCCTTCGTATAACTTCTTCTCTTCCTTTTGTAGACATTGACAACAATTGACCATAAGTCTTGGACAGTTGACCAAAAGTCAACTGTTAGTCACCAGTGACCTAGGGTTGACCTAGGGTTGACCTAGAGTTAACCAGAGTTGACCCGTTGACCAAAAGTCAACTGTAAGTCAACTTTTGACCTAGTTTGATTCGGATTGACTTCCAATGTTCTCCCATGACCAAGGTTGACCTAACTAGGCTTGTCTTGACCTAGAATGACTTAATAGGATTTAATTTGATTTAACTTTACTTCCTAAACATAGTATTGATACGTCTTGTTCTCTATAGGTCCTCGAGACACTGTATTGGATCCGGTTGACATATCTTATCATATTACAGGCGAGTACATTCTCTGATAACTTTTTCCCAATTTATGATAACTGTTATGATTCATGTACTTAGTGTAGATATGCTTATTCCTGACACATGGTTCTCACGGATTGGTATTCCTGGATCTCGACGAGAGATGTTTCTCCTTCTTAGGTTGGGATGTATTGTGCAAGCTCCCTTGTAGCTCTTGTTCAATATATGGTCACTGATTCTAGAGAAGATTAGCTCCCTTCTCATAGAATCCCGTGCAGTGACGTGTCCTGTTTGGATCCATTCTACCAGTTGGGATAGGGGGAGTAGTAGCGTATGCATGTGATCAGATCTATCTCGCATTCTCGAACAGTGTTAGTCATATACCGCACTTATGACTAGCCAGGCCAGTTCTTGACAGGTACCCAAGCCGATCACAAGTTGAAACTGCTACTCACATACATTGGATATATGGCTTACCTTGATTTGTGTACATACCATAATTCAGTTCTACTTTCTTGTTCTAGCTCTAGCTCTACAGCTTACCATGCCATGAGATATATGTATACTCCATGATTTTATTGTATATGCTCTATTACAGTCTTATAGCTTTTATTCTATCTTGAGATCTGTTATGAGATATATGTACTCATTCTATCCTGACCGGATATGTTGAAAATATTACAGATGCAGATGAGGACTATATTTGCACTTACTACGGCCCACCGGACGTAGTGGGTTTAGAGGCAGATACCCTAGACCCGTAGGGTGCTGTACCGCAGGATGAGACACCGCCTGTCCTGTAGATAGAGTAGGTCTTTTGTACTGGACCTTGTCTCCAGTTACTTTTGAGACTGTTATATTTGGATTGTATTAGAGACTTGTACTTGGACTTGGACTTGTATATTATTTGTGTTTGGACTTGACAGGTTATATTTTATCGTCATGTTGTCTTTATCTTTCAGTCTTTACTTATCATCTTAGAGTTGTGATTGAGCACTCATATATATTCATTGCTTGTCCTCCGTTCAGAGTTGACCATATTCTCGACAGGTTTTTGATATATATATAAACTGTTGTTAGAGTAAAAAACCTACAGCGTTCCACGCCGTTTTTACGGTAAGGGCTGGGCGTTGTTACGTACACGTGCCCTTATAGATCTGGAGACTTCAGGTAGAAGCTCATTCGTGTCTTCCAATAACTATAGTTTGTTCTATCAAATAGTGGGAGTCTATTTGAGGATTGCTCTTCAGTTGTGAAGTACATACTTGCCATATGTGATACTGTGACCTATGTAACAGCTATAATAAATAAGAATATAATAGTAGTATTACCTCGCTTTACCTTTATAACCCGCTCTGATAATGAGGATCTGCTCCAAGGATGTTAAGCCAAATAATAGAGTCCTTGCTAGGATACCAATTGAAGGAACAATTGGTATAAGCAATAATATCTCTATAAGGAGCACCTGCAATAATATCTCTAGAAGGAGCACCTGCTCTGATACCAATTATAGGAACAATTGGTATGATAGCAATACCTATATAAAGAGAACCCGTTCAGATACCAATTGTAGGACCGATTGTAGGAACCAGTTTTAAAGCACAATACTATAGAGGGGGGTGAATAGAGTAGGCAGCAGAATTTAGCTAATTAAAAATATTAGCAGCAAGATCACAGAATATATATCACAGATATGTAAATGAAAAATAGAGAGCAGAGAGCAGAGAGCAAACGCAAATATAGGCCTGTCAATGGTAGACCGAAAATCTATATCCGATCCGTATTCGAACCGAAAATATCCGAAATTTTGGATACGGATTCGGATATCATATCGGATTTTTATCGGATATCGGATGCGGATACGGTAAGTGTCTTATCCGAACCAATAATATCCGAACCAATAATATTTAAATTATTTAATAAATTTAAAATGATATTTACTACAAATTATGTTTTTCAACCAAAACTTATTGGAAAGTGTAGATACTTCAAACTATATTTTTCAGCCACTTTAAGTGGTTTAGATCGGTACCATAGGGTTGAACTTAAATTTCCAGCAATGTATATACTATAATATATTTGACATATCATATCTAAAGAGTTCAAATATTTTGGTTGTCACCTTGCAAGCGGCTGAAAAACATAGTTTGAAGTATCTACCCGATCTAAACCAGCAAGGTGACAACCAAAACATTTTAACTCATTTTTTTTCTTCCCTTTTTTTAATATTTTTTAGTAATCTTATTGGTTCGGATATTATCCGATATCCGTTAAAATTATTGGTAACGGGTATGGTAGCCAAAAATTATATCCGATCGGATATCGGATAGTTATCGGATATATCCGATAGTTAATGGTTCGGATATGGTAATGCCAATATCCGACCAATAAGCTACCATTGACAGGCCTACGCAAATACAAGGATGTATACTGGTTTCCCTCTTGTGAGGACTAGTCCAGTCGGAAGAACTCTAGCTTCCAGTTGAATCCACTATAGAAAATCACCACAGGTTTTCATCCGAAGTTCTTGCAACTTCTACAACGCGAGCTTTGATCCGAAGTACTCGACCAACTTCAATTATGAAGTGCCTTTCTTCAATCAAGCCTCTGATTACAATCGCTCTGAAGCTTCTAGACCGAACCGCACTGGCAAATCGACTAGAGGATTGTAACTGGTTTGGGATTTGAAAATGAATAGCTCAGAACACTTTGGAAGAAGTAGTAGGCTTATAAAGAAGAGATATGAAAGTGAATTGGTGTGTTGAAATGATAGAAATCCTTCTCTATTTATAGTTTTTCCAAAGGCAAAAATCTGACAGAATTTGGGCAGAACTCTATGAGAAAATCTCGACAATATCCGTAACTGCAGGAGGACCAAGTTCAAAAATCCAACGTCCACTAACCGAACTCTGGCCGAATTCTGGCCGAACTCGGGCCGAATTTTGTTGGAGTTCTGTCAAAATTTTTGTAAATTGGTTTTGGGCTTTTTGAAAAGATCAAGCAGTTAGGAAGTAGTTTGGGCTTTTGTAAGTGGGTTTGTTTTCAAAATGAAAGGGTATTTTGAAAACGTTTCTTGGGTAGGCTATTTGCCAGTACGATGCAGTTTACATCGTATTCCTAGACTCAATAAATATAGAAAATATATTAATCAAATAGGAAAACCAATATCCCTTTGAAAACGCATTTCTTCTGATATTTGAGCAAACATGAAGACGCCTTTTTCCTTGACGGCAATCGTCCAAAGATAAATAGAACTAAAAATCTGAATACCTTTCGGTAGCTCCACCCCCAACCCCCACGGGTGGCACTGCCCTCTCGACCCCTGTCCGCTGACCGGGCAATGGAACCCCTGATACGAGGCCCCGGATAGGTCGTTGGGCGATTCAGAGAAATCTTCTTGTATGACGTCGTCTTTGGCCCATCAAA
Source organism: Iris pallida (assembly GCA_029216955.1). Classification (NCBI taxonomy): domain Eukaryota; kingdom Viridiplantae; phylum Streptophyta; class Magnoliopsida; order Asparagales; family Iridaceae; genus Iris; species Iris pallida. The sequence goes on from JANAVB010027598.1 coordinate 29,563,023, forward strand.
AAATTCTCCATTGCATATGTCCTAGTTTGACAAAGCTTGATCATGCTTACTGCATGTCTATAAGAACATGTTAAACAAACAAAAGAATATGTTACAAGCATAGCAATAAGATATAGAACATTTAAGACAATGCTAAGTTTAAGTAGCAACATGATAGTGATTATATGAATATTAGTGATGTCATTATGGTAAACTTAATTGATTAGCCATATTCAAAAACATGATATAATCATTGGGCTAACACTTTTAAGTCCAAGAACACTGTAAGTACCAGTAGACCTCTACAATTACTGCATATGGATTTATTTGGACCTAGTAACACTACAAGAAAAATGGCTTTTCTTGACGGTTTTTCCCCGTCAAGAAAGACTTTTCTTGACGGTTTTGGATCCGTCATCTAGGCCCCCGTCAAGAAAAGTCGACACTTTTCTTGACGGTTTTTTGTTTGTTTTCTTGACGGTTTTAAACCGTCAAGAAAACAAGCTTGTCTTGACGATTTTAAACCGTCAAGAAAACAAAAAAAAACCGTCAAGAAAAGTGTCGACTTTTCTTGACGGGGGCCTAGATGACGGCTAATGACCGTCAAGAAAAGTCTTTCTTGACGGGAAAAAACCGTCAAGGAAAATATTTTTTGATGTTTAAAAACCGTCAAGAAATGAATTTTCTTGACGTTTTGCAATCGTCAAGATAAACATGTTTACAATAATATCAATATATTCCAGAATCCAATTACCAAACACACATAATATCAATATATGCCAGTTACAACACACACATAATATTATAATACACAAACTTTTTATTGATCACAAATACAAAGTTTGTACATCACAAACATCCAAGAATGATATATACAAAGTATACAAATGTGAATACAAAGAGTTTAAGCACTAACCCAAAAAAAAAAAACTTGTCAAACTATTTTCTTTGAGATCTCTGGGCTTTGGGCAATGGTGTAGTGTACAGACAGAGAGGGAGAGGAAGAAGCCAGCCATCATCATAACCGAGCTGAAGTTGTATCCAAGAGAGGTCACATGTTTCCACCTGGGTCTCCAGGTTTTTTTTAGAACCTTACTGACCTGAAGTTTTGGCACCTATGCACCGAAAAAAAACATAGTTCCAAAAGCCACCCACCCCTGGCTGCACAGTACTTTATTCATCCTAGCATTGTTCTTGGCTCGGCCGATACAGACCGATATACTAACGATTCGCTCGTTTCTTCATCGTAACCATTAGGCACTTCAATCAAACGCTTCCCGTTAGTCTCAGATTCCTTATCTAGGATGTCGTCTCTAACATGGTCCGAGATACAAGCCTTGAAGTTTTCGATACACCTGCTGTTCTTGGAATCCAGGTTGAGATAGATGAGAACATCCCAGCACTTTCTGAACTGCTTCTTGTTGATCTTCAGCTTCTGGCGAACAATCTCAGTCACGTGGCGGGTGATTATCATAAACTATAACAAGAAAGTACAAAAATGAGGAACGAATAGCAATGTACCTGTAGTGGAAATTAGTCGCATTGAACGAGGATTAGCAATTTCAAAATTTTGAGAAGGATCAAACCCAAATGATTAACATAAGCTTGGCCTGAAAGCGACTTCGGACCCACTCACTGTCAGCCTACAAACCTGGAACAATAGAAAATAAAAATTGGATGGCAAACAGATGCTATGAGAAACTAAGGATACAAGTTAATTTCACACAAGATGAACATAATCATGAACATCAGACAGTTTTTTTCCCAACAAATTCACCTAAACAATGTGACAGGAATAATGGCACGAGTTATCTTGGTTTCTAGCAAAATGTAAGAAAGTTTTATAACTCAAAAGGGCACAGTTGAAGATCAGCAAGAGTTGATTCTTTAGAGGATCCAATACTAATTTTTTTGGAAAATCACTGACCATACTGCAAAATGAAATGATGAAATGATAATCAATTAAGCATGGGTACAGTGAATGTATACTCATTGAGTATCAGATGAAATTGTTAAATGATAATTGGACAGGTGAAAAGATGGTTCCAATATAGAAATTTTCACACTTCTACATAATAATATATGTGGTAATTGATTCGAGGTTAATTGCAAGAATATAGGCAAATAAATGTAGTTTCTGCTTCACAATCCCTTAGTAATCAATGCCCTATGCCACTACTCTTTGAATGGCTTCTCCTCTTTGTCTCTATAGTAGCTATTTCAGACTCAGTATTGGTTATTTCTGCCATCTATACATTTTTGTTTCATAACCTAAATTTATTGTATACCTACATTAAGTAGTGGATTTAAAACTGAGAAATATAGAATTGTCTTAGAACTACCTAGACAAGAATTGCTGATGGTACCTTCAATGATGAATAAAACATAATTGCTAACAGAATCTCTGATTAGGAATGCAATATTAAAATGCATCTAAAATTATAAGTGGGTTTAGCAAACAAACTGAATTTTCCTTCAGCTTTTCGTTGGAGGCATTGGACTCATAATTTGGGTTTAGTATCCTTGGAGGTATCCCAACAGGAGACTTTTAAGACAAATCTGGAGCTTTTGGCACCATGAGAAAGACTGGGTTGAGAGAAACGCTTCCGCTTGTATGTCAATAGCACCTTGTTGTTCACCATTCTGCAGTCAATTAATCTATCGCATCCAACATATCCTCAATCTCTTAGCAGTCTAGAGATTGTCATGTGTGCCTGGAATCATCACAAATCAAATGCAAAGAACTTTATTAGTATAATATAATAATTTTATTACACTTCAAGATAATAACTTTAAATAGTATCTATAAAAGATGTGATGCTAATGCACCAAATATAAAACATCTGATGCACCAAAGGGGAGTAATTATTTGAGTCTAGGAGTGGCAATATTAGGCCAGACTCGTATGGCAGCAAGCTAAGATGCAGGTTTCTGCAATCAATTTCCATTTTTGCATCGGAGCACCTTAGGAGGTACCAACGACCCGGAAATTAAATTGGTAGGCTATCAGTCTAACATGCATGTTCTTAGAGGTTACTACCATAAGAAACTTAATTTCAATTTTGTATAAAATGTACTTAACATATATGTATATTTACGAGGATAAACAAACACAATCACATAAATGTTTATCTTGTGCATGTATGTTTACGATAATAAACATATAGCTGTATCCTTGTATGGATTGGAGAGTTGCCTCACCATCCCATTTCAAATTATGGCACACGTGTTTGTATCTGCTACCCATAGATTTACGAACTCAAAAAAAATTCACTCATTAAGATATATTTAATAAAAAATTCACTTTCATCTTCTAGATCTAATGCAGCAATCCATTCAACTGATGGCTTCAGAGAGCATGCAACAAAGGAATGTAGGAAAGCCTAACATGGTGTAGCTTGTTAATTACAGCGATTGAAAAGAATTTCAATAGATGGATGATTGTAACTTTTCCGTCTCACTAAAGGATTATCCATTAGCAAATGGTTGCATTTTATATTTTTTCAAACTAACTTGTATGAGAATAGATTAGTAGGTAGAAGAAAAAGCTTACAACTTTGAAGTGACACAGTCAGGATTTTTAAAAAATATTATCCGGGACCCAATCTCATTCTACTTCCCATGTGTGTTCTTGATCCCTGCATTGACAAATTGACGTGGTGAAGTACTCCCATCTTTAGTGGTTGAAGCACAAAGTAAAGAGTGTTGATAAATAAAATACCTCAAACATGAAATAACAACAAGATGTGGTGTTTGAGAGTCGAATTCTTCACAATTTGCCCTTTCTAATCCCAAAACCTAATCGTTACACAATAAACGGAGACAAAATGTCATTCAGGGAAAGATTGCAATTTTACATCATAACAACAGGATCTGCAAAAAAATAGAAAGACTAACAGATACACATACATATCTGGAATATTCTATAACAGATATCTGCAACCTGGATGTTTAAGTTATTGAAGTAAAAAAAGAAGAAATGTCAACATATGCCACAAGTATCTCATAATTGAAAAGGTTATCCATTAGAGTTGTACCTTTAGAGTTTCCCATGTTGAAGCATGTGCTTCTGGTGTCTGTATAAGCAAATTTGACTTAGAGAAACTACATTATTCGAAGATATAATATTTCGATAAAACTAATCAGAACCCAAATACCAATATCAAGGAAAGTGACTAGGAATACACTAGTAAGCATGTGAATCACATGAATCGGAAAACCTATCATTAGAATGAAAGAAAAAAGAGAGGGATTTTCCAAACCGTATTGGTATCGGCCGTATCGTATCAATATCGGCCGATATCGTATCGGGACTTTCCAAACCGTATTGGTATCCGCCGTATCGTATCAATATCGGCCGATATCGTATCGGGACATTCCAAACCGTATTGGTATCGGCCGTATCGTATCGGTATCAGCCGTATCGTATCGATATCGGCCGATACTGCAAACTATATTAGAAATATATTGAATTCGCCCATCAAACACAGTGCTGCAAGAGTATGTTATGTTCAGAACATCGTCTCCTTCTTTCTTTCTTTTATTCTGTGAAAAAAAGAGAGTCCTAGCATGGAGCCGAAAAGAATCAGCCGGCATAGTGGCTAAAATAGATAAGGACTCAATAGATGGTTTCTCCAAGGATAAAGCAGAACAATATGGGCGATATAAAACTAGACTTCCTTTGTCTCAGCCCTACTAGTCTATGCAATTAGAGTTTGCAGTAAAGGGTAAAAGTTAGATGCTACCTTTGTATCCGCAGTTAGTCTATAGGAGATCCATCTTGAACTTTAAAACCCTTTTTCTGTGTATAAAATGAAGTTCTTTCTTATGTAATCCAGTCTATACTGAAGTATATGCAACCATATATCATAACATGTTGTGGATGCCTGAACTTTAGAACTGATAGGTGATAAAATGATTACAAGGCAAGAAACTTATTCAAGATCATCACATCTTCCCCAAGAATAAAGGCCGAAAGAACTAACAAGAAATCTCCAAACTCAGTGGAAGTTGAACTGACTGGAAACAGAAGGAAGTGTGAATTAATCGTAGTTTCATACTGCAACACTTGATTCAACAGATATTACATCATTTCAAAACAAAACAAAAAATATTATCCAGTATTCAACTAAGCACAGGTACAAAGTTCATTTTATTATGAAAATCTGTAAAAGTGAGCAATATTTGCATATTTGATCTCCTTCACTACGTAAATACTCTGCAAAACTGAATTCTTTTAGCAGCACACAAATACAATTATCCGGTCACTTTGAAGACCAGACGTGGAGAAGTCAATAAGTTTGTAAGACTCAAACTAAATTTCAATATGGTACATGCCAAAAATGAGCAAGAAGAACAAAACAAAGCAAATCTTGTATTAAAACAGAACGAACAACTGATCATATCAATTGTTTATGAAGGCTATGATCAATTCAAGCCTTACTGATAAAAGGGACAGTACTATATTGAACATCAGTTAGCTATTTAGGAAGGGCACTCACATAACTAAGCGAGCTTGAGCATGAAGGATTTCACTGAGAAAGATGCTACTCTCAGCACTATATCAAGGTTGGGTGCTGCTTCCATCATATCAAAATGTTCAGATAATGACAGAACATACAGAATGACACTTGGAATTGAGAGGTTGGACACGAAAATTTATCCATTCTTCAAAGTATAGGGAAACTTGCAGGAAACAAAAATGACTGTACTGTTGTCTTATGTTTGTTTTACTACATATTATAATTATTATTCTATCAAAAATCTACTGGCGTCCAAACGAAATGTGCCCCACTTATCATATAATCTAGCGTGCATTGCACGCACACCTCTAACGAAGATGGACACATGTTGGTGATAAAATCATTATTATGGGAGACAAGCTAGTGAGTGTTGGCATCTATTTTCTAATGAGGAACAGGTATAATCATAGTCTTGAATCCAGATTCTTTGGGTCGGGTCAGTAAATTAGAAATTCTCTATTTGCATCAAAATAACTACTCGATTCTTGAAACTAATTAAAAGAGAGTTCATACCAATTGTTTATATAACCAAATTTATTGTTGACGCCGTGGTTAAAATGAAGCTCATTTGCGAAATGTAAAAGGTCAGAATCACATGATACATTAAGAACACTTCCGAAGAAATTCACAGGATACATTAGGACATCTTCGCCGGAGCTAGGGTTTCCGGGGGGGTCGGGATGAAGAACATGGGAGAGGGGTTTAGGGCTGTGGGGAAAATCGGGGTCGGAAGGGAAGGGGGAAGAGGGAACGATTGAAGTCGGCTGCGGGGATGAGAGGGGAGACGGCGGATCGCCGGAGAACAGGGTTAGGGCACGGTCGGGAGGGCTGTGGAAGTCGGGGTGGCTGACGAGATGGTCGGAAAAGAAGCTAGGGAAGAGGGCAGAGGAGAGGGGGAGACTTACGGGCTCGGTCGCCGGTCGGGGTTCGCCGGCCGTGGGAAGACTTCCACCGGAGGGGGAGCTCGAGAGGGAGAGGCTGAGAGAGTTGTGGTGTTGGGGATCGGGGGGGAAGGAGGAAAAGAAGTACTTGGATGTGAAATATATAAGAAACCCTCTATTCCCAAATTTTGTTAAAACCGTCAAGAAATTTTTTTTTTTTTGAAAAAATTACGAAAATGGCATCTGAAATGTGCGCGCCTTTTTTTTCTGCACATGCATTACTTGACGGTTATCAGCAAACCGTCAAGTAATGCAATGGGTTTTCTTGACGCTTTGTATAAAACCGTCAAGTAATATGGTCAAATTTTAATATATAACAGAAAAATGGGTGTTTTGTTGACGTATGTCTAAAACCGTCAAGATAACTGCTTTCCTTGACGGTTTTGACCATACGTCAATAAATTGACCGTCAAGAAAGGTCATTTTTCTTGTAGTGTAAAATTGCTAGTCTAAGTGGTAAATTATATATTTTTATAATATTAGATGATTTTTCTAGATACACGTGGGTATATTTTCTTACACGCAAGAACGATACATTGTCAGAATTTGTCTCCTTTTGCAAGAAAGTTCAAAATGTGAAAGGATTCATGATCACTCATATTCGAAGCAATTATGGCAGCGAATTTAAAAATGCAGAGTTTAAGCAATTTTGTGACACATAGTTATCTGCATGAGTTCTCTTGCCCTAGGACTCCACAACAAAATGGAGTTGTGGAACGTAAGAACAGGACTATATCCGAAATGGCCATAGTAATGTTAAACCAGTTTGGTCTACCTAAATACTTTTGGACTGAATTGCTGTCAATACAGTTTACTATGTTCTCAATAGGGTTCTAATTTGGCCTATATCGAAGAAGACTCCCTATGAGTTATGATTTGATAAGACACCATCAATTTTATATTTCAAGATATTTGGTTGTAAATGTTTTATTCTTAATACTAAAGACAATTCGGAAAAGTTTGACAAAAAGGCCGATGAAGGTATCTTTTTAGGTTATGCGACGAAGAGCAAAGGGTACCGAATCTTCAACAAAAGAACAATGATCATCAAAGAATCAATAAATATCACTTTTGGTGAACTAAACCAATAGACAATTGACGATGATGATGAAGACATGAGTACACCAAGTATAGCACATGCAGAACCTTCAAGCACAGCACCAGCTGATCCTCCAAGCAGATCACGTACAGAACCAGAAGCCGAAACTAGATACCTTGAGAGTTTGCCAATAAGAATGAAGTTTTTGGCTGAACATCCCAAGAACTTGGTAATAGGTGAGATTATTAGGGGTGTAAGTACTCGTTCCTCTAGCAAAGATATAGTTTACTATGTTATATTTATTTCACGACTTGAACCCAAAACTATTGAAGAAGCATGTAGCGATATTTTTTTGGTTAGATGCTATGTAAGAGGAATTAAACCAATTTGAATGGAATCAAGTTTGAGAATTTCTTCCTAAGCCCATTGATTATCCGGTCATTAGAACCCACTGGGTATTCCGAAACAAAATTAATGAGAATGGTTTAGTTACTCGTAACAAAGCTCGACTCGTAGCTCAAGGATACAACCAAGAGGAAGGTATTGACTATGATGAGACCTATGCCCCATTTGCGAGATTAGAACCATTCACATGTTATGTGCATTTGTATATTTTTATAATTTTAAACTATTTCAAATGGATGTTAAGAGTACATTTTTGAACGGTTTTATCAAAGAAGAAGTTTATGTAGCTCAACCTCTAGGTGTTATTGATTTCAAAAACCCTGATTATGTTTTCAAGTTGAAAAAAGCCTTATACGATTTGAAACAAGCCCCTCGTACTTGGTATGATCGTTTAAGCTCTTTTCTACTTGATAATGGTTTTACAAAAGGCAAGGTTGATACTATACTGTTTATAAAATCTTTAGTTGGAAATCTTCTTTTGGTTCAAATTTATGTAGATGATATTGTCTTTGGATCTACTGATGAATCTCTTTGTCAAAAAATTTCAAACTGTATGCAGAATGAGTTTGAGATGAGCATGATAGGAGAACTCAAATTCTTTCTCAGACTGCAAATCAAACAAACCAACAATGGGACACTCTTTAATCAAGTCAAGTACACAAAAAACTTATTATAGAAGTTCGACCTGGAAACCGTCAAACTATTTGGCACTCTAATGGCGACTTCAACCAAGCTTGATATTGATGAACAAGGCAAACCGTTCGACATACGTAAGTATCGAGGTATGATTGGTAGTTTACTTTACTTAACTGCTAGTCGTCCAGATATAATATTTAGCGTTGGCTTGTGTACACGTTTTCAAGCTAACCCTAAAGAATTACATTTGTGCGCGGTTAAACGTATCTTTCGATACCTTAAAGGCACTTCTTTTGTCGGCATGTGGTATCCCAAAACTACGTCCTTTGACCTAACCGATTACTCAGATGTTGATTTTGTTGGTTGCAAAGTGGATAGAAAAAGTACTTGTGGCCCATGTTATTTTCTAGGTAAGGCTTTAGTCTCTTGGTTTAGCAAGAAATAAAATTATGTCACATAATCAACTATCGAGGCTGAGTATATTGCCACAGGACGTTGCTGTGTATAAATTTTGTGAATGAAGCAAACCATATAAGACGTTGGTTTACTTTACACACACATACCCATCTTCTGTTACAACACTAGCACTATTAATTTGACTAAAAATCATGTATGTCACTCTCGCACTAAGCATATTGAGATTCGACATCATTTTCTTAGAGATTATTAAACAAATGGAGATAGACCATGTATATGTAGACACGGAGAACCAACTGCCTGATATCTTTACAAAACCTTTAGCGGAAGATCGGTTCAATTATTTACTTCAAAAATTAGGAATTTTAGATGGCAATAATATTAATTAATTATATTTTATTGATTATCTTTCAATATGCAAATACTATTTTTGATATGTCACGACCCGCACCCTTTTTTTCGGATATGAGACGTGTCCAAGCCAGCCTACGCCGCAGAGTCGACGGTAGAACGCTGTCACGGCCATGATCAAAATAAATAAAACAATGCTCATTCACAAAACTAATTTAACTTACAATATTCACAAGTTTTACATTTGCAAAAAATATAAACTCGTACAAATATTGGAATGACTACAACTCTTCTATCTAACTAGTCTCTAGGCTTTGCGTCTGCAAGTACACCCGTATCTCCTAAAGCTAAGTGAATCCACGACTAACCTAAAAAAATATTAGTTTCCAGTCAGGAATGGAACGAGTACAATTCACTGAATGCAGTTTCAATATATGAAAATGACTATACGACAGAGGTTAGCCTTTAGACATATGATTCATGAAATAAATGAAGAAAAACAGAATAAACTAAATACCGAAACAGTAAATGAAAAACAGGAAATACTCACCGATAGACTGAAATACCTTTAATATGTGATCGGTCTTGGGACAATTATGCGACACGGTCTACACTGTCTAAAGTTACACTGTCTACACTGTCTACTTTGTAATAATAAATCACTGTCTGGACTGTCTATTTTGCAATAATAAATCACTGTCTAAACTGTCTACTTTACAATAATAAATCATTATCTACACTGTATAAAGCAATAATAAATCACGGTCTACATGGTCTAATGCAAGAATAAATCACGGTCTACACGGTCTAAGGTCAGATCACACATCGTTGGTACTTCACCCTGACGACACAACAAGGAATAAAATCAACATAAAATTGAAATCACATATCTATCGACTAAACACTAATGTATAGTAAAGATTAATACTAAAAACAAACAATAAACTGTACTTACCTGTGGACCTTTGCTGGTGAAACTGACAATCCAAACCAATCAGTGTGCCACAATAGTCAAAACTCGTACAACAGTCTCCAGATGCTGAAATAGACATTACCATTGTTCTCAGAATAGTCAAAATAGCTAAGATTTCCTCTCCTTAAGTCCAATTTTGGACACAGAGGAAAAACGGTAATTTCGGGTTAAAATGGTGTTTGTCGTTGGACCCGCTTTGCACCGAAAAGTGTGCCAGAGTTAATGGTCTCTAAAGTTATCAAACTATATGTCTACAGATTCGTTTTGATGATACAAACCCAACGGTATGTCCAATTTTGGATTTCGGTGGGCTGTGCACAAAATTGCCCGTTGAATCGGACCGTGGGGCCCGCAAAACGGCGATCCGATCAACTGTCTCAGAATTGGACCAAACTTGGCATAAAGGACCAGAAAAATGATATGGTGCTGCTGGCATAAGTTTTGTCTCGATCTAATGAACGTGCACAAAGTAATTAAGAAATTTACACAGAGACCGATACGATGAATTTTGACGAATACGCATCAAATTTGTCGCGCACACGCGACCAATTTGAATTCCGTTAAAGCCCACACGTCCACGAAGCCGTTACGCACCTTTCGATATTTTTGGTCACAACCACGTCGTCCGGATTGGCGGGACGCACGTCGTATCGAGGGTTTTTATGCTTTTCTAATATTTTAAAAATGAGTTTTTAGTCAATTTGAGACGCCGATTCCTCGACGCTCAGTCGATCAATTCGACTTCTGCAAAATGGGTTGCAGAGACCTATAGGTTCTCTAGGACTGTCTTTAAATATTTTTCTAAAACTCCTAATGGTTTGCCAATTGTCGGCCTTCCAAATAGGGTATCGGGACTGTTCTATGAACTGTTCAAGAACAGTTTTTCGGTAAAGTTCGTGTCGACTTTCTGGACGACCTAATTCGTCTAAATAAAAACCAATTGAAGGGATTGGAAGGCGTATATGTTGTCATCATACCTAAAGTGACCGATCAAACAATGATCGGTCGAGCACCGAGAAAACGTGTTACGAAGTCGTCTCTTCGCCCTACCATTTCTGCTGTTACTGCGGTTTCTGCTTTGAACACGCTGCTGCCGCGGCGGCTCCGGCCGGCCGACGGTGGCCCTCGGCGGTGCGCGTGCGCGTAAGGGTATGCCCAGGTGTCGGGGATGCGTTTAGGAGTTAGGGTTTTAGTTTCGGCTCCGAATCCCTCTCCCTTACTCGCGCGTATATAAAAGAGCGGTCGGAAACCTTTCTCTCGGGTTGGGCTTTACCAGATCTCGGGTTCAACTTGCTACTGTAGCTACGCTACAGTAGCATCTCCTTTTTCTTTTTCTTTTTTTTCTTTTTCTTATTATTATATGTATATATATGTATATACATATGTTTATACGTATATATCTATATATATATATATATATTTTTACGTATATATCTATATATATATATATATATATATATATATATATATATATATATATATATATATACACACCTATATACCTTTATATTTATCTATATATACACACATATATAATATATTTGTATATACACATGTATATACTTATATAACCATATATATATATACATACTTTATTTTATAATTAATAATGAGAGTATATATTTACGATTATTTAATAGGCATCCATATATCTATATATTTATATATATACTAATATAATATTCTCCATAAAATCTAAATGCACCTCAATGTTATCTATTCCTAATGACTATATATAATAATATTTATTTGAAAAAAATAGTATAACCAATAATAATAAAATAATATTATATAATAATAACCTCAATAGTATTGATAATAAAAACAATAATAATAATAAAAATAACGAAATACAATATCCAATAATCGGCATTGCATCCCCTTAAAATATGTCTACATGGAATCTTTGTGTACACTGGATGCCTACATGGGCTTGGGCTCAGTTCGGGTTCAGTCCAGGCTAAAATGGTATAACCGGTTTCCCCTAAAACTCAATAATATAACTAATAAATAAATAAAACTTCGGTAAGGGTTAAGTCGTAACTTGGCCTGGTTTTCCTAATTAGGACATCACTTTGGCTCGACTTTTCCTACCAGGGCTAATACCCTATTCAAAGCACGTCATTGCACTGTCCGCGCCACGATTTCTAGTCACCTTGTACTCCAAAACTCCATCATGGCTAAAATCATCTACCGTAATAATTAACTAAATAATTATTTATAAAAACTCTAAAAATCACCATTTAATTCAAATAAATAAATAAAAATATTATCAAAATTCTGGGAAGATGGGCTACACGATACAAGCCTACAAAGGGTCTATTTGTCACCACGGCTACGGCTAAAGCGAAACGATATTTAAGGGTTCCCTGGTGAACCTCTGTTAGCAGGGACAGTACCCACTACAACAAATATGGCCTACAATAGCATGCGCAGAACGCTATAGAAAGTCTTATATAGCATATTCTGTCTGCTATAATTGCCCACGCTATAGTATGTCCAGACTTGTGAATGCTATAACATTATAGCGTTCTTGAATGCTGTAGATGGATTATAGCGTTCGTGTATGTTGTGGATGGTTTATAGCGTTCGTGAATGCTGTGAATGTTTATAGCATTCGTAAATGTTGTAGATTGATTATTGCATTCATGAATGTTGTTGATGGTCTATAGCGTTCTTGAATGCTATTGATGAATAATAGCGTTAATGAATGTTATAGATAATGCATAGCGCTTTAATGATGTTGACTTATTATAGCGTTACTGGATGCTGTCGATTTTTCATAGCATTTTGAGTGCTATAAATCTGCTAAACAATTTCATATCTGAATAACCTGTTCTATATCACATACAATTAACCTGTACATCATAAAAATTCGTGCTGAATCACAATTGATTTCAACAATTTCAATCGTAACTTCCATTTCGATCAATCAAGATATAGAAAGGGTTTGCCAAAATAAATAAATTCATATATTTTTCATTAAAACATTCAAGATGTACAAAAAGTTAGTGTACACCTAAAGTGATCGAAATAGTAGTCCAAAATAAATTTTTCATGTAAAGCGAATCCAACATGTACAAAATGTTTGTAACCTAACGCTAGTCCAAAATTCAACTAAAGCATTTCATTTCCATACAAAATATTTGTAGGCCAAAATGCAGCTCGATCGACTCTTTCCTTCTAGCTTATATCCACAACCATCAAAAATTTACACGCCAACCTACACAAAATTGAGAAAAAAAACATATTAACATTATTATATAAAAAATAAGTTCACACAAGATCATATATCCATGTATTCCATAAACATTTATCTTTGTTGCATTTGTATTCCATTATTCCTCCTACTTCTCTAACGATCCGGAATCAATTTATATATGTTAACTACATGCCAGAATACACACTAAGATGCAATACATCTACAAAACCTTTGTAAGAAATGAACTGTCCACCAATTAGTTATTAATTTAGAAGGAATGACTTTCTATAAACATGTGTATAGATGGAAAATAGAAAGACATATGGAAACTTAGAAATCTAGAGAAAAACAAAAGTGTATACGGCTCCAACATTAGGACCAAGGACGTACAACTATATTTCACATAATAGAATTGAACCAACCTGCGAGGAATGTGAAACTTTTTCCATTGGCCAGGCTTTTTCATAATTTTCACCGTAGCAAGTTGAGCAATGTTCCTGTAGTTGAAGTAAATCAGTCTACATAAAGCAGAATACTTTTAAGCAAAACCCTATTGTGGTAGAAATCATTCAATATTGTAAAATTAGAGTTTTAAAGTGAAAGAAGCTTCCTAGAAATTAAAAACGAGAAAAGTTGTAGGACTGAATGATATCCCTAGTGTAGTTCCTTAAAGTTTCATGGATGAATAATTGATGTGGCTAACCAAACTATTGAATCAACTACTGAAGAGTTGAAAATGCCTAATGAGTGTAGTAGTAGTATTTTTATCTCTTTATAAGCATAAGGGATGTATACAAAACAGTACCAATTATTGAGGAAATGAGCTTATGAGTCACATGGTGAAACTATAGGAGAGAAGTGCTAAATGAAGATTCAGAAAAAGAAATAAGTACTTTTAAGAATAAATTTGGCTGTCAAGGAAGTCTGGTAAAGGGCATCATACTGCCAGAAGACTCTCGCTTATGTGTATAATCCGGAGAGGGTCAATATGTATAGTTTTATCCCCATATATATATATGTGGAGAGGCTGTTTTTGTGACTCAAATCCACATCCTCAAGGATGCAAGCAAAAAACTTTACTGCCGCGCTAAGCAACGCCCTCCCAGCGAGGAGTATTATAGATGCCAATTTGTTAGGATCAACAGAAAACTTGCCACAGACAGATTACACATAATTTTTATTAAGACTTAAGACTTATAATATGGTTCCTAAAGAGCCGATCTGGTAGGTTTTGGATGAAAAACTAGTGTCAGTAACTGAATCAAGATTATTACGTCATTCCTTCATCAATATTTACTATATTGTGGACATGGTTAGTCTTGCTGGTGTAATTACTGTTAATTGCAAAAATAAGTATTAATTCTATTCTCCAACGAGAGTTGCAAAAGCATCAATGTCGAATAGCTCTATCACTGCCATCTAAATAAGAGAATAATGGTGAACTAAATAGCCTAATTAAAACTTATTCCATCAGAAAATGCTTACACTATGCATGACGATGGATAACTAGATTAATCTCTCTGGGTACTTTCAGAAGTTTCAGACAGGTCGAGGTCTTCAATAATTAGGAAAGGTCCTCAAATTGATACTTGTCAACAGAATAATTGCAATGGTATGAAGATATCTATAAAGGATGCCAGAATAACATGATGTTCAACCAATTAACAATTGCAATAGAAAGGCCCCAGCCTAGAGAGGATAAGATATCTTCATATATAAATCAAACTTCGGACTTCTGTATCTTAGAAAACAGTTGGTAAAATTTAACTAACCTTGATATCTCAATGAACAATGCAGCCTCCTTCATGTATGAAGAAACCAAAGTCCACGAGAACAACTAATAGCAATTTCGAGTCTTTGACACCATGAAAGCTTCTTTTTCTTTCCTATTATATGATAAATCATGCTCGGTAACTCAAAAAAATATTAAACAATAAGCATGTTTCAGAATGCTATTACCAAATAACCACTCTGATAGATTGACATTATCGCACAGCTCGTAAACAAGGAAACGTTCGTCTCGTTCTTCACAATAGCCTCTCAGAGTCACAAGGTTTGGGTGTCTTATATGTGACAGGCTAGTAACTTCCCTCATAAATGTCTCCACATGAGCATCCTTGAATATATGCTTCACTGCAACAGGAGAGCCATTTGAAAGAACACCCTTGTATACCTTCCCTGATACTCGCAAAAAGTCAAAAAACCAATAAAACAATACCTAGTGAATATCTTGCATCTATTGCATATTTGCATATCTTGTAATCAAGAACCTAGATTCTACAGAGCAGATCTGAGGCGTCAGCTAGTTTCATACAATTGTCTACCAAAATTTCATCTATTTCAAAATTAAAAAAAATATATGTTTTCAATAAACCAAAAGACAAAGACCTGAGAAGAAAACCTCTAACATAAGGAGGAGAATATACTGATGGCTCATGAATGCTCTCAAGATACTAAACCCCATAATGCACCCAAGCACACATATTGTCTTGTTTTTTCTTCATCTGTATGTCATTCTCCTGAACTGTCATTATTCTCCTGAACTGTCATTAGGGGCCTTGCATATTCTGTATACTAATCAGAGTTCAGAACAATGTCTATACTGTAAATTAAATACATTGAAAAGTAGGTTCTCTGTTGCTTATTTGTAAACATAATGCCATAATTGTGTGTTTGGTGGGAACTCTTCCAATTTCTTTACGAAATATTGGGGCATGCTACTCATTATGCAAAATACAATAGGACATGTCAAAATCAATGTCGTGTAACATGTCATGGTGTCCCTATATTGTGTTTTATGCATAACTGATTCTATCTAGTACCCATTCCTCAGCAATTACACCAGAAAGCCATAAGTTTTACTACACCAATGGGCAATCACAGTATTAGCTCCGATTAAACCAATAAATTGAACATATAAAGTACGTGGCGTCGTGTCTGTGTCAATAAATTGACCAAATCCGTAACAGTTTCACCTAAAAGCCACGATCTTTGCTATACCAATCATAGTAATAACTCCAAATTTTAACATTAAAGAGGCAACGAACAAGAAAGAAAAAAGAGTGATCACTTCAACAGGAGATGACTCTGAGAGAGGAAGTACCTCCCTTATTATTCTTCTTCCTTCGATTTGTTCGATCCTCGGCCCGAACCGGACCTCGACCATATATTCATGAATCCTGTCAACAACTGGAACATAAACCCTCCTAATAAAACATACAACATACGACGAAAAGAACTCATCCGCGAAAACAAAAGAACAATTGGGTCAAGAAATCATCGTCGATGTGTCGTACAGCTGCTGCAAATAGTCATGCGATGGCTTCTGCATGCACATGTTGTAGATTGTCCTGGCGTTCAACAAAAATTAAGAAACAATGACACCAGCAAAAAAAACATAACCCTAGATTCAAGACCAAAAAGAAGGGGGCCGATTGATGGACCGAGAGCATCCATGCTCTAGATCCGGGAGCCCTTCTTCAGCTTCAGCTTAGTGATCCCCTTCTGCATGAACTTCTATCCCTGCTCTAGATCGATCATCTTCCTTTTTGTCGTCGCGATCAATCTCCTTCGTGTCCTTCTTCCACTCGACGCCAACTTGTATACGACCTTCAGAGGAGCCGAGGTTCCTAGTGGAGGACTTGAGGAAGTGGTGGAGGCGCTCGATGCCATCTTTATCTCCTTTATGTCCTTTGCCCGCTCCATCTCCCGTGCTTCTTCCATTGTTGGAAGTGGAAAAAAAATAGGTTAGGGTTTTGCAATCGGACGGTGGTAGGAATAGATCCGAGGGGAGAGGGGAAGAGAAAGCGCATGAGGCAGAGGAGAGGAGGAGAGAGAGAGGGGAGGGGGAGATCTCGGGGCTTGAAATTGGAAATATAAATTTTTAGGAGGGAGTTTTTGATGGCCGCTGAAAAATCGAGAGGGAAATGAAAAAAATGATCGGCTGAGCCTTTGACGGAAGTCTATTTTTATACAAACATATGATGTAAAAATGTTATAGATTCTACAGCGTTCAGAAAATGCTATAGATAGATATTTTTATAGCACTGCAGAGAGAACGCTATTGTTGATAATATTCTATAGCGGGGACACTTGAACGCTATAGAAAAATTGCTATTGTTGGCCCTATTTCTTGTAGTGACCCCTACAGCTAATCTAAGACAGTCATTGTGTAACGAAAGTTAATTCATAAAATAATATTAATTATATTAATTAAAATTTAAAATAACTAAACTTGAAATTAAATAATTGAACAGGAATTGATGAATAGAGAGTGGCCAGCAATTATTTCTGTTGAAAAACACCTCAACGGAACCCCAGGCGAACTCGTACCAAATTTGGCCCGAGTTCTGTTGGTGGTATGTGGTTTTAAGTCTCTTATTCATCTTCTCTAAATCCTCAAATCAAAGCAACAACCGCGCCCGAGCCCTCCAAATCCTAGCTTTTCTCCAAGCCATTGCTTCCAATCCTCTTGGAGAAATCAATCCAAATTTTGGATTCATACGGAGATTCTCGTCCTCTACAACATACTCAATTCTTGGAAGGTATAACCTTCTCCTTCCTTCTCTTTCAAGTTCATTGTTCTTCAATCTTTCTATAGAAACAATGCCTAGGATTTTGAACCCCTTTAAAAGGAAGAAGTTGTCTCCTAGTGAAGAGGTGTCATCTTCGGATCCTATTTAAGGATCACTCTTTTCTCCAGTTCAATCGGCTGAAGGAGCATACAATGAGTTCTACTTTGAAACTCATGACCAATCCCTATTATGGTATGTGGATTTCTTGGTTCACAAAATATGCACTGGCGCACCGATTAAATGGACCGTATTTTCTGAGCATCGTCCATACTTTGAAGCATTAGGGTTGCACGAACTTGTCACCCACCAGTATCCTATTGCAACTAATGTTATTCTTTTGTTCTACTGCAATTTCACTTTGAACACTTTTTGTTAAAAGTCATGTCGGTGGACTTAATATCGAACTCAATGATGTCCTCTTAGCAAAAATCATTGGTATCCCTAACAAAGGTGCTCTGCTTGATGATATCACGGAATTTGAGTTTCCCGCAGGCCCAACTTTGAGCAGTTTTACGAACGAACTATGTACTCCTGACCGTGTTCGTTCTACTGAGTTCAAAGCTGCCAACGTGAACTTATTCAACTACGAATTGCACCGCATCGTCTATTCCACCATTTTGCCTATATCTACCTCAAAAGACGATGTTACCATCCTTGAGTTGTCTGCCCTTTATCACATTCGTAAGGGTATTCATTTTTCTGTCCCCAAGACTATTATCCAGATGATGGGACATTGTCATGAAAGGCACAGAAACCTTGCTTATGCGATGATTATTCCAATCATGTTTTAGCATTTTGAGATTGACTTATCCACTTGCGCTCTTGAGTCTGAGCATAAGTATCTTCAACTATCTCGTCGCAGCATAGTCGTCCCTCCTGCTTCTTCTACTGCTTCTAATCCACCTCCTCAGACCTACCTTATAACTTATGAGGGTATCCACCAGATCCACCAACATCTCTTTGATTTGCGAGCTTTCATTATTGACTCATCTAGAGAATATGAGTTCCGTGATGCCAGTCGGTTTTAGGCTCTCACAAATTCCTTTATGGATCTGCAATTTGTTCAGATTGGTCATTTTGCCAGTTCTCTTCCCGAGTGTCACGACCCGCACCCTAGAGTAAGGGCACGAAAAGTGGGTACGTCCAGCCTACGCCGCAGTGTCGGCGGTAGAATGCTATCCTAGGTCAATCATCTAACAATATAAGGTACCTGTACAGTATATACACTCCGAATGGAGGTGACATAGCAGAATACAGTCTCAATCACATCTAAGGCAGAAAATGATAAGATAGATAGATAGATAGATAGATAGATAGATAGATAGATAGATAGATATATAAGAAATCCACAGAGATACAACCAGATATGAGTCTAAGTGTCTATGATAACAACTCCACAAACATCCAGATAAAACAACTCCCAATATATACAATAATGTATCAATGAGAAAGACAAGGTAAGAGTCTAGGCTAGCAGTCTAAACCACTGGTGGCAGATCCTCTACTGCAAGTGGGTCCAAGTTACAAGTGTTGTCTATAGCTGTACCATAATAGGTAGACACCAGAGCCACATCCTCGTCCTCTGTAAAATTTTCAACGGGTCCAGTCAGGACGGGAGCGAGCACAATACATCTCACGCAGATCATAACAGGTTAGAAAATATAAACATGCAAGAGAGTACGATACATAAAATTAAAAGAATATACATGATATAAAAGAGAGAACTGTAATGGAAATATCTACTATAAGTAGAGAACTATCAGTGACTAGTGATGTAGAGTACAAAATCGACATGTGAACGGCTGGAATTACACATGAATATACTAAAGAGGTGCACATGGTTATTCAACTTTGGAATTGTTCACATGACTATTTATACTCCCCCATACCCCAATCAATACACAAGGATCCAGACAAGTTATGTTACGCACATGATTTTCACATGAAAGCCCATAGATGGGTGCACATGAAGTATACATGAGAGCTCATAAATGAGTACACATGAATTTTACATGAAGGCCCATAAATGGGTGCACATGAAGTATAGGTTATACATGAGAAACATGACCGAACATGAGAGCATATGAGAGTACACGAGCATGCATGAACGAGCATAAAGCACATGAGAAACATGAATAACATGAGAGCGAGGAATACATGATGTACATGAAACACATGACATGAAGTATCCGATGCTCCCGAGGGGGATAACATCTCATGTAGGGATCCATATAGTACCAATCCATGATATTATCGTGACAGCATCAAATAAGGTAATCTAGAGCAGGAATATAATCCTAAGCAAGTTATGAAATGATCAAAGAATGTACTCGCCTGGTATCCTGAATATCTGAAGAGAATATACTGTCCGAGGAGTGGTGTCTGGCTCCTATAGAACAGTACAAGTCACTACATGTCTAAAATAGTAAAATAGACTGCTACAATACATCTACATGATGTTTGGGATCAATCTAGGCTAAAGTCAACCCTTGGTCAACTCTAGTCAACTTATTCTAGTCAGAATAGGTCAACTATGTCAAGCCTAACCCAAACAAGTCTTACTAAGCCTACACTACAAGAAATATTGGTTTTTACGGCGTGCAAAGTATGTCGTAAAAAGTTTTTACGGCGTTCAATGTATGCCGCAGTGAAAGCCGTATTTGCCCGCGTCGTAAAAAATCACTAGTTTTTACGGCATACAATGTATGCCGTATTAGACCATTCACGACATTCATTGCTTGCCGTTAAAAGGCAATTATGGCGTGTATTTTCATGTCGTTAATACACAAAAACGACATTCAATGACACGCCATCAATACATATTCATGACATTCTTTGGCACGTCGTTAATGTAAATCACGACATTTATTGTATGTTGTGAAAAATATCATATACGCATTAATTAAGACATATTCTGCATGCCTTAAATTCTCTTCATTTTTTTTTAAATCTGCTTTTTGATTAATCAATTTTCCCTTTACATTCAATTACAAAACGTATAATGTACACAACAATTATGTAAAGTAATCTTTTATTGAAACAATAGTGTTAAATCGTTCAATTCCAAAATCAGAAGCTAATGTACACAACACTTGTGATAAGTACTAACTTTTATTGAAACCATAATATTGTCAAAAATCATCTGAATTCCAAATCATCAACTAAAATGTCACAAAAATGAAATTGTATACTTAACCTAGGCCTATACAAAATATATTGATTCTTTAATTACATTCACAACCAGAACCAGCATAATTAGAGTCATCTTCAATGCCGTTGCATCATAAGGCTCGGTCCAGACCTCCAGACAAATAGCTAAATGAGCAGCAAAAGAGAGCATCTCCTATAAAACCTATAATAAACAATAACAAATCACGTCAATATAAAGTAGAATGGAATAACAAATTGTTTGCCCAAGAGTTTTTATTTCTTTGAATAAATCCAATGCGAATATTCAATCCCAATCGGAACATAATCTCTTTCTACTCCTACAGAGTTAATATCACTCCAACAATATGATGTCAAATGATAATACTGAGTAAAGTATACTTGTAGAAAGGAAAATTCTTGAAGCTAGCTAGTCACCAAACATATAACTTTTGCCCTATTTATCACAGATTCCCCATTGTTTCTATATTACGATCAGAGGTCATGGGATTTTGCTCAACTAATAAGGAATTTGTTTATGTAATTTTCCCATCTTATTTCTGCCATACTTGTAAAATAAATGAACAGGTCTGCATTAATTTGCCAGTAAAATAAATCATAAAAATTAAGGTTACACAGAAAGCATCACTAACATTTTATTTTAATATACATTTCGATTTTGTCCAAAACCAACCAACAAAATAGGCTTGTCATAATACTTTGTCGACCATGGTATTTGGAAAAGCTCTTATCTCACATTGTAAGGGGGGGAGGAGGGAAGGTCTTGAAAGCAGATGTTATAAATGATTGTGTTGTGACAGTGAGGCCCCAATGTTATATATTTTTTGCAAATATTTTGTGACACTGAGACCCCAAACATGAGTAGAAAGCATCTAAATTTTTTCTAATATTTCATGACAGTGAAGCAGTAGTATAACCTCCAACTTTTACAATAACCACTACATTCATTAGTTAATTGTATGTTACTTCATGAAGTTGTTTAAGGTTGCATTAATTGATAGTTACTGGTAGTATTGTCTTCAATAATCCTCAAAAGATCTTGGTTGGGATTATGAGAATACGAACCTTGTTTTGTCAATTCACTTTCCTTCTCGAGACCAAAAAGTGAATATCCTGCCATTGTGAGGTGAATTCAACCAAAGAGTATGCTCTAGATTAACATCCCAATTCCTGGAGAACATCAAGTAGAAAGGAACATATAGTAGAAAATACTAAAAGAGAACTGATGATGAGAAAATATATTTATATATGACTTAAATAAATTTGACATTACATACTAGAAAATTAGTGCTATATTGAGTACCCTATGGGCTTAACGCATTCCTCTCTGTGAAAGGCACCTTGAATGACGCTAAAGATATCGGATATAAATATATACACACCATAGTTTATCAGGTGTAAATAGTAGGCCTCATAAATGATCCTAGTTAACATGGTGCATCAGGAAACCTTACCTTCAGAACATACACAAGGTCTTTAATGTTCTTTCTTACTACCTGCTAATGCAAGTACCCTGTGTTAGAGAAAAACTGACGTTAAATTAAGATCAACAAGTGGAGATTGTTGAAGTGTTGCAAAGTTCTTATCCAATAGAGTTAGTGGAACACTGACCATAAGTCCTCAACTCACACCAGGAACAGAAAGACAACCCATACTGAGGGATCTGGGTACGATCTGGAAATCCCAAAGAAGCTTAATATTATTATATCAAACAATTTTCTCAAAAAAAATTATATTATATCATTAGCTTGTTACTCCTATGTTAATAATTACAATGGTAGCATAGCTTTTGATGCGACCATGTCAGATTTCAGTTCAAATGATTTGTTAAGCTTCAAGTATATAAGAATACTACATGGAGCATGGGGGGAGGGGGAAGGTGTACTCACAAATTAGATGAAGGGGGAAGTTGTACTCGCAAATTAGAGGAATTTCCCCTCTTGTCGGTCTTTTCTCCCCCTTTCTTGCCTTGATATGAACATAAATTGCAAAATTAAAACCAAAGTAGAAGAAGATTAAGAAACAAGAATAGGTAGAACCTGTAACAGAAGAAGACGTACGAGGAGACATGTAAGATAGAAGAATAATAAGAAAAGAAGAAGAAATATGCAAGGAAGAGGTTTGAGAGAGTATGAGAGAGAGAGAGAGAGAGTAAACGAGCGCTGGGAGAGGGGAATGGGAAAAATTTAGAATGAAATAAACAGGCGCGGGTTAGTAAAAATTCTGGCGCTATTTTTTTGGAGTTTTTAAGACGTGTATTCACTGTATTGTATGCCATTTTTGGATATAATCAAATATGGCATTGAATACACGCCATAAATAGGCGTAACAGGTTACTTTCGAAAAATTTTACGGCAATCAGCAAGATGTATGTCGTGAATTACTTATTTACGGCACATTATATGAGCAGGCCTTAATTTTCAAGTCGTAAAAAGTCACTTTTGGTGTAGTGCATTTTGTATGTTGTGAACAATTTCTTCTTTGTTTCTACTGAAGAATTTGATGCATGCTGCCTAATTAAAGATAACCTGCATAACATGTTTTCGAGAGTTCTGTTTGGCACGACATTAAGGCTTATATATGTTTGCATTTTGGAGGATCGATGGAGGTTCTAGTCTCACATCTTCTGAGGATATCTCGAAAAACAATCTCATCGTCTTGATCCTCCCTAAAACGTGCATTAGCAATGCCTTTTATTTGACTTTGCCTCTTTGCGAAATCAAGCTTGATCATTAAATTTAGGTATATGTATCTGAACTATTGGAGATTAGCATAGTATCTACTTCAAATACAAGCTTTATGCTTATGTGATTTGTGGTGGGGATAGGAAGCAACTACAAGCTTGCAGGAATGAGGTTTAGGAACTCTAGACATGGGTATTGTGGCTTATTGCTGCAGTAGCAGAGAAGGGATAAGCAGCTGGTAAATTAACTAGTGGTATCTAGTTTATATCAGCTCACTGCATATATATCAGCTCACTACAGGTAACTACAAGTCGAATCTAATTTATATACATCTACTAAATTCTTCCGTATTTATATCAGTTCACTACAAGTCGAATCTAATTTCTTGTTTCCCTTATCTGACCTGGGCAAACATTAACAATTTCCCAGGTGGTAGAGAACAGTCCATTACCTGAACGAAAGTTTTTTCACCCTCTTTTCTAGTTAATAAGACAAGGTAATCGATCAAACATCCGAAGGTGTGGAAGACAAATCATATATATACTTGCACGAATTGTTTTGAGGCTCAATACCAAGTAGAAAAGAAACCTGATATAGAAAAAGAAGTAATCCACGAGGAAGCTCTGCCACTGCAGGACTTTCAGACATATGGTCAAGAGAACTGCAGCTGCTTCTACGTGAAAGCTTTCCATACTCTGACGTCCCAGACTTCTGGCGCCTCAGCAACCCATTCTGGCATAGGAAGAATGATTAATCCTAAAAAAAGGTAAGAACTTTAGCCAGCAAAGAAAAGGTAGGGACAATAGACAATTCATAAAATAAAATATTCTTAAGAGTGCCGAAAGTTTTACGACACTAAGACTAAGACTTCATATTAAATTTATGACACCAAATACCAAATACAGACTTGACAAATCCAAACCAAATAAAGCACTTTTAGTTTTAATTTTTAACTACCGTGTAGAAATTTCAGAGACAAACAGAGCTCAAAATATCTGCAAATTATGTATTATTTTTTACCATCTTTGGATAGAGAAATGCATTAGTTCTCTTTCCCCTCACATTGGGGCCAGAAAGTTTAGTAAACTTTTGTAAGACCACATAGTCAAAGCAATATAAAATGGCTCCACGTGCAATTAAAACCAAACAATCAAATGCTAAGCATACACAAATAAACTACATGTAATTCCTAGTATGTTATATCCATGGACATTTTCTGACTATTACATATATACACAAGTTTTTCTCAATGTGTTGTATCATAGACATTTTCTAATGTAGACGACCTCCCTATAGCATACACAAATAAAGAATATGCTATATTTTAAATAAAAAGTGAAACCCAGCATTTTAATTCTCAGCTTCCCATATAAGTCCTAGTATTTGCTGACAAGTGCCTTTCATTTTGTTCACCAATGAACTTCAACTTTATAAAGATTTAAGCCACACTTCAGATAATGCAACATATATATACAAGTAGTACCATTTCTGCATTCAGGACATAATTAGGAGCCAAGGAGGTTCTGAAGTATAGAGATGCTGCAAAACTGGCTATAAGCTGCTTAATAGCCAAAGAATCACTCCCATGTGTAAAAGTACAGTGACTATTATGAATGACAAAACTAAAAGTGAAAAATATGCTTAATAGCCAAAGAAACACTCCATTTTTTGGTAGCAGTACAGTGACTATTATCTTAGAATAATATGCTTAATATCCAAAGGAACACTCCCATATGTAAAAGAATCCTCAAGTTACCTCAACTTTTTTTTACTAGTCTGAACATCAAACACAATCTTGTGTTATTATGTGTAGCTATGCAAATAGGGAGCAACATAAGATTTTAGTAATTTTTTGACTATTGAAAAAAAAAATATTGATAGTGGCCACAGGTTACACGTGTGTTCCTCGTTGCCAGATTTGACTAGTTCTTTCCCCACAGAGACTACCAACATAATGTCTCGGCTAAAAGTTGCCTGGAAGGCCAATAGTCCCATTAAATCTTAGGTGAAGCTTGTCCAAAATCAATATCAACATCCACCATTACCAAAAGCCAAGCTAGTGTGAATTTTTCGGAAGAAATGTTGCTATCAGTTTCTCACAATGGATAATTATATGGACAATATGAAAGGTTCGGTGATTTGTCCAATTTGCCATACTTTCTACTTTTGCTTAAAGTGGAACATTTGAGTGATTCTATGTTATACATAAGATCTTGCTGCTGTAGAGCCTACTCAAACTTTGGAAAGTTATTCATGTTAACAAACCCATAGTGACTAGTCATTGTTCATTTCATCTACTACTAGGAAAAGCATATTGTCCTGGTCTACATTGATGGTACTTCGAGTACTAGTTATGACCTCAAGATTACTCAAGAGATTAATCAATAGTTACTCCAGATGAAAAACACTGGTCCTGCATCATATTTTATCGTGTTTTAAATAAAATTGTACTTGTTAGCATAGCAGGGTTATACAGGTTAAAAGGATGAAAGTATAGACCAACACAAAGGAACAAGATATGGAAGAGAACATGAAACTGCAGAGGCATGCATTGATAATTCACCCAACCAACTACAGGATGCAGGTAAAAGCTTCTCACCACTGAATGTCATAAAATGGTAATAGAGAAGCAGCTACTCTAAGCAACAAAAAAAGTTTAGTAGATCTTAAAGGATATTTGTCACAGTGGACTTTCAACTATATGGAAGATAAGGCATAATATTATTAGCTCA
The DNA here is from genome assembly GCA_029216955.1 of Iris pallida. Classification (NCBI taxonomy): domain Eukaryota; kingdom Viridiplantae; phylum Streptophyta; class Magnoliopsida; order Asparagales; family Iridaceae; genus Iris; species Iris pallida. The sequence continues at coordinate 29,589,646 of JANAVB010027598.1, forward strand.
CAAATCTTGATTGGTCCTATTCTTGTCAATTATCCCTTTCTTCTTGTATCTTTAGATGTTTGAAGGAATAAAAAAAAAATACATAGATGATGTTATAAGTAAACAATTCCATAAATCACATGAGATCTCTATTTATTCTCAAAGAAAACAAAAAGGCAACACTAACCCTTTTATGAAGATTAAGTTGAGCCTTTGTAGGTTGAAACTGCGGAAGATTAAGTTGAGCCTTTTATGAACATATATTTCCCTTGATTTTTGGGATTCAATAGTAACCTTTTAAACTTTACCCAATCTGTGTTCATTGTGTATGACCCACTTGGTACGAAGTTATACCTGCTGAAAGGTAGCCAAAAGACTTTTAATTAGTAAATCATTGTAGACTTGATATCTTGTAAATAATTGACAAAAAAAATACTAGAATCATGGTATCACCATGATTTGATGACTTTAAGTGTCTTCGGGCGTCCAAAAAGTATCCATGTGGCATTGACACGTCAAAATATATAGAATTTTGAAGTGACTCCCATAGGAAGCATGTACACTTTTCAAGTGACCTTACTGATGTCTAACATTTGTCAAACGTACACACTCCTCAAACACACCAAACTAAGCATGACTATGTCTAACCTGAAATGGTGGTGAAATTCGATAAAACAAAGAGAATACGCAGCATGGACGCATATCAGACACAACCCTGGACACTCGTGGTCAGCAATTCACCAAACCACACAACCTCCTTAAGATACAACAAATGTATCAAAAGGATTAACTTTGTCATGGATAAAAAGATCAGCTTTCCAGTTTCAATATATAAATGTTAGGGTTTATTCAAAGGGCTTTTAAGTACAAACATGCTATATAGTTCAACGGTTTCACGAATAAGAAAATGAAATGATATATGACATAAAATAAAAAAGCAAGTCCATGATATGAAATGACAAAGTATAATTTTCAGACATTTTTCAGCGTATATATATACAAAAAAAAAACCAATATGGTATAACAACATCAGCATACATATACTAAAAAAATACAAAAAAATGGAAAAAAAAACACCCAAAAACTGTAACAGTAGATACATATATTGATGCACCTAGCTAGACTTGGAATGTCAATTGCTTCTCTATATTTTTGTGAAGCAACCGCTACCCATCTTTTTACAACAGCCACATTCCATGACTGAACAAAAGATTAAACATTCCATGTCAATTAATTGCTTCTTCTATGTTCCGTATTAGGAAAAAAAATTAAACATTTTTTGGTGTCAGTAGAAATTTATGATGCATGAAAAGTAGACTATCAGAGAACAAAACATGAAGAAGAAAAAAATTGGTGTCGGTATAAATTAAACATTCCTTCTAACCTGTTCAAAATATTATTTAACATAAATAGACATATAAAGGGTTATTCAGAGTATCTATTATACATGACACAACACTCAACCAACTCACCATGTTTTGTTTGTATTAAATAATATATTCTCTGAATATATTATTTAACACGCACACTATACTAATTTTTGTACAGTGCTCCCTACTCCATCGAAATTTATTCTACATTCATATTTTTTGTCGAAATGTCACAGGAAATTCAATAAAAAAACAAATAGTTTAGATAGAAAATGTTCCCTACCAATCAAAAATCAACAAAAAAATCACAATTCCATGAGAATTTCTAAATCCCAACTGATTTGTGCCAAAACCCACCTCTAATTCTCCATAAATTAAATAGGTCGGCATCAATGTAGGAATTTGACCAATGATAAAGAAACTATTGGAAGAAAATCACCAAAAACAAACTTATATGGCATAGTAAATAGTGCACCTAGATTTTAACATGGGGAAATGAAAAATGAAAATTACATGTGAGATATCTGCAGACAAAGATCTAGAACAAATACACTTGACCTTATAACCTTATTGTTACCTAAAAGATACAAGACAATAAATAAGTGGATTCTAATGAAACATGTAGAAGAAGACTAAGTTTGTCAGGTCCAAATTTGATTTATTTCAAGGGATATCATATATCGATCCATACTTGTCAGATATTTGCTTCATATTTACTTTTCAAATATTTACTTCATATTAAAATCAAATTTCTTAAGAAAATTTTGGGGAAAAGAAATAAAATTGTACCAAATAGAGTCAGAGTCGAGTGGCACCGTCGGTCTTGTTGGCGGCCCTAAAATTTTACATACAAAAACGAGAATAATTATGTATGCCCTAAAAATCAGATCGACCTAAATAAAAAAAAAGAAAACTCTAAATAAAAAGGGGGAATCAGGGAAAATTTTAAAGAAGGAGAAAAAATGAGAGATGTATATATAGAGAGAAGAGAAAAAGAAATGAGAGAGAAAGATAACCTAACATCAGGAAGAAGAAGAAGAAGAAGAAGAACGAACCTGCGGGAGAGAAAGAGAAGAGAGAGAACCTGTGTAGATCGGCTAGAATAGATGAGCATCGATAAAGAGAGAGAGAGAGAGAGGGGTTCTCCTCGTGCTTTTAGGGGGGAAATCCTGCGAAAATGAAAAAAATAGGCGCGGCCTATTTTGTTTTGGGAATTTAAGGCATTTATTGTGTGCCATCTTTTGGTATGGTCAGCTGTGGCGTTCAATGCACGCCATAAATAGGTCTAATTGTTATATAATACTTCTTTTTACGGCATTCACAAGAATGTATGTCGTGAGTTAACTATTTACGACATACTTTATATGCACGTCTTAAATTCAATGTCGTAAAAAGTTACTTTTTTTGTAGTGCTAGCCATGTCTATCCTAGCATCCACACACAATACATGTCATACTAGTCATCAACACACATCCACATGAGCATTCATGCCATACACATAGGCTATGTGCCATATATATAGCCTATAGGCTATATGATCTATATTACACATTTTACACATTATATATATACACTAATTTAATATAATACCATACACATACATATACCACATCAAGCATATAGATAAAATATATATTTATATATACATAGAGTGATATAGAGAGAGAGGTACATGTGTATGTGTGTATGTGGGTGACACATGAGTGTGTGTGTATGGAACATATGCTAGGGCTATCTGTGTTCTCAGGAGATAGTGGTACAATGTGCCAATATGTGTGTGTGTGTGTATTAGATGTGTACATGTGAGGGTTTAGGTTAGTTTGTAACAGAAAAATGAATTAATGCAATGTGTGTTCAGGATTTTGAGTAGTGTGTGTGTACATGACAGTAGGTGTAATGAAAAAACAGGGAATTGGTAACAGTGTGTGTTTTTGTTTACAGGAAATCAGTGAACAAACTAACATGTGTGTGGTATGTGATAGTCTAGGGTGTTCCTGTGTGTGTGTGTGTAATATAATGTATGTCAATGTGTCAATGTGAGTGTCATGACAGTTAGCTACTAGGGTGTTGTAGTGTCATAGAGAAAACTTTGAATGAATAACAGTGTGTGTAGACATATCATCAAAGTGTGAGTGTAGGAGTGTCTATGTGACAGGAATAAGTTTTTGTGTGTGTGACTAACACTATAGGAATAGTGTCTCAGAAAAATGAGAAATGTGAATTCTCAGGAAATGTTCTCAGGAAAGCATGGCATTGTAGGAAATGTGTGTGTGTGTGTTTGTGATAACAGTGCTCAGGAATTCAGTAGATAGTTTAGATAGGTTGTGTGTCAATAGCTAGTAGAGTGTGTCAAAAATCAGTGCATTGACAGTTAGGAGATAGGGTTCTCAGTTTCATAGTTGTGTGTGTACAACCTAGACTAGAGTGTGAGTGGCAATATGTGATAGGAGATATTTATCTTCAGCTAATAGTGCAATGCACATGTTCTCAGGAAATAACATTTCTCAGGAATTTCAAGTGCAGTGACAGTTTCACAATTCCAGTTTTACACATTCAGAAATCCAAAAACCAATTCGAAACCCAGTTCCTTGCACCAATCATAAGCCCAACATTAGAACCAAACATGCATTAAACTTATACCCAGTTATGAAATTAACACCCAGACATTATATATGTGTTATAAAACATCTAATTATTATATTAGATCAACTAATCTCATTCAAACCCAAGAAAATATTCAAAATAACATGTATCAGAGAATTACACAGAAAAACCCAAATTCGAATTCGAATTTGCAACAAACATCAAATTGAATGTGTACAGGTGTCGAGTGTGTGCACACGTGTCTGGGAGAAGTATTCGTGTCCAGGAAACTGGATACGACCGTGTCCAATCAGAGAAAACTTAGTGTATCAGAACACGTGCAGTACAGTGTCGTACAGGCAAAACATGAGCTCGTGGACACGACACAGTGTGCCACTGGCCACGTGCTCGTATCCACGTGTTCGCCTAGCATAGGGCTACACGTGTATCACCCTGAACCGTGTCCACAAGAGTCGTGTCAAGAGTTTGGAGGCCGTATCAGAGCCAAAACTGTGCGTGCGTGTGACAGTGTAAGACCCGTGAACACGTGTTTCCTCACTCGACACGAGATGATACTTTAGGGGAGTCTTGTCAGACACTAGACCCACCTCTGTGTCAAAGGAAACGTGTCCAAGTGACACAGACACCGCGCACGAATCCTCGAGTAGCAGGGCACTGCCCTAAGGTTTCTACGGGCGTGTTCGTGTCCGTTTTGGACACGGACACGACTCGAATTCGTGCTCAGTCCGACACGAATTCACAGAACACACATAGGGCTACAAATCCATGAAATTAGTTTTACCAAAATCGAAAATCAAAACCTAAGTGGCATTCAATCAAACACCTACATATACACTATGACACAAGTCCGATACGGACACCAAACGGACACGAATTCTACCCAAATTCTAGGGACAGCTATGGAACACCTAGATCTAGCCTAATATGCAAAGAAACCAGAACATTAGCACAATTTGAGGAGTTTTACCTATAGGTACAAATAGCAAGAAAAAGTCCCAAAATAAAGTATTTCTCCTTGCTAGCTCAGATCCTCAAGTTGCTCAAAATCTGGGATTACTCTCCATAAACAGGAAATAGAAGAGTATTAGGCTCTAATGCAAGAAACTAGAGTTAAAAAGGATTTAAAATGAGAAATCTATGGATTGGGGAAGAATGGACAAACCTTTCTTTTTTCTATGTGTTGGAATGATACAAAGGAGGCAAGAACTAATGAGGAGATTATTTATAGAAAGGGAATGACCTAGTGGCTGGTCATAAAGTGAAAGTTAGGGTTAGGGTTTAATCTAATGGGCTATGGGCCTAGTTGCACTAGTCATGGAACCAATTTCTAAGTCTCAAGCCTATGGACCAAATCACCAATCCTCTTATTTCCAACTTGATCCTAAGTGGCCTAACTTGAGTTGACTTAAGTTAGACTATGGTCTCATAATGCTAATCAAGTCACCACAACCAGGGTCAACATCTAGGTTAGTCTCTTAAGTCACAACTAGTAAAATTCAAATCAACAACCGTCAATCCAATAATTAATCAAATAATTCTAATAAGTCAAAATGACCAAACTGTCCCTAGGCTAAAAATGGTAAACAATATCCCAATCACATGGTTAGGCTCTAGGTCAGGCAATCTCTAGGGTTTCACTAGTTGCACATCAAAATTACAAGTCATGATTTTAAAATAGTTTTAAAATAATTAAAAATCACCAAAAATCATATTATTATTTAAATATCATAATTAAATAATTAAAATCACAAAATTTTAAAATTACCCTCATTTAGAAAACTGGGTGTTACAAGTCTACCCACCTTAGAAAAATTTTGTCCTCAAAATTTAAGATGGTAGTACTCCTTCTAGGTCAAACATAGTCAAGGGTCAACCACTAGTCAATTTCTCAATATCCAAGTACTTGGTCATCAACTGGTCAACTTCTTAGGATTTTACCTATGCTAGCTATCTAGGTGTTGGCAACTAGAGATTAGCAAAAGAAAAACTCTATAATAAACTAACTCTTAACTTTCCAATCTTAACAAGTCACCCATAACTAAATACCCATAATCTAAGCACACAAATCCCAAATACCCTATATACATAAGCTCAAGAACAACAACCCATTACATATATCCTAAGTATATCATCTATATATCCATACATATATAACTGATCATCAAGGGTTAAAGTAGACTAAACTTATAAGGAACTGAACAATTGCTTGGAAATTAGGCTAAGGATGAATGGTCTGAAACATCAATGTAGGCAAAAGGGAATGATGCTAAGGAGGCTGAATTAATAAGCAAAAGGACAAGGCATTAGGGTCCACTTGTAAAGTTAAAGTAAAGGGAAACCTAGATGGTGACTGAAACATGCCTTTAGATCAACCTGGCCTCTTCTCTCTATCTGGACTGAACTAACTACATGCAGGACAGTGGTCTGAAAGAAGTGAACCAAACTGGTGTACAGGAAATACAATAGGCAGTATTCTATAAATGAGTGCAGGCTACATACCAAATCAAAATATATTACATATATACAAGCTATATATATATATATATGCTTACCCTCATCACCTCAACTCTACTCAAAGTCTAATAATACCAACTCCCTACCACATGCCTATCACTCCAAAGAAGGGGTCAGATACTGTAGGGTGTGTTGGGACAGAACAGTGGTGTAGCATGGCTGCACATGAAGATGCAGAACAATCATATGTAGGACAATAATATGTGGAACACATATATATGGAAAATTGAACTAATGCTCAGGTAGAGGCTCTTGGAAGACTGAACTATCAATAAAAGAAAGGGTTTGGACATGTATCTGGACAGATGGGCTAAACAGGTATCATCTTTATCTAATACAATAAAAGAGGGACAGAACAAGTGATCAAAGAAGAACTCTTATTAACAACCCACAATATATCTCCAATGTATACAACTGTCCCAAGTGGACTGAACAACCATGCCCAAGAAAAAGTTTAAACTCCACTGTAGGGCAGGTACTACAGGTTATAATGAAGGGTATTACAAGGCTATCAAGTAAGGTAAAATGTTAAGAAATGCAATATGTCACCATGTCCAGAAGGTAATGATGAGTGCAGACATCTATTATGCATGATACTAACTCTCCAGATATACAGAATATGGTAAGGAGTTGATGGTTATATTGGTGAGTCAATAATTGGGGTCTGAATAATGGTCCAGTAAAATCTATGATGCAATATGGTAGGTAATGAAATGTTGAGTGCAGTGAACAACTTGAAATAGTATGAACCGAGGGAACAGGGTATCTAGTAAAGAGTCTGCACACTACCTATAAAGGTTGATCAAACATGACTGAACTCAACACAAAGGGGTCTCAACTAAAATAGAAAACTGAACCAAATATAGGCTAAACAACATGTCTATAATCATATATAACAATGGCCTACAGTTACCAACCAACCCATATCACATATGCCAATGTCATCTGCAATCTATCTATATATATAGACCTCTCAGTCTTAGGTGAACTACAACTATACTCAAGGACAGGCTTTGGTCATGGGTGCCTTACTGGAAAGGACAAGAGAAAATAATAATAAATCATCAAGGCTGTAGAGCAGACTAACATCCTCTATGGAAACTGGTAGGTATTATAAATAACAGAGGAATCATCTGCAATGGGTTACTATTCTAATACCAATGCTAACTATCATCTCTAGGGTACAGACACTCTACAAGTCATCATGTCATTACACTATGAAAGAACTATATATGAATAAGCTATACAAAACTAAAATATTCCTACTCCTAAATTATTTGATGATGGAATACAATTTATAACAACAGAAGGGTACGATAGAGATGATATGTTTAAAAACCTTCTCAAGATACAATCTGATAATCATATGCATATGTCCAAAATTATGTTACTCAGAGCCCTCGCCATGCCAGTAAGCAAGGCTGCGATAAACGATAGATTTTATAACTGGGGCATGCACCTCTATAATCATGTCGTCTGGAATTCTCGCTATGCCGACTAGTATAGCTGCGAGAAATTCAAAATCTTATAACCAAGATACGTACATCTGAAGTCAGGTCTCTATGTTTCCGCCATGCCAGCTAATATGACTACGATAAACTACAGGTTCCATAATCAAGTAGACGTTTTACCATCCCTGTTATTCTTGTCAACATATGTTATCAAAAAATATCGTAACTCATGCCATAAAATTTATCTCGATAGAAAAATCAAAATCAACAACGATCCATCAAAAATCAAATTCAATAATCAAGGAGTGAGAGCGAACAAAACAAGAGAAAGGATTTCAAATTGAAGTTTAAATAAGATTCTCAAGAATTATCCCAAGAATCTCTCAAGGAATCCTAATTGTGATTGAGTACCTTCAAAAATATATTCTAATCCTACTGCAGGATGTAGTGATACTCTAGTTCGAATACCACTATATTAACTCGACCTGCATGGGCCAGCACTAAAAATATGTCACGACCCGCACCCTAGAGTAAGGGTACGAGAAGTGGGTACGTCCAGCCTACGCCGCAGTGTCGACGGTAGAACGCTGTCCTAGGTTAATGATCTAATAATATAAGGTACCTGTACAGTATATACACTCCGAATGGAGGTGACATAGCAGAATACAGTCTCAATCACATCTAAGGCAAAAAATGATAAGATAGATAGATAGATAAAAAATCCATAGAGATACAACCAAATAGGAGTCTAAGTGTCTATGATAACATCTCCACAAACATCCAGATAAAAAACTCCCAATATATACAATAATGTATCAATAAGAAAGACAAGGTAAGAGTCTAGGCTAGCAGTCTAAACCATTGGTGGCAGATTCTCTACTGTAAGTGGGTCCAAGTCACAAGTGGTGTCTATAGCTGTACCATAATAGGTAGACACCAGAGCCTCATCCTCATCCTCTGTAAAATTTTCAACAGGTCCAGTCAGGACGGGAGCGAGCATAATACATCTCACGCAGATCATAAAAGGTTAGAAAATATAAACATGCAAGAGAGTACGATACATGAAACTGAAAGAATGTACATGATGTAAAAGAGAGAACTATAATGGAAATATCTGCTATAAGTATAGAACTATCAGTGACTAGTGATATAGAGTACAAAGTCAACATGTGAACGGCTGGAATTGCATATGAATATACTAAAGAGGCGTACATGGTTATACTACTTTGGAATTGTTCACATGACTATTTATACTCCTCCATACCCCAATCAATATACAAGGATCCAGACAAGTTATGTTACGCACATGATTTTCATATGAAAGCCCATAGATGGGTGCACATGAAGTATACATGAGGGCTTATAAATGAGTGCACATGAATTTCACATGAAGGCCCATAAATGGGTGCACATGAAGTATAGGTTATACATGAGATACATGAGAAACATGACCGAACATGAAAGCATATGAGAGTACACGAGCATGTATGAACGAGCATGAAGCACATGAGAAACATGAATAATATGAGAGTGAAGAATACATGATGTACATGAAACACATGACATGAAGTATCCGATGCTCCCGAGGGGAATAACACCTTATGTAGGGATCCATATAGTACCAATCCGTGATAATATCGTGACAGCATCAAATAAGGTAATCTAGAGAAGGAATATAATCCTAAGCAAGTTATGAAATGATCAGAGAATGTACTCGTCTGGTATCCTGAATATCTGAAGAGAATATACTATCCGAGGAGTGGTGTCTGGCTCCTATAGAACAGTACAAGTCACTACATGTCTAAAATAGTAAAATAGACTGCTACAATGCATCTACATGATGTTTGGGATCAATCTAGGCTAAAGTCAACCCTTGGTCAACTCTAGTCAACTTGTTCTAGTCAAACTAGGTCAACTAGGTCAAGCCTAACCCAAACAAGTCTCATTAAGCCTAGCCATGTCTATCCTAGCATCCACACATAATACAAGTCATACTAGTCATCAACACACATCCACATGAGCATTCATGCCATACACATAGGCTATGTGCCATATATATAGCCTATAGGCTATATGATCTATATTACACATTTCACACATTATATATATACACTAATTTAATATAATACCATACACATACATATACCACATCAAGCATATAGATAAAAATATATATTTATATATACATAGAGTGATATAGAGAGAGAGGTACATGTGTATGTGTGTATGTGGGTGACACATGAGTGTGTGTGTATGGAACATATGCTAGGGCTATCTGTGTTCTTAGGAGATAGTGGTACAATGTGCCAATGTGTGTGTGTGTGTATTAGATGTGTACATGTGAGGGTTTAGGTTAGTTTGTAACAGGAAAATGAATTAATGCAATGTGTGTTCAGGATTTTGAGTAGTGTGTGTACATGACAGTAGGTGTAATGAAGAAACAGGGAATTGGTAACAGTGTGTGTGTGTGTTTACAAGAAATCAGTGAACAAACTAACATGTGTGTGGTATGTGATAGTCTAGGGTGTTCCTGTGTGTGTGTGTGTATGTAATATAATGTGTGTCAATGTGTCAATGTGAGTGTCATGACAGTTAGCTACTAGGGTGTTGTAGTGTCATAGAGAAAACTGTAAATGAATAACAGTGTGTGTAGACATATCATCAATGTGTGAGTGTAGGAGTGTCTAATGTGATAGGAATAAGTTTTTGTGTGTGTGACTAACACTATAGGAATAGTGTCTCAGGAAAATGAGAAATGTGAATTCTCAGGAAATGTTCTCAGGAAAGCATGGCATTGTAGGAAATGTGTGTGTGTGTTTGTGATAATAGTGCTCAGGAATTCAGCAGATAGTTTAGATAGGTTGTGTGTCAATAGCTAGGAGAGTGTGTCAAAAATCAGTGCATTGACAGTTAGGAGATAGGGTTCTCAGTTTTATAGTTGTGTGTGTACAACCTAGACTAGAGTGTGAATGGCAATATGTGATAGGAGATAGTTATCCTCAGCTAAAAGTGCAATGCACATGTTCTCAGGAAATAACATTTCTCGGGAATTTCAAGTGCAATGATAGTTTCACAATTCCAGTTTTATACATTTAGAAATCCAAAAACCAATTCGAAACCCAATTCCTTGCACCAATCATAATCCCAACATTAGAACCAAACATGCATTAAACTTATACCCAGTTTTGAAATTAACACCCAGAGATTATATATGTGTTATACAACATCTAATTATTATATTAGATCAACTAATCTCATTCAAACCCAAGAAAATATTCAAAATGACATGTATTAGAGAATTACATAGAAAAACCCAAATTCGAATTCGAATTTGCAACAAACATCAAATTGAACATGCACAGGTGTCTAGTGTGTGCACACGTGTCTGGAAGAAGTGTTCATGTCCAGGAAACTGGACACGACCGTGTCCAATCAGATAAAACTCAGTGTATCAGAACACGTGCAGTACAGTGTCGTGCAGGCAAAACATGAGCTCGTGGAAACGATACAGTGCGCCACTGGCCACGTGCTCGTGTCCACGTGTTATCCTAGCATAGGGCTACACATGTGTCACCCTGCATCGTGTCCACAAGAGTCAAGAGTTTGGAGGCCGTATCAGAGCTAAAACTGTGCGTGCGTGTGACAGTATAAGACCCGTTCACACGTATTTCCTCACTCGACATGACACGACACGAGACGAGAATTTAGGGGAGTCTTGTTAGACACTAGACCCACCTCTGTGTTAAAGGAAACGTGTCCAAGTGACACAGACACCGCGCACGAATCCTCGAGTAGTAGGGCACTGTCCTAAGGCTGCTGCGGGCGTGTTCGTGTCCGTTTTGGACACAGACATGACTCAAATTTGTGCTCAGTCCGACACGGATTCACAGAACACACATAGGGCTACAAATCCATGAAATTAGTTTTACCAAAATCGAAAATCAAAACCTAAGTGGCATTCTATCAAACACCTACATATACACTATGACACGTGTCCGATACGGACACAAACGGACATGAATTCTACCCAAATTCTAGGAACAGCTATGGGACACCTAGATCTAGCCTAATATGCAAAAAAACCAGAATATTAGCACAATTTGAGGAGTTTTACCTATAGGTGCAAACAGTAAGAAAAAGCCCCAAAATGAAGTGTTCCTCCTTGCTAGCTCGGATCCTCAAGTTGCTCAAAATCTGGAATTACTCTCCCTAAACAAGAAATAGAAGAGTATTAGGCTCTAACGCAAGAAAGTAGAGTTAAAAAGGATTTAAAATGAAAAATATATGGATTGGAAAAGAATGGACAAACCTTTCTTTTTCCTATGTGTTGGAATGATACAAAGGAGGCAAGAACTAATAAGAAGATATTTATAGGAAGGGAATGACCTAGTGGCTAGTTATAAAGTGAAAGTTAGTATTAGGGTTTAATCTAATGGGCTATGGGCCTAGTTGCACTAGTCATGGAACCAATTTCTAAGTCTCAAGCCTGTGGACCAAATCACCAATCCTCCTATTTCCAACTTGATCCTAAGTGGCCTAACTTGAGTTGACTTAAGTTAGACTATGGTCTCACCATGCTAATCAAGTCACCACAACCAGGGTCAACATCTAGGTTAGTCTCTTAAGTCACAACTAGTAAAAGTCAAATCAACAACTGTCAATCCAATAATTAATCAAATAATTCTAATAAGTCAAAATGAACAAATTACCCCTAGGCTAAAAATGGTAAACAATATTCCAATCACATGGTTAGGCTCTAGGTCAGGCAGTCTCTAGGGTTTCACTAGTTGCACATCAAAATCACAAGTCATAATTTTTAAATAGTTTTAAAATGATTAAAAATTACCAAAAATTATATTATTATTTAAATATCATAATTAAATAATTAAAATCACAAAATTTAAAAATTACTCTCATTTAGAAAATAGGGTGTTACACCGAGATCCAACTGTATCGGGCTACCGCTATGAGGATGAGGCGGTTCGTCACTTCTTTCAGCCCGATAATGCATATGACAGGTACCGTAGTTTTGGTGCTACTCCACACCCTTCTGGAGCTGGCACTTCTAGAGCTAGTCCATCTGGACATGGTGGCACTGCTGACGCTAATGATGATGATAATTCTGAGGACTTTTGATCTAGACGTGATGTATTTTGTCTAGATGTTATTTTGTTAGACTCCTTATTTGTCTATGTTTACTTGGAAATGCTCCGACATTCCATGATAGCACTTTATTTTTATTTTTTAGCACTGAGACTTTATTTGGTAAGATGATGTATTTTAGAACATCTATCATGCTTTTCTTTAGCATGTTTTCTATTTCAGCTTGGACTGTTCTCTATCTTTCTGTTTATGAGGAGCATTATCTTCTCTAGCTTATGCTTCTACATATAAACTGCCTGTGAAATACATGTTTATTCCTCTATATTTTTTTATATTTTTTCAATGTTTGTTTCTTATGCATGAATTATGGGGGAGCTTCTCTCTTTGCAATTATTTTTCTAAGTGGCAACGGGGGAGAAATAGGATCTAACATCTTTTGCAAGATACAAAAAAAATTTGAGGATACAGTACAGTACCATTGCTGAACAAGTATAATTTTATTTTTTGTCAAATCAAAAGATCGAGATGTTATATCGGTCAAGGTTTATCAATTATCAAAATAAGGAAGATTGTTGGCCCATTGGTCATGGTCGAACCTGATTTTAATAATTGATCAAGCTCTGTCTCGATATAAGGGCTACATGGACATTTGTTGAGAACTTCTACCACTATGTTCAAGACTGAAGTTGTTTTGCTATATGAGTCGGTATTTCAATATTCAATATAATTTTTATATTTATTGAGTCTAGAAATACTTTGTATACCGAGTCGTATTAGCAAATAAGGTATCCCAAAATGTTTTCAAAATATCTTATATTTTAAAAATAGTCTGTTTTACAAAAAGCTCCTAACTGCTTAAACTTTACGAACTCAAAATTTGATTTATAAAATTCCATAAAAATCAAACTCTGACACCAACAGAGTTCGGCCCGAGTTCGATTGGTGCCGTTGGACTTTGAAACTTGGTCATCCTACTGTTATGGATGCAACGGCTATTTGCCGAGATTCTCTCAAAGAATTCTGTTCGAATTCTGTCCGAGTTCTGACTTGGGAAAACTTATAAATAGAGAAGAATTTTACTCATTTCAACACACTCTCTTCTCTCTTCTCTCTTCTCTCTTCTCTCTAAACTTAAACATCTTTCAAAGTGTTCTAAAAGCTTTTATTTTCAAATTCCAAGCCAGTTACAATCCTCTAGTCGATTTGCTAGTGCGGTACGGTCTAGAAGTTTTAGAGAGATTGTAATCAGAGGCTTGATTGAAGAAAGACACTTCACAATTGAAGTTGGTCGAGTACTTCGTATCAAAGCTCGCGTTGTAGAAGTTGCAAGGACTTCGTATGAAAACTTGTAGTATTTTTCGATAGTGGATTCAACTGGAAGCTAGAGTTATTCAGACTGGAAAGTCCTCACAAAAGGGAAACCAGTGTGTATCGTCATGTTTGTGTTTGCTTTCTGATCTCTGCCTTTCATTTACTTACTTGTGATATGTTATATGTGATCTAGTTGATAACATTTTTAATTAGCTAATTTCTGCTGCCTACTCTATTCACCCCCTTCTAGAGTATTGCGCTTTACAATTCGTTCCTACAGATGCATCATCCAAATTTATAAACTAAAGCTTTGAAAAAGCCAAATAATCACACATTTTTACTAATAAATAGGATCAATCAGTCTATTTAAAATAAAACATACGAATGTGGTTTAAATATTGTAACGCCCTAGTCCCAAAATACTTAGGACTAAGTACGTCGACATGCCAGCTGCATACATACGAAGTAAACTCCAATATATGGAACCATTGTATGTATACATAAGCTATAAAATGCAGTAAACCCTGACACTAATCTCATCCACAAATAAAGAAGGAAGAATTTATAAATCAACTCATGAATTGTCATTTACAAATCGTTGGGCGGAGACAAATCCACTACCAACTAAAAAGAAAAGAAATACATAATAATTGAATTTGTCGAGCGATGCGGAGGCGATCCAAGTGCAATCACCTCGGAAGAAGAGAGTAAAACATGGCCTTGGCTAGAACACCTGCAAAATATCATAAAGGCACACACCTGGAGAGTTCACCAGGTCTTAAGAGAGACGTAATAAGATAAAGAAAGAACATGCCATAATTACTGAATATAAAATATGCCATAAAGTCACAAATAAAAGTAAAGTGACCCAACAACAACACGGCCCAATATCCCATCATCGAAATAGTGGACTATCCCTACAACCAAATAAGGACAAGGAATAGCACACTATTCCACGATATGACATTGCCCCATGCCATGACTAGGACGGAGTGTGACATGACATTGACTAAGGTCTCCTAACCTTTCTAGTATGCAATTTAGAAGACATCTCGATGTATGGGCAGGTGAAGGCTGACTCCCCCAAGACTAACTCATGACACACACGTCAAGTACCAATACTATCAGCCGGCATAACTCGAGGCTAGCGGCCCACGTTATCCATCAGTCCACATAGCTAGAGGCTAGTGACCGTCGCGACACGACTACCGTAGCACGCAGTTACTATAGTTTTTTTTTGGATTTGGGTAGCCCATACATCTAACTGTCTTCACCCTCCTAAGGGTCACTGTCAAAAGGTAGTCCGCTAAGACTAGGTCCACATGCATATTAAAATACAAGCAAGAATAATAATTGAAAGCAAAATAAAGTAACTATAAACAGCAAGTCATGGATCCAACTGAAAATAAACAAAAAATAAATATGCCATAAAATAAAGAACATGTAACTAATTATAAACAGTAAATATGGCAAGATATCTTGCCTGGTGTATCGTCGAATTTTGTGCAATGTTCTGACATGTCCTATTTTGTCCAATAGCCGTGGTCAATGTGAAGGGATCCGAATTTACGGGATAATAGAAGATATGGTCAGTCATGATCTAGACTTGACAATCGATGAGAATTTCGGAGAAAGATATCTATATCACTTTAGGAAATATAATATTTTAAGACTAGGTTTTATTGGTAAAAATATGTTTTTGGTAAAAATTATTTTATACTAACACTAAGTTTGTCAACATACATTTTATGGATAGAAAACCATATCTTATTAGCAAAGATAATTTAGTTTTATACGGTTCTAAAACCATATTTTTTAAATATAGTATTGATATATAATTGTGTATATATATCTATACAAGAATTTTGAAAAGATCCTTATATCTAATGGTAACCATGACAAAACAATTACTAATAATATGAGCTAGTAATAACCATTTTAATAAAATCCATAATAATAAATATGATAGTAAAAATAATTTATATATATTTCTACTTCTATCAATTATATCAATGAGTCATTTAATACTATAATAATAACAACAAAGCAACATTAATAATAATTATAATAATTTATAATAAACATAATATATGTATTCACAAACTCAAGTCATTACTCTTCTTTCGTGAGAGTCATCAGAGTAATAAATTGGTTCACATAGAATTTAAAGGCGGGGAAAAGGAAGTAAGAGAGAGAACACAAAGGGGGATGAAGGAGGAGCGGGAGAGTGGGTGCTCACCGGGAGGCTGTGCGACACCGGAGGTCAGCGGAGGGTACGGGGGTCTCATCTTGGCGCGACGGGCTCCAAGGAACGTACCAGCGGCATTGGAGGCGCCGAGACGCCGTGGCGTAGGAGGCGGGGTGCTACGCGCGAGCGCTGGCATGTCAAGGAGTGGCTGGCACTTCCCGAGATCTTCGACGGTTCCGTCCGCGGAAGGTGCGGGCGAGATCTGGAGATCGACGGTGGTGGAGGTGAGTTTTTGGTTTGTCAAATTTTTTATGGTGGTGGTGAAATTTCTAAGGTTTGGTCGGAGTTGGGGGCGGTCGGGGTTCAGGTGGTGGTGATGGTAATGATGTCGCGGTGGAGGTGTTGTGGGTATGCCGGTGACGGCAGAGAAGATGGTGGTGGTGATGTCTGTTTGGGGCGGACGTGCGATGGCCGAAATTTGGGGCTGGGGCGGTCAATCGTTTTGGCGGGAAGTGGAGTGGCAGAGGCAATGGTTGCGGGGGCTGCTTGTGTCGGCCATGGTTGGCCACGGTGGAAAGTGGTGATAGGGTTCTGTGGTGGTGTTTTCGCCGGTGATATATGGTGATAGCGGTGTGGTACGGGTTCGGGAAGACTACGGTGATGGCTCGGCTTGCTGGCCGGGGATATAAGTATGGGCTATCGCATTGTGCGGGTGGTGGTTCTGTTAGACGGGAGGAGGCTGTAGTGGTGGTGAGCGGGGGTGCCGGGGTCAGCCGGTGGTGAAATCTGGTAGTGGTGGTGATGGACTGGAGTGGCAACGGGTGCGGAAGGTCATAGCGGGGCAGGGATTGGGTCTGGATGCATTGGGTTTGGTGTTGGGAATGTCCGACACGGATGGCGTTCATGTCCTGTGAGGCACGGGGTTGATCAGTGTTTGGGGTGGATGTCTAGGATTGTCGGACACGGAGAAACCATGTATTTGTACAAATAGAACTGTAGTGAAAACGGAAGACGACACGAACATGATGCACGATGCATTGGGTGTGATGGAAAATTTTTGGAGATGATGGTGGAGAAGTCCATTGAAAGTGTATAATGAGCCTCTCCTTATATCGGAGGTGGGGCTCCTATATAGATAAGGAAGGGGAGAGTTTAAATCCCTCTCTAGATAACTCACCAATTAATTTAAATCAATTTTTAAAACTATTTCAATCAAATCCGATCCACTTCAAATCTAAGTAAATCCTATCTTTAATTTAAACTATCAATAAAAATAACTTTCAATTTTAAAACTCCATAATTAATTTCATATTTAATCAAACACATTTTAAAAATATATTTTTACAAATAATAAAAATATAATAATAAAGAATTTTGAAAATTAAATATTTAAATTATATTTTTAAAATTAAGTAAAACAATTACAAAATAGTTTTCTAAAAACCAAAGTGGACATGAAATCAATTTCATGTCACTAGCACATAAAATATAGTTTTGTACAATAAATTAATTAGCCTTTTTATAATAGATAAATAAATAATGTTTTGTCAAATCTCGACGCGACGCATCTTATAATTTGAAGCAACTAGAAATATTTATACTTATTTTGTAAAACAAACTAAAGAAAATCTTTCTTTTGTGTATAAAAATATATACTACCTCGCAAACTCGCACGCGACGTACAAATACGAAAAATAAAAATCAATGCCAAAATTAATTAAAAAATGTAGGGAAAATTTAGGGGGTTTACAAATATGGTGATGAACGACACATAGTGAAGCTAGTATAACCAATTTACACTGGAGTAACCAAACAATAGATGTCAAAGTATATTGCATCTACTACATGGTGATAAGATAATAAAGGCATAATTTTTCTATCGACTTACAAGACCACAAAGCATCACAAACTTGTAATGAAAATCTTTAATGGGTCAAACCATCTGCATCGCGGAACATGAAACCTTTCTTCTCCAGAAGTATCCTGCAATAAAGCAAATGGTTAATGAACTCATGTCACAAAATTGATTGCAAAAAGTTTCACCCACTAAATAACATAATATATATATATATATATATATATATATATATATATATATATATATATATATATATATATATATATATATATATATATATACATATATATATATATATATATATAGAGAGAGAGAGAGAGAGAGAGAGGAAGGATCAAGATCCCCACACTTTTTGCATTCCCAAGCATCCCCCCTATTTGCACCATTGGATGGTGCTTTAAGTCATCTAATCTTGACCGTTGATTTACCAATGGTTAAGATTAGATGACTTAAAGCACATCCAACGGATGTGAACATGGGGATGCATGGGGATGCAAAAAGTGTGGGGATGCCTATCCTTCCTTATATATATATATATATATATATATATATATATATATATATATATATATATATATATATATATATATATATATTAGCAAATCCACTTTTCCAAAAAAAAAATAATGTAATACATTATGCGCACTTGAGTTAGAATGTCAAATGTCACAAGTAAAAGATACATTATGCACACTTGAGTTAGAATGTCAGATGTCACAAGTAAAAGATATTGGAAACATACAAGTATTTAATTATGGAGTATTATAATATTATTCACAAGTATGAAGACCTGGAAGAAAATGAAATCGAAAGGTTTTAAGGAATGTTATTCCAAGCTCAAATTTTTAAGACCAAGAAAGGGATATGATTTATTTATTTTGTGATATTGAGTAGTTCTACACTTTGAGGAAGAGAAGATTGAAGTTCACATAAGATTTAAACTAAAAGTGAATGTGGATACATAGGCAAGAATCATATCAATGAGCTAAGATTTATCAAATATGGTTATTTTGATATGTTTTAGCTCCGTAAGTTCTGAATTCACAAAAATTCTATACAGAAGTAACCAATGAGTTGGCTAGAATTTTGACAAGTAACCGTAAAGCTGTCCAGATGCATGCTCCACCTGGTAGGGAATATGACATGCATAGAGATCCTATTTAGCACAATTCTATTAGATTCTACGGATCAATCTTGCAGGAATAATATACTATATGGCACAATATGTACATTAGACTAATTTTGATGTATGCCTAGAAATGTAATGATATGTCCAAGAAGGTCTCCAACATAACCCTCACACTTTGTGGAAAAAAATATTAAGCACTGAGCACCAGTATGAAGCCTGGTCAACTATTGGTTATAAAAGTATATGAGAACAAATCTAATAAACAAGTCATGATGCAGTCTAAATTAGGAGATTCCTAAAAAAACAATCAGTTGTAAAGATTGCTAATCAGGTGAAATGGTCAATTGGGGCTATCATGTTTCTTCAATCATGAAAGGATGAGAAAATTACATTTTTGTTTCTTATATTGCATATTCAGTTTATTTGTCACATTTTAGGCAACCAAATATATGTTATCCAAACTAACAAAATTAAACATCCTAGCATTGAACGACTTACATCCAAATTTTAAGAAAAATACAAGATTGTTACCTTCTTTTCATACTATTTTAGACAAAAGCTTATGTGCAATATTGTTACCTTCTTTTCATCCCCTTTTAGACAAAAGCTTGTATCTAAAACCGTAACCCTGTCACTGCAACCTAGATGCTAGAGTATACATGATGACCTCCAAAATGTGTGGCTTTATTTTATATTGGGACTCGCACTACCAATTTGAGGTCATTCGACAATGGCAACTCCCAAGACAGGAAAATAATGTGCCAACTAAAACATCCTCATAAGGAGTTGCTCTAGCTCAAACTGAATAAAGCTGATGCCATCCATTAGTATGGCTTCCATCTTGTTGGTGTTTTTGCCTTTGGACTAGAAAAGATAGTCCCACATCGGCTACACCAAATGGTGAGTATCTCAATATAATGCATTGCTTGTGTTGAGGTGTGCACATGAGGTGTAGTGGGGCACAAGTTTGTGCCATGTGGAAGTATTTTCCTAGAAGGAAAAAGGATTAAATCCAACAAGGATGCAAGTTAATTTTTGTTGTACGGACTCGGACTCGGACGCGGACTCCAAGATGTCTCGTGCATGCACGGAAGGGTTCGGGGGGTAGGCGTGGACTGGCACACTTCTATGCTGATTGTGGGATGATCTAAAATATCAAACTCTATTTTTGAGTATTGGTATTTTAGTCCCACATCGGATAGGAGAAGAGGTGAAGTCTCAACTCCACTCTATAAATAGAGCCCCTTGGCCTCCTTTGAAGGATGCACCAAGAAGAGAGTTGAGGGAGTCTGTTAAGTCCAGGAAGCCCGTTCAAGTCTCAAATATTGACTTACGAGCGTTCCAGAAGTTCTCCTGAACTTGCTGGTTCCTGGGAGCTTATCCGTACTGCGGGTATAGCTTTGAGCGCCGGTGTTCAACACCCCAGCGAGATCCGCTCTTCTTCTTCCTTCCTCTTTCTGTTGCCTTCGAGAATCTGAGACTCAACTGTTGTTGATCATCTCTTGTTGCCTTCGAGAAACCGCTATTGCAAACGCGATTCGATTTTTTTTTAATCGTTTAGGCTACGCAATCAGCATTATTTGCATCTCTTTTTTAGGGATTGCAACTGCATTATTTGCATCTCTTTTTTAGGGATTGCAACTGTATTTTTTGCATCTCTTCTTAGGGATTGCAACTGAGTTTTTCCATCGATTGTTTGCAAATAGACTAACAATCTCAAAGCTATACGATTCGATGGAAAACACTCGTGCTTCGCTTGTCGATACCGGCTTTAACAAGTTTGAGAAATTCGACGGCGAACACTTCCAGATCTGGAAGCGAAAGGTGACTCTGAACCTTCAACTCGTGGATGTTGATCACGTGTTGGATGAGGAAGAACCAATCGTTCCAGCAACAGGATCTGCTGCTGTTCTGGCCGCTGCTACGAGCAAGCAGACGAAGTGGAAAAAGGATAACAGCATATGCAGGCTGCTGATCCTGAATTCCATGGAAGACTCTCTGGCCGAGTCCTACACAAAGAGGACTTCTGCCAAAGAGATCTGGGAGTCCGTGGGGAAGCTGTATGACGACGACGAGGCCCGGTCGAAGATGTTCATGGTTGAAAAATACCACAAATGGGTCTTTGAAGACGAGAAGACCATGCTGCCCTAAGTGAAAGAGTTCCTGAAGCTGCGCCAGAAACTGGAGGACGATAGCATGCCCCTCGTCGACAAGTTCGTCGTTGGAGGGATCGTGGCAAAACTTCCTCCAGGATGGAGCAACATCTATGCAAGGATGCATAGGAAGAAGATGGAGATTAGCCTGGATAATCTCCTCAGCGAGATTCATGTTGAGGACGAGATGCGCTCTCAACAGAAGTTGGACACCCTGTCCAAGCAACTAGCAACGGCGAATCTGGTTCAAGCCACCAGAGAGAACAAAGGGAAGCAGGCGGCTTCTCACCACAAGAAGAAGGACTTCTCGAATCTGAAAGTGAAGGGTCCAGGATTCAAGCAACAGAAGTCCAAGTCCCATGTGACTTGCTTCAACTGTGGCAAGAAGGGTCACTATAAAAGTGAATGCAAGTCCAAGCCCAAAGAGCAAGGTGAGCCTAACAAGGTTTCTTTGGTTACTAATCAGGTTGCCATGATAGCACAGGTTGCAACTGTGGGGGCAGACTTGGACTGGTGGATAGACACTGGCACGACATGTCATGTCTGTTCAGACAAGGACTGGTTCGTCTCCTATGAGCCTACTTCCGAGAAAGTCATGATGGCGAACCAGGCACAAGCTGAAGTACTGGGGATCGGGACGGTGGAGCTGAAGCTTACATCGGGGAACATTCTGACGCTTCAAGGTGTGAAGCATGTTCCTGCAATCGCAAAGAACCTGATCTCTGGAAGCCTGCTCTGCAACGCAGGCTTGAGGATGGACATCAATGCTGGCCAAATGGTAATGTCCAAGAAGGGTACTTTCTTCGGGAAAGCTTTTCAGACTGAAGGAATGTACAAAATTCAGCTTGTTGTAACCCAGCATAATAATGTCAATGCTATCACTAGTTTGAATTACTCTCTTGAGTTGTGGCATAATAGACTAGGACATGTTCATTGTAAGCGAATAAACAAAATGTCTAGTCTAGGACTTATCTCCAAGTGTGGGGGTAAGGTAGAGAAATGTGAGATATGTGCTCAGACGAAGATCACTAGGAAACCCTTCCACAGGGTCCATCAAAGCACAGATCTTCTGGAGTTGGTTCACTCAGATATCTGTGACTTCAAACAATTCTCTACAAAGGCCGGGATGAAGTATTTCATTACTTTCATCGATGACTTCTCCAAGTATGCCTTCGTCTATTTACTCAAATCTAAAGACGAAGCATTCGAGAAGTTCAAGGAGTTCAGGGCCGAGGCTGAACGGCAAACTGGACAACAACTCAAGAGGCTGAGGAGTGATCGAGGTGGGGAATATAGGTCTCATGAATTCTCATCATTCTGCAAAGAACATGGAATCATCAACGAGACGACGGCTCCGTATTCTCCATAATCCAACGGAGTAGCAGAAAGGAAGAGCAGAACGTTGACAGAGATGATGAATTCTATGCTGTTGACTGCGGGTCTCCCAAAGTGCTATTGGGGAGAAGCTGCATTAACGGCCACTTTCATTCTGAACAGAGTGCCGTATGCAACTTCCGACATAACTCCTCATGAACTCTGGTTCAAAGTCAGACCCAACCTGAATGTAATTCGAGTGTGGGGGTGCCTGGCTTATGTGAAGCTCCCGGATCTAAAGATTCAGAAGCTGGGGACAAGGACTACTAAGGCGATCTTCCTGGGGTATGCCGAGAAGAGTGATGCTCGGAGATTCCTTGATATCGAGTCAAATCATATCATCGAATCTCGCGATGCTGAATATTTTGAAGAAAAGTTTACAAGGCACAAGAACATTGTTCTCGCGGACATTCCGGAGAATAATGAGGGTGCGGAGCAGACAGAGATCTTTATCGAACCAGTAGTCCAAGATGGAGTTGTTGTCGAGGAGACACCAGCTGAACCAGAACTCGCTGAGCCGTCAACTAAGCGAGCGAGGAGGCCGAAAGACTTCGGAGATGACTTCGTCACCTATCATGTGGAAGCAGATCCGCTTACCTATGATGAGGCGATGAAGACCAGAGATGCTATATTCTGGAAGGAGGCGATTGACAACGAGATTGACTCAATCACCTCCAATAACACATGGGTATTGGTCGACCTACCAGAAGGAGCAAGACCCATCGGATGCAAATGGATCTTCAAGAAGAAGATGAAAGCAGATGGAACCATTGACAAGTTCAAGGCCAGGCTAGTGGCCAAGGGGTTTGCTCAGAAGCAGGGGATCGACTACTTTGACACTTATGCTCCAGTAGCTCGGATGACAACTATCAGATTGTTAATTGCTTTAGCAGCAATACACAAGCTGGTGATACATCAGATGGATGTGAAAATGGCATTCCTTTATGGCGAGCTGACCGAAGAGATCTACATGCAACAACCAGAAGGTTTTGTCGTCAGAGGTCTGGAAGACAAAGTCTGCAAGTTGATGAAGTCTCTGTATGGTTTGAAGCAAGCTCCCAAAATGTGGCATAAGAAGTTTGACAAGGTGATAAGGTCAAATGGCTACAGGGTCAGTGAAACAGACAAGTGTGTCTATACGAAGTTTGCTGACGGAAGAGGAGTAATCGTTTGTCTATACGTGGACGACATGCTAATCCTAGGTACGGATTTAAGCTGCATCACAGAGACAAAGAAATTCCTCTCGACCAAGTTCAGTATGAAGGACTTGGGGGATGCCGACGTAATCTTGGGGCTCAAGATCATCCGGACAGGCACTGGAATAGCGCTATCACAGTCTCATTACATTGAGAAGATGCTCTCTCGCTACGGGTATCAAGATCTTCCTATTATTGATACACCGTATAGGAGTGATCTGAAACTGGAGCAAAATTCGAAGGAGAGCGTCAGGCAGTTAGAGTACGTTAGCGTCATCGGAAGTTTGATGTACGCTACTACTGCCACAAGGCCTGACATAGCCTTTGCAGTGGGAATGTTGAGTCGATTTACGAGCAATCCAGGCGTAAAGCATTGGAAAGCTGTGAAGCGTGTTATGAGATATCTCAAGAAGACTCAGACATATGCACTATACTACAGCGGAGATCCGTCAGTAGTGGAAGGCTTCAGTGATGCTAGCTGGTGTTCAGAGGTGGAGAGCGAATATTCTACAGGTGGATATGTGTTCGCCATGGGTGGAGCTGCTATATCGTGGAAGTCGAAGAAGCAGACTATGTTATCTCGCTCCTCCATGGAATCTGAATTCTTTGCATTGGACGCTGCAGCAGATGAAGCAGAGTGGCTTCGGGAGCTCATGTATGACCTTCCAATGGTTGGGGCTCAGATACCGGCGATTCCGATATACTGTGACAACCAGGCGGCAGCAGCAGTGGCATCAAATGAACTCTTCAACGGAAAGAAGAGGACTGTGCGGTTGAAGCACAGAGCAGTGAACGATCTCATAAAAAGGGGCGTCATTACAGTGATCGATGTTCGGAGTCAGGAAAACCTGACGGATCCGTTCACGAAGGGTTTCAAGCGTCAGCTGGTCGAGGACACAGCAAGGAAGATGGGCTTGAAGGCATTCTAATATTGTGTCATTATAATCCTATCAATAAATTTTATGTTATTGGTTCAAAGAGAAATCTACCAGATATCTAATTTTTTGATTCAAGGGAGGACTATTGACTGGAAAAATATTAGTTAACAGTGGGCACTTGTTCTGCGGAACATGTAAGGGTTTCGGACCCAGAACCACTGTTGTCTACTATGAATTTTCTACGGAAAATTGATCCTGTGAGAAGGATGGCATAATGCCTTAATGAGTTCTCAGACTGAGTGAAGGTCTGTTATGCTTTACAGGAAGCATGGTGGCGCAACAACCACAAAGGAGTGTTACAACTCCATGCTACAGTGGGGTGACTCCACCATGAGGTTCCCAGGTAGGGGTAATGCCTCGGCTTTGTTAGCCAAGTTACAGGCGGCGTAGCACCGCATATATGCAGGTAGCCTAATGTTGCATAATCGTAATAAAGAGATGTAGGCAGCACTACAAAGAGGCCGGTGTCCTCATGTTACAGTGGCATGACACCACGATGAGGTACCCAGGTAGGGGTAAAGCCTCGGCTTTGCAAGCCATGTCATAGTGGCGTAACACCACAAGGGAGCGCAAGGCTTCATGCTGGGTAGTTTGGCACTACAAAGAGGCTTGAGACCTCATGCTACAGTAGTATGACACTACGATGAGGTTCCCAGGTAGGGGTAATGCCTTGGCTTTGTCAGCCATGTCATAGCGGCGTAGCACCGCAAAGAAGCGCAATGCTTCATACCAATGACTCTTTATATAGAACTCACCTATAGTGTATGGACAGAGATATCAGGCCGTCTCTTGAGGGTAAACTTGTAGACGCCCAAAAATTATACACTGAAACCAGGCTGGCACAAGGCCTTCAATGTGCAGCCAGAAGCACAGTTGATGTCACTATGTGAGTAGGAAGAATTGCAGTTATGGTGCAGAATTCAAGGCTTAGTCCATTCTTGTATCATGCTGTTATTTAACCTATGCGGGAAGATTCAAGTCGTAGCGACATCTCTCCTAATGCATGATGGACAATCACTGTGGGGAACGCTCAACCCATATATTGAGATATGTGGGGGATTGTTGGTGTTTTTGCCTTTGGACTAGAAAAGATAGTCCCACATCGGCTACACCAAATGGTGAGTATCTCAATATAATGTATTGCTTGTGTTGAGGTGTGCACATGAGGTGTAGTGGGGCACAAGTTTGTGCCATGTAGAAGTATTTTCCTAGAAGGAAAAAGGATTAAATCCAACAAGGATGCAAGTTAATTTTTGTTGTACGGACTCGGACTCGGACGCGGACTCCAAGATGTCTCGTGCATGCACGGGAGGGTTCGGGGGGTAGGCGTGGAATGGCACACTTCTATGCTGATTGTGGGATGATCTAAAATATCAAACTCTATTTTTGAGTATTGGTATTTTAGTCCCACATCGGATAGGAGAAGAGGTGAAGTCTCAACTCCACTCTATAAATAGAGCCCCTTGGCCTCCTTTGAAGGATGCACCAAGAAGAGAGTTGAGGGAGTCTGTTAAGTCCAGGAAGCCCGTTCAAGTCTCAAATATTGACTTACGAGCGTTCCAGAAGTTCTCCTGAACTTGCTGGTTCCTGGGAGCTTATCCGTACTGCGGGTATAGCTTTGAGCGCCGGTGTTCAACACCCCAGCGAGATCCGCTCTTCTTCTTCCTTCCTCTTTCTGTTGCCTTCGAGAATCTGAGACTCAACTGTTGTTGATCATCTCTTGTTGCCTTCGAGAAACCGCTATTGCAAACGCGATTCGATTTTTTTTTAATCGTTTAGGCTACGCAATCAGCATTATTTGCATCTCTTTTTTAGGGATTGCAACTGCATTATTTGCATCTCTTTTTTAGGGATTGCAACTGCATTTTTTGCATCTCTTCTTAGGGATTGCAACTGAGTTTTTCCATCGATTGTTTGCAAATAGACTAACACATCTTGTATCTTAAAAGTTCAAACATAGAACACCTGTGCCTCTAAATGGCCATCTTGCACTTTGTGACTATAAACTCTAGGGCACCACATATTTACAGCATTATAAGATAAAAACTCTAAGTATAGTGCCTAGGTGTATACATCAAATCTCACACAGTGATCCCTATCTGGTATGCTCTAGAATTAATGGTTATGAATCGAAGGGGATCCAAGCTCTACACACATGCAGTCAACTAGTCAAGTTTAGTATAAAAAAAACACCCAACAGCAAGGTCAGCGATGGAAACATGATAGAAGTATAAAAACAAACTCTCTGCCCATACAAATAAAAATTGACCTTCAACTTCCATATCTACAACCCCACCAAATAGCACTGCTCTCTTCTTGTGGACACATAGAGAAAACCCAGCATGTGGCCTAAGAGTCATTCCAGTTTTCTTTATCCATCCAAACATTTCCATGCAAAGAATAAGATTTTGTTATTATAAAAAATAAAGCAACACAACAGTCAAATAATTTATCAATAGTAAATTACAGCATGAACACAAAGATAATAGATGCCATAGTTAAGCCTAGACTATGGTGGTACAGTTACGACATATCTTCTCCATGCTGGAGATGTGTCTTTAAGTAAATTGACATGGTATAGCTGAATTTTGAACTATTTGAAGATTCGAACTATAAAATTATCTATTTTTGCCCACTCGAGAAAATGATAGGGTTTACTTAGAGATCCTAAAAATGCTAAGCGAGTAAACAATGTCATGTTATTCATGTTTAATTGGAAAATTGATTAGAACCACTTATTTAATAAGTTTCAGTAGGCAGCATCTCCTTGTAGAAGAAGACACCAATTATTATTTACAACAAATTACTTGCATTACCTAGACAAGGCAATGGTTTATGACAGTAATCCCACAAGTGGGGATGAGAATGTCATATGTAGGGGTGCTAAATAGGATAACATGGTCTAATTCATGTGAAGTTTTATTCTAGCCTAATTGTTCTAATTTTGATGCCTTGAAATAATCTTTATGGAGGGTAAATTACTTGTGATAAATAATCCAAATATATCACCTCTAAAATGACTCCAAGCACTTATCTTAGTAGGTAAAGTACAGAGACTACATTTGAAAATTAGGAGTAAACCACAAGATTAGACTGAAAGCTATTTATGTAATTTATTCCAAAATCTTGGATAAATGCGCTATTGTTAAGATTTCAATTTCTTTAAAAGGTTTTTCCATTCAATTTTGGCCATCATGGAAAAGGATGAGTCAATATGGACATTTAGTGAAACGGTACGATGGAAATTCACCAATTATATATTTAATTGATATCTACAAAAGTGTCTGACGGAAGGATGAACTGAGACATCTTTGACTTTACTTATCCCAATGTCCAAATGGAATTATCTTCGAACTATATGTAAAAGGCTTTTTTTTCATTACAACATTCTCCTTCGAAATAATTTGAATTCATAATATGACTCAGTTCACTGAAAAGTCATGAAACGGGTTTCAAAGAAATTGATGTCTACAAGAAAGCATGTTACTTATGAAATAAAGAACAAAGTTTAATATAGCACGTAGTTATAGTACCATTTTATAGTGTCATTTAGGTCAAAATACTAGTTGTTTAAATGGAAACTAATAGCACACTTAAGAAGAGGACTGATACATATGCAATTAGCACATAATAAATGCAAATCGATGACCCAAAGCTTGAAGAAAACATAAAGCATGGAACAGTGTCATCCATGAAAATGTCTAATGAACAAATCTACAAAGTACTTAAACAAGTCGATGGACATAAAAGCTCTTGCTATGAAAATTACAAATCATGCTAGCAAAGTAAACCAAAATGTGCCATGGATGTGCAATGAGTGGAGTAACTCCCGGTAAAATAGTAAAAGAAAGACTAAAAACTAGGTAGTAGCAAGAAAGGAATACCCCTATTTGGCATAGGTTCAAGAAGGTAAGAACTATGAACAAGTAAATCAGCCTTTCTACTAACAAATTGAACAAATACATGCCAATTATTCCCAAAATAAAACTTGCTGGAAAAAATAAAGAAATACCTAATTTTTCTCAAAGCAAGCAAGAAAAATAGACATGGCCGAGGTGATTCCCAGAACCGGAACTCATCTCATCATAGAACCCAACAAAATTGGTGGTACATTGACTCTCATAAGAAGCACCATATTCGTCTCTTGTCCCTGTTTTAGAATCCTATGCTTCTCAATCATTCTCCATTCCTCTAACTTCGACTACCATCACTTCATCCAACCTTTAAAATCAATCTTCACCAACTAGTCAAGATCGACAATTGAACATCAGTTGAATACTAAAAGCTCTAAACACCAAATTGAACTTAAAACCTTAGAATTAGAGAAGTTGATCATTAAGCAAATTCTAAGCAGTATTAAGAACTTCAAGAAACTTCACCAATTGATCAATAATCATGAATGACAGTTGATAGTCACTTGAAGACCAAAGACCCTTGAATCAAATTGAAGAACCCTATAACTCCATAAATCGACCAATTATGCAAATTCTAAACATTAACAAATAAGAATTCCAAGAAAGTTCACCAACAAGTCAAGAACCAAAAATTACAGTTGAACCTTAGTTGAAGACCACAAAACCTATAATTCCAAGAAACTTCAAAACCTTTTACAAAACTTCAAAATCTTATAATTAGACAAAACGATCGATTGAGCAAATTCTAAGTAGCAGTAAATAAGAATCTTTAACAAAATTCACAAACAAGTCCATACCAAACTTGATCGCGACTTACTCAAGTTTAGCGACCAGTTGTAGAAGATCCTCTTTCGATTCTCGGCTTCCTTTCCTAGATTAGCCATGAGAGAGCAGAAGGTCGGCAAGGATATTAAAAATTAAGGTTCAAGTTTTCTTATGTGGAGGAAAAAGTGAAGGAATCTAGGGTTAGGGTTCTGTAGAGGATGTAGCACCCCATTTTCGATAGGCGACAGAACTTCATAATATGCTTGCGCCGAGTCAGATCGGCCAGGAACTTAGATGGCTATCTGACTCGATCGCTAAGCTTGGTAAACGTTAACGCCTTGCGGCATCGATTCAAATCGATTTGGACGGAAGTTACGAGAATCGATCCAACTAATGGAACAACTTCTGTTGGAATAAGTCCTAGATGCAGCGGGCTGCGTCTCGGCGAGTGAGCTCTCTATAAGAGTCCCTTCGACGGGACCGGACCGTTGTATGGTTTTCTTGGAGCTTTGCCGCTGGGCTTGATGAAGTGCTTTTGCGTCGTTTTCAAGGATGCAATTACAATTTCGATGCAAGGGGAAAGAAGGAATTCTAACAAAGCGTTGGTGCCACTGCAGGAGCTTGCCTAACTAAGGATTGACGTTGCGTAGCGCTTCGACGACCGGCACAAAACAAAGTAACTGGTGGGTGATTCGGCCTTCTTTTCTATTCTGTCCCGCAAACTTATTCCTTGCTTCGAATTCATTCAAATCGAACGATGCCAAGTTAATTGCATGCCAATCCACTAAGTCAAGAACTCGGGAAAACATATCGATTTACTCTGAAAAATACAAGTTTCTCACATAGTCAAAAAAGTTTATGGTTCTCGTAAAAAGATAGACTATTTCACGTGCTGCAAAATATTATGAAACGTCGATCGTGGGTTATGATGCCTCGGACAATTTGGTGCCTACGGGACGCTAAATCGGGAGTACGACTTGGGGAAAAATGAATTGTTGCATAAGTTGGAGGAAATGATAATGTCGTTCAATACTGTCCGTGCTATACAAAACTGTTGCATATGTTAAACTGTTCACGCATTAGCATGGTCATGGACAGCTTGTGCACAAGTTGATATTTTTCCTCGAATCGATATTCGGGGCATCAGAATCGAATCGACCTAGGGGGAATGAATAATCGTGCTTCGGTACTGATGCATTACGGGACCGTCAGTCAGGCTTGCAACCTAGACTGAGCGGGCCGAAATGCCGTTGAGATAGTCCCACGTGATGTGTAACATCAATGACCGCATATAAGATAGTAGCATGCTCACCTATTGTCTTATGCAGGTGTAAATATTATCTCTGTTTTTATGCAAGGACGAGCACGGCCGTGGTAAGAAATATGTTAAATTGCTATGGTTCACTGTATGCTTTATTACGCAAAGATGGCTATTGAATATGAACTGAATTTATTTAGTTCTAATAGAAAGACAACTCTAAAGCATGCCTACCCTAACAATCAGAGTCAGTTTAGACGAGTGGGTTCGTCTCGTCCACTTAGCAAGTGTGCTAATCCTATTCCCCCAATTTCCCCAGGTACGATGGGCGCGCTCAACTAAACTGGAGCTGAAGTACGGAGAGGCATTTTGAAGCTCTTCCTATGCTGAAGTATTTTGAAGCCAATTCAAGTCGACGGCTTTGTATAAAGGGGCAAATGTATGGGACGGCAAGCGTTAGTTCAGGCAACTTGTCGAATATATTTCCTTATGTTTTTAATCAATGTAGCCGCAACGGCATCCAATGTAATTATGACTTGCACTTCGTTGCAAGCTATGAATGAAAAGCATTTCTATCTTCCTATACTGCGTCTTATATTCTGATGTGATTTGTGAAGTTTCGACTTGGCGTATTAATATCAAAATGAAAAGATAGCCATTTAAGAACTTGTCATCTTGCCTTGCACGAGCGCAACTCCAGGCTCGTGCGGCATCACGCCTTAGCGAGGACGATCGAATCGGCAAAGTAACACCGGGGACGAACGGTTTGTCGACTCGGGGCGTGACAAATTGGTATCAAAGCACAGTTATGTTTCCTCGAATTTTCGAAAGATGTTTCATTGTTGGAATGTCCGTTGCGATGGCTTGATTGAATGCTTGTCGGCATGCTGCGTGAAATACAAGTTCCATACAGGTAAGCCCGTAGATATTTTTGAAAAATACTAACGGGTTTACACTGTTTCTAGGAATGACTAAGCGAGATAAGAAAATTGCCGGCCCAACAACCCAAACCGTAGATAGTACGTCGAGCACAAAAAGCACTGGCCCTAGCGAGACGACTATGGAGAAGATGCTACAGTTGATGGAACTGCAGCAGCAACAGCTTCAGTCACAATTCAAAGCCCAATTTGAGGCACAACAAAAACAGATGAATGCCTTGACTCAGATAGTGAGCAGAATGGCGGGCAATACCAAGATGACGGATGAAGAGCCCGAGGAAAAGCAAGGTGATCAAGAAGAAGACGAGGAGGAAGATGGCTCCCCGTAAATGATGAACTCTCCTTCCATGTTCAAAGTGAAGGAGTTTCGCAAAATGAACCCGCCAAAGTTCAACGGTCGAGCAGAGTCCGACGTGATAGTAGGATGGCTCTCAGAGATGGAGGACTTATTTGATCTCCTCTGCATCGAAGGGTCCCAGAGGGTGGCCTGTACGGTGCTGCAGTCACAACTAAGAGCACATGACTGGTGGGCGGCGAAGAAACAAGAGATCTGTAAAATCGATTCCAATAAAAAGATTTCTTGGGAAATGTTCAAGACAGCCTTCCTTGAGCAGTACGTTTTTCGTGCCATCCGTCGACAGAAGGCGGATGAGTTCATGATGTTGAGGCAGGGGAATATGAGTGTTGAAGATTATGATACAAGCTTCTCGAAACTTGCAAAATTTGCCAGCGCCTTCCTGCCCAACAAAGAAGAATGGTGCGAGCATTTTCAGCAAGGCCTCAACGAAGAACTGCGTAGGGACGTCATGAACCAACGATGCCAAACTTATCGTCAATCCTACGAAGCCGCACTTGATAGTGAGCAAATCTTTGGCCGTATGTCACAAAGGGCTGTGCCTGTCGTTCGTAATAACTTCAACAAGCGTCCTAACGACGCCGGGGGATCGGGAATATCTAAACGTCTGAACACATTTGATAACCGGAGCAATAGCGGACCACATTGCAGTAGATGCGGTAGGCATGGGCACCGAACCACCGATTGCTTGACAAGAGCCTGCTTCAAGTGTGGCGAGGTAGGCCACATAGCAACGTTTTGCCCGCAGAAAGTTCAGAATCAACATAACCCACCAAGGAACATTCTGAATCCTCATAAAGCGCCTACACTACAAGGCGCAAATGCGGTGCCTGTGAACCTGCAGAATCAACGCCACGGAGCTCAAGGCCGAGTTTATGCCTTAACTCGGGATGAGGCGTACGCATCCGATACGGTTGTAACAGGTATATTACTCTACAAAGATATACCTGCTCGAGTCCTATTCGATTCGGGTGCGACGCATAGCTTTATATCTGCTGATTATGCGAAAGAAAATAAAATAACCATGCAATCACTAGATATAAATATTAGCGATAGCACTCCGTCGGGAGTCGATATGCCTGCGAACTTTATTTGTAGGGATGGCCACATTTGCGTCGGGGGAAGATATCTATCCTTGGATGTCGTCGTGCTAGACATCAAAGATTACGACATAATCTTGGGCATGGATTGGTTGGGCGCGTGTCGTGCAACGATCGAGTACGCGGAGAAGAGAGTTGTGTTTCATCTTCCTGGCGAGACAGAGTTCTCATATTCGTACGGTACGGCCTCGAAGATGGCGATGATGGTATCGGCAATCTCGGCAAGGCGTATGCTGCGTTCCGGCTGTACGGGATACTTGGCATCAGTTCGAGACACGCGGACGGATAATACAAACACAATGCAGACAGATGTTGTGGCAGATTTTCCCAACGTTTTTCCTGACGAGATGCCCGGGATGCCGCCGGATCGAGAAATTGAATTCAGCATCGACACCTTTCCGGATACACGGCCGATATCCAAGGCACCTTACCGAATAGCTCCAGCAGAACTGAAGGAACTAAAAGTGCAATTACAAGAGTTGCTAGACCGCAGATTTATTCGCTCTAGCGTCTCTCCGTGGGGAGCTTCCGTACTGTTCGTGAAGAAGAAAGATGGGTCGTTGCGACTATGCATCGACTATCAGGAACTCAACAAGGCGACCATGCGAAACAAGTATCCTTTGCCGCGAATCGACGACTTGTTTGACCAACTACAAGGCGCGACAATATTTTCAAAAATCGATCTTCGTTCAGGCTATCATCAATTGAAGATCAAGTCCGACGACATATCGAAGTCTGCCTTCCGCACTCGATATGGTCATTACGAATTCCTCGTCATGCCATTCGGTTTGACAAATGCCCCTGCCGCGTTCATGGATCTGATGTACCGAGTCTTTCGACCTCAAATAGATAAATTTGTAGTTGTATTCATCGACGATATCCTTGTCTACTCAAAGAATCGGGAAGAGCATGCAGAACATTTGAAGACGGTGCTGCAGATTCTGCGTGAAAACAAATTGTACGCCAAGCAGAGTAAGTGCGAGTTCTGGATGAGTAGCATGACATTCCTCGGGCACGTAATATCTGCCGAAGGGGTTGCGGTGGACCCAAAGAAGATTGATACGGTGGTGGATTGGAAACGACCTGCCTCGGCTAGCGACATTCGGAGTTTTCTGGGCTTAGCGGGCTACTATCGTAGATTCGTGCGAAGCTTCTCAAAACTAGCGTCGCCTCTGACTTGCCTCACCCAGAAGGGAGTAGTATTTGAATGGAGCGACGACTGTGAATCCAGCTTCCAAGAGTTAAAGCAACGGCTCGTCTCAGCTCCAATCCTTGCACTTCCAGACGATCCAGAAGGCTTTCAGATATTCAGCGACGCGTCGGGAACTGGCCTTGGGTGCGTACTCATGCAGAGAGACAAAGTCATCTCCTACGCTTCACGGCAGTTGAAGTAGCATGAGAAAAACTACCCGACGCACGACCTAGAATTGGCGGCGATCGTCTTTACGTTAAAGTTATGGCGGCACTACCTCTATGGTGTGGCATGCAGAATCTACACCAATCACAAAAGCCTAAAGTACTTATTTATGCAACGGGAACTCAACCTACGACAGCGACGTTGGCTTGAACTCATAAAAGATTACGAGCTAACGATCGAGTATACACCGGGCAAGGGAAACGTGGTGGTCGATGCACTTAGCAGAATATTTATGGGAACACTGGCCATAAACAAGAAGATACGGCGAGACCTTGAAGCGATGGGTATCGAACTCGGAATTGAGTATCGACACCTGCACCTAGCTCAACTGAAGTTAGGATCGAGCCTGCTTAGCAAGATAAAGATCGCACAGGAGGACGACTCATTCCTGAAGAAAATGCGCGAGCTGATTTCAATAGGAAGGACGACTGACTTTGCGGAAGACGGAGACGGGACGATGCGACTAAAGGAAAGGCTCTGCATTCTTGAAACTGCCGAACTCAGAAAAGAAATTCTGACGGAGGCGCATTATGCGAAGTACTCGTTACATCCTGGAAGCACCAAGATGTACAAGGACTTGCGCACAAACTTTTGGTGGCACGGCATGAAGGAAGACGTGGCTACGTTCGTATCGCAATGCATGGCGTGTCAGCAGGTGAAGGCGGAACACCAGAGGCCCGGCGAAGAGCTGCAGAACATTGCCATTCTCGAGTGGAAGTGGGACAATATCTCGATGGATTTTATTGTAGGATTTTCGAAGACGCCGCGGAGGAATGACGCGATTTGGGTCATTATTGATAGATTGACCAAGTCGGCTCACTTCATCGCAATTAAAGTAGGATGGAGCGTCGATCGGTTAGCGCAAATCTACGTCGATGAGATTGTTCGACTGCACGGGGTGCCGACCTCAATAATTTCGGACAGAGACGGGCGATTCCTATCACATTTTCTGGACGAGCCTCCAAGCGGCGATGGGGACCAAACTGAACTTTAGTTCGGCATACCATCCCCAAACAGACGGTCAGACAGAAAGAGTCAACCAGATCTTAGAAGATATGTTGCGTCTGTGTGCGATCGACCTAAAGACTAGTTGGGATACGCATTTGCCGCTTGCGGAGTTTGCGTATAACAACAGTTATCAGTCGAGTATTCAGATGGCTCCATACGAAGCGCTCTACGGGAGGAAATGTCGTTCGCCGATATGCTGGGATGAAGTCGAAGAGCGACAAGTGCTCGGACCGGAACTGGTGGAGCAGGCCGTCGAAAAGGTCCGCTTGATTCGAGATAGACTCTGTATCGCGTAAAGTCGAAAAAAGAGTTACGCAGATCTTCGTCGACGACCGCTAGAGTTCTTGGTCGGGGAACATGTGTTTCTGAAAGTAATGCCCATGCGCGGTGTGATGTGGTTCGACGTTAAAGGCAAGTTGAGCCCAAGATTTGTAGGCCCCTTCGAGATCATTGAGCGAGTTGCGACGGTTGCTTCTCGGATCGTACTACCTCCTGCCTTAGCTGATGTGCACGATGTTTTCCACGTTTCACAACTTCGAAAATACGTGCACGATCTAGGTCATGTGGTTAGCTTCGATCAGTTGGAGCTACGTACTGACTTGTCTTACTCGGAGGAACCTATTCAAATTTTGGACCGCAAGGAAAAGGTGCTGCGAAATTGGTCGATGTCCTTGGTCTGCGTGCTTTGGCGGAACCATACATACGAGGAGTCGACGTGGAAGATGGAGACGGAGATGAAAGAGAAGTACCCTGCGTTGTTCGTTTAAATTAAGGTCAGACCCTTGTTCTTAAGTTTCGGGACGAAACTTTTTCTTAGTGGTATATTATGTAGCGCCCCGCTTTCGATAGGCGACGGAACTTCATAATATACTTGCGTCGAGTCAGATCGGCCGGGAACTTAGATGGCTATCTGACTCGATCACTAAGCTTGGTAAACGTTAACGCCTTGCGGCATCGATTTAAATCGATTTGGACGGAAGTTACGAGAATCGATCCAACTAATGGAACGACTTCTGTTGGAATAAGTCCTAGATGTAGCAGGCTACGTCTCGACGAGTGAGCTCTCTATAAGAGTCCCTTCGACAGGACCGCACCGTTGTATGATTTTCTTGAAGCTTTGCCGCTGGGCTTGATGAAGTGCTTTCGCGTCATTTTTAAGGATGCAATTACAATTTCGATGTAAGGGGGAAAGAAGGAATTCTAACAAAGCGTTGGTGCCATTGCAGGAGCTCACGTAACTAAGGATTGACGTTGCGTAGCGCTTCGACGACCGGCACAAAGCAAAGTAACTGGTGGGTGATTCGGCCTTCTTTTCTATTCTGTCCCGCAAACTTATTCCTTGCTTCGAATTCATTCAAATCGAACGATGCCAAGTTAATTGCATGCCAATCCACTAAGTCAAGAACTCGAGAAAACGTATTGATTTACTCTGAAAAATACAAGTTTCTCACATAGTCGAAAAAGTTTAAGGTTCTCGTAAAAAGATAGACTATTTTACGTGCTGCAAAATATTATGAAACGTCGATCGTGGGTTATGATGCCTCGGACAATTTGGTGCCTACGGAACGCTAAATCGGGAGTACGACTTGGGGAAAAATGAATTGTTGCATAAGTTAGGGGAAATGATAATGTCGTTCAATACTGTCCGCGCTATACAAAACTGTTGCATATGTTAAACTGTTCACGCATTGGCATGGTCATGGACAGCTTGTGCACAAGTTGATATTTTTCCTCGAATCGATATCCGGGGCATCGGAATCGAATCGACCTAGGGGGAATGAATAATCGTGCTTCGACACTGATGCATTGCGGGACCGTCAGTCAGGCTTGCAACCTATACTAAGCGGGCCGAAATGCCGTTGAGATAGTCCCACGTGATGTGTAACATCAATGACCGCATATAAGATAGTAGCATGCTCACCTATTGTCTTATGCAGGTGTAAATATTATCTCTATTTTTATGCAGGGACAAGCACGGCCGTGGTAAAAAATAAGTTAAACTGCTATGGTTCACTGTATGCTTTATTACGCAAAGATGGCTATCGAATATGAACTGAATTCATTTAGTTCTAATAGAAAGACAACTCTAAAGCATGCCTACCCTAACAATCAGAGTCAGTTTAGACGAGTGGGTTCGTCTCGTCCACTTAGCAAGTGTGCTAATCCCATTCCTCCAATTTCCCCAGGTGCGATGGGCGCGCTCAACTAAACTGGAGCTGAAGTACGGAGAGGCGTTTTGAAGCTCTTCCTATGCTGAAGTATTTTGAAGCCAATTCAAGTCGACGGCTTTGTATAAAGGGGCGAATGTATAGAACGGCAAGCGTTAGTTCAGGCAACTTGTCGAATGTATTTCCTTATGTTTTCAATCAATGTAGCCGCAACGGCATCCAATGTAATTATGACTTGCACTTCGTTGCAAGCTATGAATGAAAAGCATTTCTATCTTCCTATACTGCGTCTTATATTCTGATGTGATTTGTGAAGTTTCGACTTGGCGTATTAATATCAAAATGAAAAGATAACCATTTGAGAACTTGTCATCTTGCCTTGCACGAGCGCAACTCCAGGCTCGTGCGGCATCACGCCTTAGCGAGGACGATCGAATCGGCAAAGTAACACCGAGGACGAACGGTTTGTTGACTCGGGGCGTGACAGAGGAGGAGGTAGATGGTGATAACATTTCTTGTTCTTCTCTGAATACAAACATATGGGTTTGGCTGCTAAGGGTTAAGGATTTTAGATTGAAGGAAGGGAGATCAAATCCTAGCCATTGGATTTGAGAAAAAAAAAATCGTACATATGTGTATGCTAATTTAAGAATGTATTTGGAACAGTATAAAAGCATACCAAAATATTTAATTCTTATGAAAATTAAATAAAATATATTAGGAACATTTTTCTGATATGGAACAATTTTATTCCGTTCCAAAACATAGGTTCGAAAAATAAGTGTTCCAGATTTAAAAAGGTCTAGTGTTCCTAATTTGCTATTTTGGTATAGTATAGCAGATGCTTTTAATGATAAATTTTGGATTGATGCCATACAAGAGGAACTTAATAAATTTAGGAGAAACCAAGTTTGGGAACTTGTTCATAAACCTATTCGTCAATCGATAATTGGTACCAAATGGCTATTCCAAAATAAACTTAGTGAGGATAGACAAGTTCTATGCAATAAAGCATGTCTAGGGACCTAAGGTTATAATCAAGAAGAAGGGATTGACTATGACTAGACATATGCTCCTATTTCTAGACTAGAAGCCATTCGTATGTTTTGTGTATTTACATGTTTTCATAATTTTAAACTTTTCAAGTGGACGTAAAAAGTGCATTTTTGAACGGATTTTTGAAGGAAGAAGTTTTTGTGAAACAAACCCCTGGTTTTGAAGATTTTCAAAAACCTTGTCATATTTTCAAGCTTAATAAACCTCTTTATGGACTCAAACAAGCACCGTGTGCTTGGTATGAATGCCTAAGTGCTTTCTTACTTGAAAATAGTTTTTCAAAAGGAAGAGTTGATACGACTTTATTTATCAAATCTACAGTTGATAGTATTTTACTTGTGTAAATTTATGTTGATGACATTATTTTCGGTTCTACTAACGAAAAAACTCTGTCAAAATTTTGCTAAGTGTATGTAGAGTGAGTTTGAAATGAGTATGATGGGAGAGCTCAACTACTTCCTAGGACTTCAGATCAAACAGGACTCACAGGGAATATTCATCAATCAAGTCAAGTATACGAAGGATTTACTGAAAAAGTATGACTTCGACAACGCAAAGCCTATCGGCAAACAATAGCTATATCAACATGACTTAATATTGATAAAAGTGGCAAACCAGTCGACCAGCATAAGTATCGAGGTATAATTGGTAGTTTACTTTATTTAACTGCTAATCGCACTGATATAATGTTTAGTGTTTATAGATGTGCACGATATCAAGATAATCCTAAGAAATCACACATATGCGCAGTTAAGCGTATCTTTCGATACCTTAAAGGAACTTCTATAGTCGGCTTATGGTATCCCAAAACCATATTGTTTGACCTAGTCGGTTATTCAGATGCTGATTTTGTTGGATGCAAAGTAGATCTAAAAGTACCAGCGGTACGTCTCATTTCAAAGGAAAAGCTTTAGCCTTCTGGTTTAGAAAGAAGCAAAATTCTATTGTATTAATCAACAACTGAGGCTGAGTATATCATCGTAGGATGTTGTTGTGCTTAGATTTTGTTAATGAAGTAAACCCTGGAAGACTATAATATGTACTTTACAAATATCATATTGATTGTGACAACACTATCACTATCAACCTGACTAAGAACCCAGTTTGTCACTCACGCACAAAGCACATAGAAATACGTTATCACTTCTTGTATTATCACCAATAATACGAGGATATTTGATTAGAGTTTATTGACACAGATCATCAATTAGCAGACATTTTCACAAAATTGCTAGCTGAAGACCGTTTCAATTATCTGCGTCACGAGTTAGGAATACTTGAATTTTCAGAGTCATAATGCGTTATAATTAATAAAATACTTAAAACTTAATATTTATAGATTTATTAATTAAATTTATTTTGGGTACAAGTCGAAATGGCCCTTCTGGCATACAGATGTAAGTAGCCTGAAACAACAGGTGTACTAGTCTTAGGACTTCCGCTAGCTAGAATCTGGCCCCTACAGCTAACCCAAAGTAATGGATTTTAATTAGATTAAAGAGTTAAAAGTTATAAAAATATTTTGTAATTTATTACACATAAAATGAAATGGAATTTGAGTAGCCGAACTCGGACAGAACTCAAACCGAGTTTCGACCGAGTTCGGACCGAACTCAATTATGGATTTTTTTTTTATTTAAATAGCAGTGTTTTAGCTGACTCCTTCATCTCTTGTTTCTTCTTCTTTTTCAAACGCACAGCCACCCGAAAGCTTCAAACCCTAACCCTAGTTTTGGGAAACCTATTTCCAAGGCTCAAAACTTCATCTTCTCAGATCTATCAGCTCTAGAAAGTCATTCTCCACTCCTTTTTAAGATTCTTTGAGGTATATTTCTCTCTATTCTCCTATTTTAATTCTATGGTTCCTAAGCTTATCAAAAGGAAGAAAAACGACACTGCCTCATCCTCCACTTCGGAGTATAAATCGGTTAAGGTGTTTAGTCCCGCTCGTCCCGACGACGACGAGGATTCTGGCACAAACCTATTTTCGTCTTCCGGGATTTTAATCTCTTGGTTTACCTAATTTTGATATCGTGAAATTTGTCACAAAAAATTAATCAATTTTACTGTACTATCGGAATATACTGCCACCTTTAAAATTCTAAGGCTCCGAGACTTTTTAGAGACCTCGAGCCAAATTTATGAAAATAATGTATGAATGTTCTATTGCAATTTGTAAGAGGTAGACGGCAATATTTATTCATGTATCAGTAGAAAATAACTTGAGTTCAACTCAACAGACTTGAGCGAGTATTTTCATATGCTTAACAATGGAGACGCTCTAGTCGATATCAACAAAGTTTAATTCCCTCCTGACATAACACTTGAGTCGTTCAAGGCTACACTATGTCATCTGAACCCAGTTCCTTGGACAAGGTTGTTCATAAAGCACCTAAACCAGCATTTCTATGAACTCTATCGCATTATTTATTCTGCTTTGCTACCAAAGACGGGATCTACGGACGAGATCACCTTATTCGAGTTATCTGTCATTTACTATATATACTTTGGAGTCACTTTTTCTGTTCCCAAGACCATGATTGCTGGTATAGTCAGTTGTCAGAGGGCAGACCGCAACCTCCTTTATCCTATGCATCTAGCGGTGACCTTCCAAAATTTTGGAATCAACTTAGACATTTGTTATGTTTTTGGGTCGCCTTCTGAGCTGTCTAGATCTAGGAAGTACCTTCAGCATCCACTTCCACCTGGTGCTGCTCCCGCCGATTCTCCAGGCTAATTAGACGAGTTCTTCCATAGGTTCAATGCATTTGTCACCCTCCAGGGACAACGGTATGAGACCTATATGACTCGTTTTACCGATGCTGAGTACCGTCATATTTCTCAGGCCCAGGTCTTGAGAAATGGTATGGCGGACATTAAGTGGACTTTGGCACATGATCCCACGGCTCCAGCTCTAATTCTCCATCATCCAGGCTTCGACGGACCGAGACTTGAGGATCATCCCACTTTTGGATTCTTTGATCCGATGACAGCTTTTGTTGATCCCCAGCCTCCTGTTGATCTTCCTACTGATGATGCTGATATGTGATTCAGTTTTTAGCTTAGCATTTTGTGGACATATTCTGTAATGATGTTCTAGTAGTGACACTTTCTTATTTTGGATTATCTATAGTAATTTGTACTGTTTCTGCACTCTGGACTTATTTTCAGTTGTAATTGATTTCTATGTTATCATAGCTGGTTTCATCTATACTTTGTCACTGCTACTGCTGATGTTATCATACTTAAGATGCTGGCTTGTTTGTACTTATTAATATTTTTTTGGATATTACTCTGCATTTTTCTTTGTTATTGTTGGCTTCACATATTGCGGGAGAGCCATATTTTGAGTACATGACAAAGGGGGAGAGAGAGAGAGTATACCAAAAAAATTTCATAATTCAGAACAAGTAGGTATATATTTCAAAGTTATATATATTTTTGTTATATTTTGGTATAGACTCAAAGTTTGTTAATTATCAAAATGGAGGAGACTGTTGGCCTATTGGTTAATGATCACACCTGATTTTGATAATCAACAACTTTAGTCGATACGCAAAATAAACAGACTGCTACAAGTTTACAGGTTTCAAATGAGAAGATCATCTACATTCTACTACTTCAAAGTACAGACATCGCATCATCATCAAGAACCAATCGCACTGGAAGCAAGATCAAGACTTTTATATTTTCTTCTGTATTTTCAATTTTATTGAGCCTAGGCAATATATGTGAGGTTGATCAGGATTTGTACTGGCTTAGGTTTTTATTAGTCCACTATCCAAAAAGCCTACAAATCCATACTTCCAAGTCCACTATCCAAAAAGCCTAAAACCCCAACACAAATCTGGCCCAAACAAACAGTTCTAACCCTCAAAGAACTCAGGGCAAACTCGGCCAAAGTTCGACCCGAGTTCGGTCAAGATATGTTCAAAAATCAGTTTGATCTTCTACCATATCTGCCTATAACGTTCGAATGCAATATTCATGAATCAGAACTCTACCTGAACTCCGTCCGAATTTGGCCAGCAAAAATACTATAAATAGAGAAGAAATCTCACTATTTCAAATCACTCATTCGTTCTCTTCTCTATCTATTCTAAAGTGTTTTCGACGAGATAAAATTTTCAAATCAAGCCTATACCACTCTTAGCCAAAGCCAGTACAAGTTTTGGTCAATCTAGAATTTTGGTACTAAAGAATTGTATCAGACGCGTCATTCAGAAAACATTACAGTTTTTGAAATCAAGTTGTGGAGTCGGTCGTACGCTCGTCACCAATCACGGTGTTGTAAGAGACTACAAGCTTTCAATTAGTTTATGCCATACTGGATTAACATCGAGCAAGAGTACTTGAGACTAGACTAGTCCTCTCAGAGGGATACCAGTATACGTCGCTGCGTCACTGAGTTTGATTCTCTGATCTCTAACTTTACTGCATTTTATTTACTGTCATTTACCAGCCATAATATATAGCTGCTTATTTTTAATTGGTGATTATTTTTGCTACACACGTACATACTCTATTCACCCCCCTCTAGAGGTGCTCAACAGTCCTATAGCTCGCGTAGCACTACACCCTAACAAGAATGATCGCTCCTCTCGGAGCAGGGCGTGACATAGGAAAAGGTTAAGCAGATTCAGAAGCATATTCAGGCAGCTCAAGGTAGACAGAAGCATTAGACAAATACACATTGCCAACCTTTGGAGTCCAAGGAAGGTGATCATGAGTTTTTGCGGATATCACTGACTCAAGGTACCATCCGATTTGGCAGCAAGGTAAAGTTATCCAAAGTACATAGGTCCTTTTGATACTGAGGAGCGTGGGCCATTGAGGGACCTACCATAAACTAAAGATAATTCGCACAATCA
This sequence comes from Iris pallida, assembly GCA_029216955.1. Taxonomy (NCBI): domain Eukaryota; kingdom Viridiplantae; phylum Streptophyta; class Magnoliopsida; order Asparagales; family Iridaceae; genus Iris; species Iris pallida. Next base: position 29,633,664 of record JANAVB010027598.1, read on the forward strand.
GTAACTGTGAAATGCTCGTGTTTTCAACCTATCAACCTTGCTTGATCCAGATCTAGACCGTGTTGGAGGTGAGCTTATTTTCTAAGTTTTAAAGACAAAACTCTTTTTTGGTGGGTAATTATGTAGTGCCCTGCTCCTCGCGGTTCACTATGTAATACCTATGGCTTGTTGGCTCAGTCTCAACTGAGTCAGTGGGGAAACAATTGCCGGTATCGTTGGATCATGGACGAAATGCAATGAACCTTTCTAACTGATGGATCAGCTTGTTTTTGTTGGATGTTTTCTTACGCTGCTTGGTTTTGATGAATGTGTTTTCGTATTAGTTTTCGATGATTGGTTTTCATTGTTCGCTTTCATCGTATTTCGCATTCATTCCGAATTTGAGAGAAAGAGACCGAAGTATGCTAATCGAATGTTGGTAACAATGTAGGAGGACGCATAGGCGGCGTATGATCGTTGCGTAAAGTCTCTCTTTCTCTCAACTAAGATTCGTCTTGGTGAGTTGCTTTAATCAGGCTTACATTTATCTCCATGTCCTAAGAAATGATCTCTAGTCCACTCTTTTGTTGCATCCTAGTGATCAATGATACCACAGTAACAAAAGATAAGGTAAGATAAATGAATGAATCACATAAATTTGAATTGTCGCTTGCTTGCTTCAATATGAACTGTATGCTCTTACGATGTGCCTATAAAGTGATAGCTCGGTATGGGAAACACGGCTTGACTGTGCGCAGAAAAGAAGAAGATGGAAATATTTACATGTTGTTGGAGTGCATAGTAGTTTTATTTGATAGCTGCATTTGCATTGGCCTGGACAACTTGTTCACAAGGTAGTAATCTCTCGACCGATTCTAGGGGCACCCAGAATCGATCGGTCTAGGAGAGAACAGGACACCTGGGGCTAGAAGTCCCTACAATCAGAGGGGATGTCGGTCTATTAGTGAGATGGCTAGAACGTTCCAACTTCTAATAATAGGAATACCCATGGACCACCAGTAGCTAGGTTCATGCATAGTAGCTAGGTTCATGCATATAGACGAAGATTATTGTAGGCCTAATATGCAGGGACGGAAAATAAGTATGCTTCATATATATGCAAATTGTGCTAACTTGTTTTGTGCAGGATGTCACGCCGCAGAACCAGAATACTGGAGAGCGGGGGCGAACATAGCCAGCTACGTATATTGAAATGAAGTCCATCTCGCTATACGGTCACGGCTGTCTAGATATGAGGGTTTACTACAAGCCAACAGTCTCTTAAGGCTAAGCCTACTGTCTCAATCTCAAGCAATTAATATAATTACAAGATGTTTGACCACCAAATATACAATAAAAGGCGTCCCAAATATTACATATCAGCTGATCATGAAGCTAGTCGTACAAAATGCTAGGACTAGCAAGAATTAAGTCATACATGATCAACCCTAGGATTTGTCAATCATGTTTACAGTCCGTAGGCAGACAGTAAGTAAAAGTGCATCGAGCTAACAGGTGCTCGTCGGCTAAACGCCTCAAAAGAATAATTTTACAATAGAGTGAGCGAAACAAAATAGAAAACCCACTCGTAGCCCGGGTTCCTTCTAGTCGCCACCATCGGGCTAGAGGTTCGGTAGATCCTCGGGAGCTGCTCCGAAATCTGGCCACACAAAACCAGCTGGGTCAAACCCCAGAAAGAGCAAGTGCCACAAAGGAGGCCACGAAATAAGAACAAAAGCCAGCATATCAGAACATAAAAAAATGAAAGAAAAGTACAAGTAATAAAGAGCACGTCAGGACAATAAACGACTAGGGACGTGGAACCATTCTGGGAGCCAGGTTACAACCCGTAAACCAAACAAGGACCGGGGTTGTAACCCTTCGCCTGAATAGCTCCTTGTCTCTACCCAATTATTGTTTAAGCAAGTAAAACAGTCATGTTCAGGAGTACCAGGGTACAGGGACTAGACAAGACTTAGACAGGGCTGGACATCATCCATTCACAAGCGGCCAAGCAATTACTACGGCTTACTACTTTAACTAACTTGGGTTATCACAAGCCTTAATTACTAACAAGATGCAATGAGAATTTTCCAGTCCCAAGCCCTACAGACCATCCAGTTATCCTTCCGCAGGTTGAGAGTATGATTGGGTACATCGCCCCGGAGACGATATACCCTTAGGTGACTTAGAGGGTGCAACACATGACAGTGCGCTGGAAATGTGCTCTACTCTTCGGCAAGCTACAAGTCCAATTAGGAGCGCCCAGATAACGAGATTGCCTGTGACTGGAAATTCTCCATGAACTATAGTTTGATCTAGTCATTAGCCTAATCCATATTCAGTATGAATCCCTGACCGTGGGAACCAGGGAGTCACGTCCTAGACATGATGCAAGACAAGACAAGTGGATTGCACAAGCAAGCAAGCAGGAACACCCACGGTGTCAAGTTGATTATACGAGTCAAGTTACAAGTTACAAGTCAAGTCAGGAGTGCGCCGCCACGGGCCACTATCAAGTTATCAAGATAAATCATGTCAGGGTACTTGTCAGGAGTGTGCCACGACGGGCCACTATCATGTCAGGTTGGTCATGTCAAGAGTGCACCACTACGGGTCACTGTCGTGTTATGCTAGTTCCTTGTCATACCATGCCATATACAATAGTCATTCCAAACATATTAAGTAAAATCAAGCTCATGACAAAAGGCGTAAGGATATAAAATATGCGTAAAATATCTAATAAAATATCAATATACAGGGCTAAAGAAGAGCCAAGCTTAAGGAAAAATAAAACCAAATCTCCATGATTGGATAGATTGCGCAAGGGTCCCTGGGGTCGGGTTGCGCAGGAGTCAAGTGCGCCAGGGGCCAACTGTGCAGGAGTGAGCTGCGCAGAAGTCGGCTTGCGCTGAGTTGGTTGGCGCAGGGGTCAGATTGCGCAGGGGTGAATGGCGCAGGAATAGTTGGCGCAGGAGGTAGATGGCGTAGAAAATAGATGGCGCAGGGTTGAACTGCGTAGGGGTGAAGTACGCAGGGTTAGATTGTGCAGGGAGCCAACTGCGCAGGGGTGAATTGCGCAGGGATGGATGGCGCATGGGACTGAGCGCAGTTCGCCAAGGGGCAAGCAGCGCGGTCGGCGCTGCGCTAAAGAGCGCAGGCCGAGAGGAGGATACGCAGTCCAGTACTGCGCTAAAGAGCACAGGCTACAGTCTGCTACTCCAGGCCGAGAAGAACACCAAGAACACCAAGAATTCAAATCTTCATATCTTTGCCAAATCAAAGCCAAATCTAGATTTTCAAAGGTCTAACTTGAGTAAAATTAAATTCTCTTCCACATGGAAGCATCAAAACCCATAAAAATCTAACCAAAATAGATCAAAACCATGTAAATCCGAAAATAGTTAAAACCTAGATCTAGAACAAGGGAGACTCCAAATCACAAAATGCCAAGTTCTAAAGTTAATCTCCATGGCCTAATCAAGCTAATGGACAAATAAAAAGTGGTTCTCATGTGGTGGCAAGGTGCACTTGCCTATGGGTGGAGGTGTTGTGTAGAGGAAGAAGAAGAAGAATTAATAGAGGAAGTAATGAAGAGAGAGAGTGTTAGGTGGGGATTTAATGGTGGAGGATAAGTTGAGTGTAGGGTGGAGGTTAGCTAAGGTGCTCCAATGCAAAATAAACCAAACCAAACTAAACCAACCTTCTCCACACCATAAAACCAAACCAAGTCAAAACCCATTTACGAGAAATCTAAAATCTACAAGTCGAGCCAGAAATACAATTACAGGCCAAAATCTGAGAAAATAAAATACAGGTCCAAGATACATATACGCCTGATAAATTATGTATTCCGAATATGGGTGTTACAACTCTATCCACCTTAAAAGAATTTCGTCCTCGAAATTTAATCTAGAAGCTAGAGAGACAAGGACAAGTTATACTATTCATATGCAAGCTATACTAAGCAGGCCATCAAACAATCACGCATGCAAGCAAGGACGGAAGGCATAAGGCATAAGGAAGACATTATACCTTATGAGTCAAACAGGTAGGGATATCCCGATTGGATGTCGTCCTTACGCTCCCACGTTGACTCACCTAGAGAGTGATGACCCCAAGCAACCCGGACTAAACTAATAGTCTTGTTCTTGAGTATCTTCTCTCTCCGGTCCAATATAGACACGGACCTCTCCTCATACGAAAGGTTGGTACCAACAACCAATTTCGAATGGTCTAGGATATGGCTCGGGTTCGGGATGTACCGTCGTAAATGGGACACATGGAATACGTCATGCATCTCACTTAACGATGACGGAAGAGCAAGACGATAGGATACATCTCCTACTCGCTCCAGGATATCGAACAGCCCTATATACCTAGGACTAAGCTTTCCCTGCACGCCAAAGCAAATGACGCCGCGGTTAGGCGAGATCCTAAGGAATACATGGTCGCCAATAGCAAACTCTAAGGGACGCCGATGAGCATCGGCCCAATGCCGCTGGCGATCTTGGGTAACTCGAAGACGATCTCTGATCCTTCTGACCACTTCAACTGTCTGGGCAATCATCTCTGGACCGAGCATCTGCCTCTCTCCAACATCATCCCATGCTAGCGGGGATCTGTACTTCCTACCGTACAGAGCTTCGAATGGTGCCATCTGGATGCTGGCCTGGAAACTGTTGTTGTACGAGAACTCCACCAGATGCAGGTGATCTTCCCATGAACTGCCGAAGTCAAGGGTACAAGACCTCAACATGTCTTCAAGAGTCTGGATTGTGCGCTCTGACTGGCCATCTGTCTGCGGATGATAAGCTGAACTGAACTGGAGACGAGTTCCCAAACTCTCTTGCAGGCTACGCCAAAAGTGCGACGTGAACCTTGAATCTTGGTCCGAGGTAATACTGACGGGCACACCGTGAAGCCTGACAATCTGCCTGAGGTACATCTCTGCCAACTGAGCCATTGACTGCCCAACTCTGAATGGGAGAAAATGAGCCACCTTCGTGAGCCTGTCAACTATAACCCAAATAGCACCTCTACCAGCTGGGGATTTAGGCAATCCAGTCACAAAATCCAAGGTCACATGCTTCCACTTCCATTCTGGAATCGGCAAGGGCTGAAGAAGTCCAGCGGGCCTCTGATGTTCAGCTTTAACCTGTTGGCAAACTAAACACCGAGAGACAAACTGGGCTATCTCCCTCTTCATAACATTCCACCAGAAGTGCTGACGGATATCACGGTACATCTTCGTACCACCAGGATGAATAGAATACTGCGAGCTGTGAGCTTCTGCCATGACTTTCTGTCTGATATCTCTACTGGGTACACAAAGATGAGTATCGTGTCGAAGTGTACCATCTTCATGGATACACAACTCTGGCCTTCTTCCTGCCTCACATTCTGCTCTGAGCCACTGAATCTTGGAATCTGTAGATTGCGCCATCCGGATCCTCTCAACTATGCTGGACTGAACCTGTAGACTGGCTATCAATGCCACGCTGGTAGGAAGAACTACTTCAATTCCCATCTTCTGAAAATCTGCTAATAACTCTGGTTGCGCCGTCAGGAAATAAACTCCGGCTCTCCTGCTCAACGCATCTGCTACAACGTTGGCCTTCCCTGGGCGATACTGCAAATCCATATCGTAGTCCACCAGTAGCTCAAGCCATCTCCTCTGCCGTATGTTAAGATCCTTCTGGGTGAAAACATACTTCAGGCTCTTGTGATCAGTAAATATCTCCACTCTATCTCCGTACAAGTAGTGTCTCCACAACTTAAGTATAAATACTACTGCTGCCAGTTCCAAGTCGTGGGTCGGGTAATTCTTTTCATGATCACGAAGTTGACGTGATGCATAAGATATTACCTTCCCATGATGCATCAAGACACATCCCAATCCTCTGCCTGAAGCATCGCAATAAACTGTGAATCCTCCGGTCCCATCTGGAAGTGTGAGAATGGGAGCCGTTATCAAACCTCGCTTCAACTTCTCAAATGATTCCTGACACTCTGCTGTCCAAGCAAACTGCACATCCTTGCGGGTCAACTGGGTCATCGGCGCTAAAATCCTTGTAAAATCTGAAACAAATCGTCGGTAGTAGCCGGCCAATCCAAGGAAGCTGCGAACCTCTGCCACTGAACTAGGTGCTGGCCAAGTCTCGATAGCCACAATCTTCTGGGGATCAACTTCCACTCCTCCTCGAGTAATGATGTGACCCAAGTACGAAATACGATCAAGCCAGAACTCGCATTTGCTGAACTTGGCGTACAACTGGTGCTCCCTAAGCGTCTGAAGGACAAATCTGAGATGCTGCTCATGCTCTGCTTCGCTCTTGCTGCAGACCAAGATATCATCTAGGAACACGATCACGAACTGATCCAGGTAAGGCATGAAAATACGATTCATGAGGTCCATGAATACAGCCGGCGCATTGGTTGCTCCAAAGGGCATAACAAGGAACTCCCAATGTCCATACCTCGATCTAAACGCTGTCTTCGGGATGTCCTGCTCTCTGACTCTGATCTGGTGGTATTCTGATCGCAAGTCTATCTTCGAGAACATTGAAGCCCCTCTAAGTTGATCAAACAAGTCATCTATCCTCGGGAGAGGGTATCTGTTCTTGATTGTCACTGAGTTCAAGGTACGATAATCTACACATAGCCTGGACGTACCATCCTTCTTTTTCACAAGAAGCATCGGGGCTCCCCAAGGCGATCCACTTGTACGAATGAATCCCTTGGTCCTGAGTTCTTCAATCATCTTGTACAAAATCTCTAACTCTGAAGGCGCCATCCTGTAGACTCGCTCTGATACTGGTGCTGTTTCGGGGATCAAGTCTATAGTGAACTCGATCTCCCGCTCTGGCGGCATCCCTGGAAGTTCCTCTGGAAAGACATCTGGAAACTCTTCAACTATCCTGGGCAACGGCACTGTTGCTACTGCCATCCGCAATACTGGAGAAGATGGTTCCACTGCGCCTCTGGAAAATGAAAACTCTGGCTCGCCTGGAATGCTGAAAACAACTCTGCCAACATGGCAGTCTATCCTAGCATACTGGTTCCTCAACCAATCCATGCCTAGGACTACATCATAGTCTGCCATAGGGAATTCTATAAATCTAGCGGGGAACTCTCTACCGCTAACTACGATCCGATACGAGGAAATCACTCGATCTACTCCCACAAGACCATTACCAGTAAGTATATTGAGCCTTACTGATAATGACTCTGGCTCTAATCCTATCCGTGTCGTAAATCGTGCAGACATGAATGAATACGATGCACCAGAATCAAATAATACCAATGTTGGAGAGGAGTTGACGAGAATAGTACCTGCCACTACCTCACCTGGTATAACTTCTTCTTCTATAGCCATCATCATGGCCTGACCTCTAGCTGCGGGTCCCCTCTGCTGGTAACCTCTCTGCCTGCTCTGCACTTGGGCTTGGGTATACTACTGCTGGTTCTGCTGATGAAATGTCTGGGCCTGAGGCAACAATGGCCTCGGGTACTGCTGCTGCTGCACAGGTGCTGGTCCCCTAACCGATGGACTGGTAATTAGGTTGGAAGAGGAAGAACTACCCCTATTCGGGCAGGCTCCTATCTTGTGATCTGCTGCTCCACAAGCTAGGCACAATCCTTGCGCCCTACGATAATCTGCCACTACATGGCCTGGCTTCCCACAATGAGAACATCCCATCGCGGAAGTCTGCTTCTGCTTCTGCTGCTGTGGGTACGTCGGGGTCGAATGCTGAACCGACGTCACTGAGGCCGCCCGCCTCGGAGTTCCAATGGTCAAACTCCTAGCTGTTGGGGCTAGAGCTGATGATTGGTGCATCTGACTGTGGGACCGCTTCTTACCTCCGGTCATATCCACGATCCTCTGGGAGGTATACTCATGCCTCCTAGCTGCCCTGAATACTGCATCGAACGTCTGGTGCTCGAACTGCTCAACCGCCAACAAGATCTCCAAATGCAGTCCCTGCTGGAACCGCTGGGCCCTATCAAACTCGGTCGCCACCAAGGTGGGGGCAAACCTACTGAGCCTAGAAAACTCAGTCGCATAGCCATCGACCGTTCTGCCTCCTTGCTTCAAGTTGGTAAATCTAGTCTGCAGGTCGTATCGAGCCACAGCATCAAAATACTTTGTCTGGAATCTCTCCATGAACACTGCCCAAGCAATGGGTGCCACTAATCCCATCGCTTGCGCTGCCCACCAACTGCGAGCTAAGTCCAACAACTGCATGCGTACCACCGCCACCTTCTCATTCTCAGGTATCCTAGCTGCTTCCAGAACCACCTCGGTATCCTGAAGCCAAGCGTCCGCGGCAATCGCATCTTCACTGCCGTCGAAGAATGGAGGGTTCAGGCGCTTGAAGCTGTTGGCCGCACTATTCCCTGGATGACCGCCTCTGGTCAAAGCATCTGCCACTGTCTGGTGCAAGACGTCTCCTCTGTGATCTTGAGAAGTTATCAAGGCCCTGATGAGACCTACCAAGGTGCCATCATCCGGCTCAGTAGGCTGAACAGGCTGAACTGGGGGCTCTCCTCCAGGAGGTATAACTCGGAAGGCAACTCCGGAATGCTGGGCTTGATCTCCAGGTTGCTGCTGGTCCGCGGGAGGTGCTCCACCTTGCTGATCGACGGGGTCAGGTACAGTGCTGCTGAAGAAGACGACACAGGGAAAAACAATAAGGAAGGACCAGGACAGATCAACGATACAAGCACATGATCAAGGCAAGAATCCAGAGATTCAGAGGATATGAACGGAGATCAAGGACGAGTAATGATTGAGACATCTATTCGGTAAACCCTCACATTTCTTGATTGACAAGATCTGCATGGGCCACCACTTAAACCATGTCACGCCCCAGAACCAGAATACTGGAGAGCGGGGGCGAACATAGCCAGCTACGTATATTGAAATAAAGTCCATCTCGCTATACGGTCACGGCTGTCTAGATATGAGGGTTTACTACAAGCCAACAGTCTCTTAAGGCTAAGCCTACTGTCTCAATCTCAAGCAATTAATATAATTACAAGATGTTTGACCACCAAATATACAATAAAAGGCGTCCCAAATATTACATATCAGCTGATCATGAAGCTAGTCGTACAAAATGGTAGGACTAGCAAGAATTAAGTCATACATGATCAACCCTAGGATTTGTCAATCATGTTTATAGCCCGTAGGCAGACAGTAAGTAAAAGTGCATCGAGCTAACAGGTGTTCGTTGGCTAAACGCCTCAAAAGAATAATTTTACAATAGAGTAAGCAAAACAAAATAGAAAACCCACTCGTAGTCCGGGTTCCTTCTAGTCGCCACCATCGGGCTGGAGGTTCGGTAGATCCTCGGGAGCTGCTCCGAAATCTGGCCACACAAAACCAGCTGGGTCAAACCCCAGAAAGAGCAAGTGCCACAAAGGAGGCCACGAAATAAGAACAAAAGCCAGCATATCAGAACATAAGAAAATGAAATAAAAGTACAAGTAATAAAGAGCACGTCAGGACAATAAATGACTAGGGACGTGGAACCATTCTGGGAGCCAGGTTACAACCCGTAAACCAAACAAGGACCGGAGTTGTAACCCTTTGCCTGAATAGCTTCTTGTCTCTACCCAATTATTGTTTAAGCAAGTGAAACAATCATGTTCAGGAGTACCAGGGTACAGGGACTAGACAAGACTTAGACAGGGCTGGACATCATCCATTCACAAGCGGCCAAGCAATTACTACGGCTTACTGCTTTAACTAACTAGGGTTATCACAAGCCTTAATTACTAACAAGATGCAATAAGAATTTCCCAGTCCCAAGCCCTGCAGACCATCCAGTTATCCTTCCACGGATTGAGAGTATGGTTGGGTACATCGCCCCGGAGATGATATACCCTAGGTGACTTAGAGGGTACAACACATGACAGTGCGCTGGAAATGTGCTCTACTCGTCGGCAAGCTACAAGTCCAATTAAGAGCGCCCAGATAACGAGATTGCCTGTGACTGGAAATTCTCCATGAACTATAGTTTGATCTAGTCATTAGCCTAATCCATATTCAGTATGAATCCCTGACCGTGGGAACCAGGAAGTCACGTCCTAGACATGATGCAAGACAAGACAAGTAGATTGCACAAGCAAGCAAGCAGGAACACCCACGGTGTCAAGTTGATTATATGAGTCAAGTTACAAGTTACAAGTCAAGTCAGGAGTGTACCGCCACGGGCCACTATCAAGTTATCAGGATAAATCATGTCAGGGTACTTATCAGGAGTGCGTCACGATGGGCTACTATCATGTCAGGTTGGTCATGTCAGGAGTGCACCACTACGGGTCACTGTCGTGTTATGCTAGTTCCTTGTCATACCATACCATGCACAATAGTCATTCCAAACATATTAAGTAAAATCAAGCTCATGACAAAAGGCGTAAGGATATAAAATGGGCATAAAATATCTAATAAAATATCAATATACAGGGCTAAAGAAGAGCCAAGCTTAAGAAAAAATAAAACCAAATCTCCATGATTGGACAGATTACGTAAGGGTCCCTGGGGTTGGATTGCGCAGGAGTCAAGTGCTCCAGGGGCCAACTGCGCAGGAGTGAGTTGCGCAGAAGTCGGCTTACGCTGAGTTGGTTGGCGCAGGGGTCAGATTGCGCAGGGGTGGATGGCGCAGGAGGTAGATGGTGCAGGAAATAGATGGCGCAGGATTGAACTGCGCAGGGGTGAAGTGCGCAGGGTTAGATTGCGCAGGGAGCCAACTGCGCAGGGGTGGATGGCGCATGGGGCTGAGCGCAGTTTACCAAGGGCCAAGCAGTACGGTCGGCGCTGCACTAAAGAGCGCAGGCCAAGAGGAGGATGCGCAGTCCAGTACTGCGCTAAAGAGCGCAGGCTGCAGTCTTCTACTCCAGGCCGAGAAGAACACCAAGAACACCAAGAATTCAAATCTTTATATCTTTGCCAAATCAAAGCCAAATCTAGATTTTCAAAGGTCTAACTTGAGTAAAATTGAATTATCTTCCACATGGAAGCATCAAAACCCACAAAAATCCAACCAAAATAGATCAAAACCATGTAAATCCAAAAATAGTTAAAATCTAGATCTAGAACAAGGGAGACTCCAAATCACAAAATGCCAAGTTCTAAAGTTAATCTCCATAGCCTAATCTAGCTAATGGACAAATAAAAAGTGGTTCTCATATGGTGGCAAGGTGCACTTGCCTATGGGTGGAGGTATTGTGTAGAGAAAGAAGAAGAAGAATTAATGGAGGAAGTAATAAAGAGAGAGAGTGTTAGGTGGGGATTTAATGGTGGAGAATAAGTTGAGTGTAGGGTAGAGGTTAGCTAAGGTGCTCCAATGCAAAATAAACCAAACCAAACCAAACCAACCTTCTCCACAACATAAAACCAAACCAAGTCAAAACCCATTTACGAGAAATCCAAAATATGCAAGTCGAGCCAGAAATACAATTACAGGCCAAAATCTGAGAAAATAAAATACAGGTCCAAGATACATATACGCCTGATAAAATACGTATTCTGAATATGGGTGTTACACAGGGATAACTATCGACGATGGGTAAGATTATTGTGCAAATAATTTCTACTGTTTATGCTTCTTATGAATTGTTAAAAAGAATCTAGACAAGTAGAAAGATCACATAATAATTATATGCTAGCTTCATATATTGACTTAGTGCAGATATTTGTAAGTTTCAGCCAAAAGTTGCTCGCCAGTACAAGATGTGTACTGACCCACGTATTCTGGGCATCTTTTTTAGCTAACAAGAAGATAGAGGGATTTCAAGTGAGGCATTAAATCTCGTCCTGCCCAGTAGAGCTTATCTGTTGCCTCGAAGCATTTTTGTTTTCAAGTCCAGTTGCAAATTTGCTTTGAATGTGTCTTTTCATTTCAAGTATGTAATAAGGGATATGATGTATGGGCATTGTGGCTATCTTGAAAAAGAGTTTCAAAGAGAGATATGTAATCAAATTATGGCATTTGAGTCGTACGCTTTATACTTTGTAATCCTATCAAGTTATTAATGAAAGAAGTATTTCTATTTCCAATCTTTGTGTCCAATATTTAGTTTTTTGCAATTAAATATGTTGTGTGCGTGTGTTTCATCTTGTCTAGTTGTATTGTGCAGGTACTGGCCTTATGCAAGCACAACTTAGGCTTGCACGGCATCACGCCTTAGTAAGGATGAACGATCCTACAAGGATCAAAGCGAGAACGAACGACCCTAACGGGATCGGGGCGTGACAGATTGGTATCAGAGCACGGCTTTACATTCTTGGTCTCTTACAAATATTGTTTTTGAAAAAGTATATGTAGTATTTTGATGGTTTTCAAAAGTCCCGAATTTGAGTTATAAACTAATGCCCCATACAATAAGTCCATAATATTTTATGAGACTGACAGAAGTTGTATTTTTTATAAAAAAAATGTCTCCTCGACCATCTGGCTCGACTGACCGATAGAGCGGATTATGGCCATGATAGAACTTCAGCAACAGGAAGCTGAGGAGCATAGCCTGGTGCAACAGGCTCAAATGGAAACTCAGTAAAAAGAAGCTGAGGAACGTAGCATGGCCCAGCAGAGATAGCTAGATGCCTTGGCCCAACTCATAACTTTGCTAGCGGACAATCGAAATACCACCGCAGTAACCAACCCGACAGAAAAACCTGAGATTGAGCCTGTAGATGGTGACGAGCCCCAGCCGGCGCACAGGCACTCCTCTTTTAGGCCAAAGGACTTTTTCGATGTGAAACCTCTGGAATTTGAGGGCAGGACATCGCTAGACAAGGTGATGGACTGGATCGATAAAATAAAAGGTCTGTTCATATTCATAGGAGTTTCGAGTAGCAAGAAGGTAGTTTGTTCCACTATGCAACTAACATTACGAGCAAAAGATTGGTGGAAAGCAAAAAAATACCGATACTGCTCACAACGGCTAGGGGTGGAAATATTTCTTAGGCCTCGTTCAAGAAGGTATTTCTGGAGCAATATCTGCCTTCCCCTATCAGCTAAAAGAGGGAGAATGAATTCATGTTACTGAAACAAGGAAGCATGTCCATAGAGGACTATGAGTCTGAATTTGCCAAACTGGCAACGTTTGCTAGTGTAATGATACCAACTGAAAACATTTGCATGAATTGGTTCATTCAAGGTCTGAACGACGATATTCAATTGAGTATGCTGAACCGGGAATGTGAATCATATTCTCAGGCCTTTGAGACAGCAGTACAAGTGGAACAGTTTAGCCTGAGGAAGGCATCTGTGAAAGTTCAGACCGACCGTAATTAGCCTGCAAAAAGATACCATAATGGAGAGAAAAAGACCGACAGGAAAAAAATTGATGGAGAGCAAAACAATAAGCTCGTGTGCACCTTCTGCTGTAGACATGGACACGCAAAGAAAATTTATCGTTCTGCTAACGGAGAGTGCTTCAATTGTGGTCAAAAGGGCCATCGTGCTATGAATTGTCAGAGTAAGAGAGTTCGACCGCCAAACCACAATAATACTGAGGAACATGGGCCGTTGAGGGACCCACCATCGAATAAAGATAATCTGCACAATCAGCAACTACAGAATGCTCGTGTTTTCAACCTGTCCACCTTGCTTGATCCGAATCTGGACCGTGTTGGAGCTGATCTTATTTACTAAGTTTTGAGGACAAAACTCTTTTTTGGTGGGTAATTATGTAGTGTACTGCTCCTCGCTGTTCACTATATAATACCTACGACTTATTGGCTCAGTCTCGACTGAGTCAGTGGAGAAATAATTGTCGGTATCGTTGGATCACGGACGGAATGCAATGAACCTTTCCAACTGATGGATCGGCTTCTATTGAAATGAGACCAATAGTTTTTGTTGGATGTTTTTTCGCTACTTGGTTTTGATGAATACGTTTTCGTGTTAGTTTTCGATGATTGGTATTCATTGTTCGCTTTCATCGTATTTCGTATTCATTCCGAATCTTGAGAGAAAGAGACCAAGTATGTTAATCGAATGTTGGTGACAATGTAGGAGGACGCATAGGCGGCACGTGATCATTGCGTAAAGTCCCTCCTTCTCTCAACTAAGATTCATCTTGATGAGTTACTTTAATCGGGCTTACATTTATCTCTATGCCCTAACAAATGATCTCTAGTCCACTCTTTTGTTGTATTCCAGTGATCAACGATACCACAGTAACAAAAGATAAGATAAGATCAATAAATAAATCACATGTACTTTAGAACTGTCGCTTGCTTGCTTCAATATGAACTGTATTCTTTTACGATGTGCCTAAAAAGAGACAGCTCGTATGGGAAATACGACTTGACCGTGCACAAAAAAGAAGAGAAATATGGAAATATTTACATGTTGCTGGACTAGTGTATAGTAGTTTTATTTGATAGCTATATTCGTATTGGTCTTGACAACTTGTGCACAAGGTGGTAATCTCTCGAAAGATAATGGGGGCGTCCAGAATCGATCAGCCTAGGAGAGAAGAGGATATCTGGGGCTAGAAGTCGTCGCAATCACAGAGGGTCAGCCTATTAATGAGATGGGCTAGAACGTTCCAACTGCTAATAATGGGAATACCCATGGACCACCAGTAGCTAGTTTTATGCATATAGACAGAGATTATTGCAGGCTTAACATACAGGGACGAAAAATAAGTATGTTTAATATATATGCAAACTGTGCTAACCTGTTTTGTACAGGGATAACTGTCGACGATGGGTAAGATTATTGTGCAAATGATTTCTACTGTTTATGCTTCTTATGAATTATTAAAAAGAATCTAGACAAGTAGAAAGATCACACAATAATTGTATGCTAGCTTCATATGTTGACTTAGTGCAGATATTTGTTAGTTTCAGCCGAAAGTCACTCGTCAGTACAAGATGTGTATACTGACCCACGTTGTAGGCATTTTTTTTAGCTTACAAGGAGACAGAGGGATTTCAAGTGAGGCATTAAAGCTCGTCCATCCCAGTAGAGCCTGTCTGTTGCCTCAAAGCATTTTCGTTTCAAGTCCAGTTGCAAATTTTCTTTGAAGGTGTCTTTTCATTTCAAGTACGTAATAAGGGATATGATGTATGGACATTATGGCTAT
The DNA here is from genome assembly GCA_029216955.1 of Iris pallida. Taxonomy (NCBI): domain Eukaryota; kingdom Viridiplantae; phylum Streptophyta; class Magnoliopsida; order Asparagales; family Iridaceae; genus Iris; species Iris pallida. Next base: position 29,648,751 of record JANAVB010027598.1, read on the forward strand.
TTTGAAAAAGAGTTTCAAGGAGAGATATGTAATCAAATTATAGCATTTGAGTCGCAATCTTTGTACTTTGGAATCCTATCAAGTTATCAATCAAAGAAGTATTTTCATTTCCAATCTCTGTGTCCAATATTTGGTTTTCTATAATTAAATATGTTGTGTGCATGTGTTTTATCTTGTCTAGTTGTATTATGCAAATATTGGCCTTGTGCAAGCACAACTTAGACTTATATGGCATCACGCCTTAGCAAGGACGAACGATCCCACAGGGATCAAAGCGAAGACGAACGACCCTAGCGGGATCGGGGCATGACAATAGTCATAGTTGAATTTTAGTATACATGTTGACTAAGAACTATGGCATACCTAGTGTAGTCGGGTGCCATAACTAGCATACTAGACATGGTAGGGATGGCATAGTCATATTTTAGTTCCTTACATGTTAACAATTCAAGTTGTGGTTCAAACCATATTTTTTATTCATTAATTAGTTATAGAAGCCTTTTTAACTTTTTAGGAGACCTGATTGTACTAAACCTTCCCGAACTTCTAATAAGTCAAATCCAAACCAACGTAGACATGTTGTGCATTTAAATGCATTAGTAAATATATATGTTATATATATTAATATTTTTGAATTATATTTGCATAAATATTAGAAGGTTCTATATAAGGTTATATTTAGTTAAATCCTTAGCCAACCAACAAGCTACCCCAACTAACCAATTAACTAACCCAACCAAGTGGGGCCTACACCATGCAATATTCGTCCACAATCCTCTCCACCTTGGTCGAACCCCCCTAGCAAGGGTTTCCAAAAACCTTATTTACATGCAACTCTCCAAAGGCCCATACATATATAACTACTTTCTATCAAACCCTAACCAAAAACCCTAGCATACTATTGCCTCCACCTCCTTCCTCCTTGTGGTTGGCCACCTCACACCTCTCGTCTCCAATTTACGAGAAACACCAAGCCCTAACAACCATCCAACTTCATCCCCTTCATCAACCACCTCTTCCTCCATCGTAAAAACATATCCTTTTCATCATCCATCCATCCAACTTCTCAAAACAAACCCTAGAAGCACCATCTTCACCATCATCAAGAACCATTGTAAACACCTTCAAACCTAGTAAACACCTTCAAACCTATCTAAAAGGGGTTATCAAGCAAGCAAAGTAGAAAAGTTGATATATTGGACAAGAAGGAGCACACACAATCCTTATAGCAAAGTATTTCGATAAATTTTTATCTTTTTCCATCTCAAACTCTATGCTATTAATTTTGTAGGAAATTTGAGTTTAATATTATATCAATTAGATTTTGATCTCTTTTATCCTATGTTTTTATCTCTAGAAGTTGTATGTTGGATTGTTGAGAAATCGGGTTATGGTAGAGCTAATTTTGAGCACCATTGTAAAGGAACTTTATAAATTTGTTAAAAAAATTCAAAACTGGATCTAATGTAGATTTATTACTGTAGGATATAATTTCTAAATATATTTTAATGATTTTATCATCTTAGATCTGATCGAAAAAAAATAAGGATCAAAATACTAGCTTTTCGGGTAAATTATTGACATAGAATAGCCAAAACTTAGTGGTTGGTTAGACCATTAAATTCAAGTTTATTTTCTACAAATTAATCATTATTAATTCTATTTAAAATATTATTTTTTGTATTTAAGTCATATTAGAAGTTTGGTGATATTTTGGACAAGTTTCGGGTAGACTAGCTGACATAGAAGTCAACTAGCAATAAATTTTTCTTCAATTCTAAATCTAGAATTTAGAGGTTAATTCCAAATAAATTATATTTATCATTATTTTTATGATTTTAGATAATTTATATGCATGCCCTTGAAGTAGGGACTTAACCGTGAATTTTGGAAGTTGAAAACCATAAAACTAGATCCCAATGTCTTATGGAAACATGTATATTGTTGTGCATATTGATCCTATCTTTGCTGCCAAGGTTGGTCAAGGGAATAGGTAAAGGAGGAATCTGGAAGTCGTGACTTCCTCAGGAAAGCAAGTCGCGTAGCTAGGCGAAATCATAATTTATGGTTCCATGAGGTACTTGGACATGGTTATTTATGGTTAGTAATAATAATTTAGTCATATTATAAGTTTATTGGTTGAATACTAAAAGTAGTTAATTAAATATTTAGGTGTATTGGATTCCGTAGGCGTTGGCACTGGAGCTACTTTTTATCTTCACACTGCGAAATCAGGCAAGTGTGCCTTGCTATCGTTCAGTTCTTGTTTTATCATTTGTATTTTATTTCTTGTATTTATGTTATTGTCTTGGACCTTAGTGGTTATATCAATACGTGCTTTGGATTATATTCGGGTGCATTCAACTGTTGAGTTGTCTAGTATTGATATCTAGAGTCTTCTTGTGATTTTTTAGATTTTATTTCCATTAAGACTTGTAGGATACGACACGTGATTGACACGTATAATTTCGGATACCTGAGATTGATTTCCTGAGATACCAAATTTTTTTTGATGATTGTAGGACAGGGTTTGTGTTGTTATTTTATTTTATAGATATGTCATAGGATTTTCCATCTAGATAGAGCTCATAACGGTAAATTGTGGATGCAACTTATTGATTCTTGAGAGTTGAGGATAATTACTACTTGTGCGGGCCATGTTGTGTACTATACATTTCTATTATGTACATATATTTATTCGGAGAGAATAACTATTTTCGGGGATCCATGTTTCTTTCTTAGTTACCATTGAGACTCTGACACGTCGCTACGTTTATATGTATATTCTTGCCATGTTGTAATTAATTTGAAGATGTTTGCGCTTGTAAACGTTGTCCTCAAAGTGTCACGTCAGGTTGGTGTAGTCACCCCGAGATATTTCATTTACTGTACCTTAGCTTATATATTATGTGCCTTGCTATGTACCTAAGGACCTAGTTATTTTTTAGATATAGGTAATAAGATTTTGTCAGAGGTGTATGGGCTGGGAGTTTATTCTGCTTTTGTGTCAGCTGTGGATGGTGCGAAAGCCTAGTCTGAAACGATGTTCGGATTTGGGGTAGTCCAGCACATCTACTGAATAAAAAAATAGATAAGTTAGAATCTAGTACAGAAGTACGCTTGTTTGTAGGCTATCCAAGAGAAATGAAAGGAGATTTATTTTATAGTCCAAAGGATCAGAAGATCATTGTTAGCACCAATGTTCGATTCTTAGTAGAAGACTATGTGATAAACCATAAATCCATTAGTAGAGTTATTCTAGAAGAGTTGATAGGAGAGACACCTAATACTTCAATACCAACAGTGCAAGAGGAGGAACCACAAGTAACTGTACAATGTGTCATAAATGTTACACCATAACCTATAGTGCCTCGTCATAGTGGGAGGGTTATGATACAATCTGACAGATTTATGTTCTTGGGAGAGTCGTCAGACTTCGTCCCTGAGGAACAAGATTATGATCCCTGCAACTATAGTAAAGCACTCCAAGATGAATAAAAAAAATTAGAATCTTGGCAAAAAGCAATAATGTCAGAAATAGAATCAATATATCCTAATAAGGTCTGGAGCTTGTAGAACCGTCCATTGGTGTAAATCCATTAGATGGAACATATTCTTTTGTGGCATTTAGCCATCGAGCACGTGTTTAGCTCGTATTTTGGACCATGACATTATCCTACGGGCATGACATGATCTGCATATACTAGACTGCAGCTAGAGATGATCATGTATAACTTACACTCTTGCTAATTCTTCATTTTGTATTACTAGCTTCACGATCATCTATATATTATAGTTTGGAATACTTTACTGTCTTATATGCTTGATGATCATTCTTTTGTACTTTACTTATTTGTCTGTAATTGAGATATCTAGGATTTTTTACCCAGGATTGACTGTTGACTTGTAGTAGTAACCCCCATCTATACAGCTTTGTCTGTATCTCAGAGTACTGGAGTACTTTGGTATACGTAGCTGGCCTGGTCCATCCCTACTTGCCAGTATTATAGTTCTGGGGCATGTCAAATGTGTAGTCAATAGGCATATTTTTGGAAGTTATTGAATTATGAATTGGAGAGCCATTAAATATGGTCGATAGAAAGCTTGAATTTGTTGGTGGATGGTGTTGGGTTAACCTCAATTCAATGTGTGTGGAAGAATATTCTAGGGCATTGTGAAGCATCGATGAGAGTTGCGACGAATGCGATGGGTTTTGATGGCTGAACTAGGACTCAAAATAGAGCCAAAACAACAAAAGTCATACACCGTACTATACTAAAGGTATATCGAGTTTTGGAGTTTTATTCTAGAATATTTTTGAAGGTCTGGCGGTACACCACGGTATACCTTATGTCAGAATTTGGCAATGTAGCCAAATCAACATGTGTTTTTAACCGTATGATCTAATTTGGACTGTTAGATTATTACTGGGCTAATTTATGAATTTTCTAACCATAAATTAGATTTTCTTAAACTATATAAGGAGGCTAAGGGGGCTTGCTCAAGAGATGCTCAGTAGAAATATTCAGGGAGACAAGCCCATAGAAATCTAAGAGAAATTCTATGCTTTGCTATTAATACTAGCTTTTTAAGATAGTCTGAAGAGAAGATATCTTCGAGGAGTCGTCTTATTCGTTCAGAGGGATCATCACATGATTTACGAGTAATTTTATTGTGTATCTTCTTTTTCTTTTGAGATTTGTGAGGTGTCACTCCCCGTTCCTTATAAACATATTTTTGTATATTTTCTATATCCTGTATTTCAAATTCATGTGTCATATAAGGATAATGTATCTTACACGTATTGCTTATACCCGAATCCTTAGTAGATTTGTGTATCTTGATGAGTATCTAATTTACGAGATTTTCTTGTGGGTGTACTCACGGAGTAGTATCTCGTCTCAGAGTATGTGCTACCCATTGTCCTTGTTTGGTTGTAAGTGTGGTTCACTACTATGGTGAAAGAATACTAGTCTATGTTATGTCAAAGATTTTTTTATATATTATAGCCATTAGAGCCTTGGTTGATGAACTAATTAACTGACTTATGCAACTATATTTGGTGTATGGATTTTATAGTAAAATAATTATGCATGAGATTATCCTAAACTTGTAGAATATCCAATGACCATAGACCTGTATTATGACCCGTACGTAGAACGAAGCACCCTAAAATTTCCCAAAAATAGGAACTTTAGTTTCTAATTTGTATACTATCGATATACTACGGTACGATATATTGTCTGGTCGCAGTTTTGACCATTCAACCCGCTGACTATACCTATTTTTTTACCCAATGGTTAGTTAGTTTTGTTTGTGTGGCTGGGATTGAATGACAGATTCCATAGATTGATGACTTGGCATTATCAAGGGCCAAGCATCACTCTCTCCATTTAAAACCACTTTTCTTCCTCTCTTTTCTCTTTTCTCTTTTCTCTTTTTCTTCTTCCTTCTCTATTTTTCTCTATTTGTTCTTCCTTCTCCTTCCTTGGGATTCCATAGGAGCAAGGTCTTGAGATCTAGGGGGAGATTTCTAAATCCTTCTTGGAGGAGAAATAGAAGAATAGGCTAGGATATCTAAATCCAAGGCAAGTACATCGATCTTGCTTGAGTAATGAAATATGTATTTTCTTTAAATTTTTGTTCTTTTCTTGATACATGCTTAGATTTCTTTATTAGTTGTCATTTAGCTATATTTTAATTATTTTCTTGCAACTACATTGTGGCTTTTTTGGTTTAGGATTTGAAATATTTCCCTACATTAGATGTAGGGTTTTTATTTGGAAAACATGGTGGGTTTGGTGAAAACTTGTGATATTTGTGATTTATAATACCAAAATAGTTTAGGTTAACATATGTGGTGTATTACTAACATTATATTTTGTTAAGGCAACATTGGATGGGTTTGGGGTGAGACTGGAATCCCGAAAATAAAATTTTGAGGGGTTTACTGTGCGTGTACAACAATGATGGCACACCGTAATATACTATCAGTATACCGTTGTATACCAATTTTTCATCACCTAAAATATATCAAGAATTTTTTGATATACCGCGACTATCTGGAATTTGGAATTTATCGGTATAGTACGGTATACCTGTTGGTGACCAAAATTTGAGTATTAGTAATTTTATGAGCTAGTCGACTTCCAAACCTTCTCCTATGATATTTAGAAACCGTATACCATGATTTCGTATCAGTACTTGGGGACTTCTAGATCATGTTAGTTTGTATATGATGTTGAAACTCGAGGACTAGTGATGTTCCAAATTACCTGGATCATGATCATTGTTCGATGAACTTGATGATAGGAGTGTTGGTCCTAGTAATATACTTGATAGACTATTATAGTATAGACTAAATACCTACTCCGATATGCATGATTCTATCTGAGTAGAGGATTGAGCTTGATGTAATTAATAGGCTGATTGATTGATCATGTACCTGATTTGACTACTTGTATCCATATTGATACTCTTGATATTGCACAGAGTGTGCTACCTACTCCTTATACCTACATACTGAGGTGCTACTTGATTTTATAATATATTATAGTTTATTTCTAATTCTTGCACGGATATCCTTGTAGTTGGTCAGTATCTATAGTGCAGTTAGGATGTTTGATTGATTGTTGTATCACGCCAAGGATGAATCTGGATTAGGACGTACCCTTGGGTGAACCAATATGGATTCACTCCTCACGTACTCGTAGTATGGTATGAAATTTAGGGGGAATGATCATGTGACCATGGTACGAGATTTCATATAACGGTATGGTTAACTAGGTACTTAAAACTCATAAAAGCATTGGGAGGGAATTAGATCCCAAGATCGTGCATTATTGGCCATCCGTCGGATACTGTATATCATCTACTCTAGTGGAGTGTATTATCTGACCACTATTATACGTCGAGCCAGCATATCTCTATAGGAGGGCTGGAACCATTACTGATCATGCGTAGCTCAATGGCATTACAAGAGACTTTTGGTTATTATTATATTTGTGAGTATGTATTTTGGCATGGCTAGTCTCACTCTCTATTGCACGATTTGAGGATCCATATATGCTATTGCATTACTAGGTAACCTAGATACCATATAACAAGTTGTAAAAACTGAGTTGTCGATACTTAAACTTGTTTTTTTTTTCTTCAGTATCATTTATTAGTAGTCTAGGGACATGGACTATCATGATGTGGCAACCCTTGTCCCTGTTTGGTTATGGAGTTGGGCTACTATGTTACGATAGGCTATGCATGGATTAAAGCTACGATATAGGTGCATGTACCTGACCGTAGCAGGGGAATTAATAAACTCTTTCTTGGCATGGTACATCAACTATTGTTCTTGTTTGGTGTAGGGATGTCGTATTGCCTCAGTGAGGGTATATATGCCTAACCTATGGCACATGTCACTTCTATGTGTTTTGATTTGGTTTTTATTTCATTCGTTCATGCTTCCTTGTGGTACTTGCTATTAGGGGTCTTGATCCTATGGTTTTGTTTGGACAGATTTAGAGCCCGAGCTCAAGGATCCAACGTATCTTCTCCTAACTGATGACCTGCACCAGGCAGATGGCCGTCGAGGGGCTTGAGTGGGTTTTTTCTTCACACTTATAGCATTTTGTATATTTTGGGCATTTAGCCACATGCACCAATTTAGCCTGATAGTTTGGATATTTTCTTTCACATGGTTGTACTTATTCAGACTACAGCTAGCTAGGATCATGTATATTTGGCACTGTGCTAGCTCTTTATTTTGTATAACTAGCTTCATAATTATTTTGATAGAGCGTCGGGAATGCCTAATTACTTTTTCTTATATGACATATATTTCTATTTCCTGTATTGACTGGTTGAGATATAGTTTATATCATGTGAGATCCTATGTGACTTGTCTTGTATTATCCACCCCTTGTCTAGTGGCAGTCGTGACCATATTACGGGGTACCAATGTACTTCATAGCTCGTAGCTGGCCATGTCATACCCCCGTATTTCGGTACTGGGGTGTGACATGAGGGGTTAAACTTGGGGGCAAAAAGTTTAACATTATGTAATCAATCTTGTACATTTGAGTTATATAGATTAGGATCTGTCCAGGTGACCTAGTGATCGAACATATATATGGTGTGTTTGATATGTCTTGGTACTTGTGTGTAACTGTGGTTTGTTAGCTTCGGCTGGGTTGGTGTCATTTTCGTGGTATTTTTTGGCCAACAGATGGCCAAAGGCGTCGTAGGATCTAATTGGAGAAGAATGATGGAACAGACATCTTGGAGGGACCAACAAGCATTGTGGACGTTGATTGGAACCAGAATGAGGAGGTTATAGATGTGTTGGAGGCATGGGGGACATTTGTGGAGCAGTTAAGGAGCAAGTGTTGTTACAGGAGTAGAGGCTGGTGTAGGCGATTAATGAGCTACTCTCAATAGTTCTGACAAATGACCAACATTCCTATCAAGCTGCTATGGTTTGGTTCCCTCTTCGACAACGATTGAGAAGAGGGCAGAAGTTGCAGAAGAGGAAAAGGAAATGTTAAGAGGAAGGTTAAACCCTAGGGTTGACATTTGAAGAGATGGTGGCGATAGGCTAGGATATTGGAAACAATTAGGGTTTAATTAAGTGCAAGGCTATGTATTGATTTAGGTATAAAGATGGAGAGCTAAGGGTCAAGATCATCCTAGTTTTGATACCATGTTAAGAGAATATTTTGGAAATATCTGATTGGTTCAATATTAGGCTCGAAGCAACTATATATAGGGAGAGTTGCATAGCGAGCTAGCTATTCTAGCCATTATGGAACTAAAATTAGCGTACCGACATGGAACTAGAAGATCACATAAGTAATAGAACTATTCAATGCATTTATTCTTAAACAATGGAACAACCTCAGTTTCAAACAAGGGAGGTGCCACTGGTGGGCTCCAACTCACACTTTTTTTTATATATGTCAGCTCATTCCAATGTCATAGCAACCCATACTCAGCAGCCCAGTTCCCTCTCCCTCTCTCTCTCTCTCTCTCTCTCTCTCTCTCTCTCTCATCCATATCCCTCTCTCCCTCAGTCTCTTATCCAAGCCCACACACGACAATATCCTACATTTTTTCCAATTTCCAGCTCTCCCTCTCCCTCTAAGTCCCTTGTACATCGCAAAGCAATGTACAACTTGATCTGTCCCTCCCCCAGAACCTCACTCTCCTCTCTTCCCGTACGAACACTCCTCACTCAACCTTTTTCTCTCCATAACTCATCTTCTCTCCTCTCCTCTGCTTATCTTCAACCGAAAACCCTCATCATAATCAAAAACGCACCATCGTCGTCGCATTGCAACTACAGTCAGAAGGAGGAGCTACATGAGCATCGTCAAACACTTTCTTTGTCTTAAGCAACATGTCTGCTTAAGAAGAACATCCTATGTTATTTTGATAACTTTTTTTTGTTGAAAAATAATATTTGATTCACACATTTGAATTATGATGGCATTCAAAGAAATATTAAGCGTTGAATGTTTAGTTTAACTTATTATTAAGTAAATAATTTTTTGTGCTAATTTCTTTTAAAACTTTTTAAGTTCAACTGGGTAAACTAAAATCCTGCTTCGCTCTTGGTTTCAAAATTAGTTGTTAGCATCATTCATTCATGGCTGACAGAAATTTTCCAGCAGACAAATGATGATCATTTGTTGGGAAGACAAAATGTAGATTATCATACAATTGCCTTACTAATTTTGAAGGAACGAAACTCTTCTTACAATGTTATAGTGAAATAGTTAATTTCTACTCCACTCTAATCCCCCCTAAGCTATTCTCTCAAATTATTCCATAATAACAAATGGAAAATGTTAATCTCAACATCTCTCTCCACCGCAGAAAGAAAGGGAAAAAAAAAAAAGGCGTTGCAGTTAACTTAATTCCTGACAGTCCTTTAAATCTCCGGCAACTGCAGTGAATCTCCGGCTTCCATGAACACCTTCAACCAGTAACTCATCTCGTCGTCGCCATTAGGCATAGCCAAGGAGTCCAGAGGATCAGCGCTAGCGTAGTCCATGGACAATGCGTCGGACCAGAAGCTCTCGTCAATCTCAGGGAACCCTTCTAAAGAGTCCAGGCACTCCTCCTTGATCTCAAGCTCCGGCTCGTTACTCTCTCTAGTGACATCGGAGGACGTCGTAGTGGCGGCAGAGGACGAGATATCGCTGCACGACCGCGCTCGGGACCGGTCATCGGCGTCAGCCTTGGCGTCGCAGCGCTTCTTCCGCTTAGGTGGTACTGGCTCCTGCAGGGTGGCCTTGTCCGAACCCGACCGTTTCTTCAAGTGGGTGTGCCACACGTTCTTGATCTCGTTGTCAGTTCTCCCCGGCAACTTCGCCGCGATCGCCGACCATCTGAATAAGTTTTAAAAAAGGCAAATGATTAAGCTAATATTATAAGAGATTCGCGATCGATATGCATCTGTTTTAATACTGATCAAGTTGCTTATATATTAAGAGTTGGCAGTGATTTCATATCCAAGTAGTACTTGTTTAAGTGTACTTTGTTATAATAATGATAGACAAAATCAGGCTTCCTGGCATGGAAATCCATAAGTTTAATTGATTTTCTGACTGTTTGGCATTGTGTTTGGTGTTTGTGTGCGTGATGAAGAGGGAAGACAGAGTAGTCATTGTTACAAAGGACAAGGATGAAGGGAATCTTGTGAGCCCTTCAATGTGTTGTCTCTATTCAAAATGTTCTTTGCAAACTAATAAACTAATGCTTCTATAGTGTTTTGCTTCAAAATGGAGAAAGAAGAGTACATTAATTGAGATCTATTTCTGTAGCAAAGTACTGTTAGGGATGTATTACACTGATTAGAGGACCACATATATATAATTTATTTTATCTTGTGGTCCCTAATACATTTAGTTATCAAGGGTTATTTTGTTTTAGGACCTTATATAATATTCAAAATTTACGTATAGATTTTCTTAAGAGAGTTGGGTCACGGCCTCATGGTTGATTTAGACCAGCCGTTGGACCTCATTTAGGTTTCTTAATATTCAAAATCTATGTTTAGTTTTATGATCTTATATAATATTCAAAAATTGAATTTAGGTATCTATTTTGGCTGGTTAGAATACTCATACCCTCTTTAGAAAATACGGTGACATAAACGTAAATTTTGAATATTATACTAGACCCTAAAAACTAAGAACATACACAATGGGAGTGGTTTGAAGTGCTATATTTTTGCTTTAGTAAAAATGTGTAGTATTTAGAGGGCTGCAGTTAGCTCTTGTCCATATTTGAAAAATGCTAACAAGCCAAGAAGCTCTCCAAATTTGGAACGTGTTCTTACTCGTGAACAGTAACCAAACTGGGCCCCACCAAGAGGGAAAATGGAAGGAAAAATAAAGAGAGAAAAAAGAGGAAGAAAAACAAAAAGAGGAAATTAATTTGAAGTATGAATTTGGTGTGTTATTTGGAGTGCATCATTGTGTGCCAATATGAAGGAAATACTCCAAAAGTAATAATTTACATAATTTTTTAAAAAAAATTAAAGTATGGTATGGATGCTCTAAATAACCCATCTATCAATGGGCATTTTCTTAAAGAACACATGATAATATTCAAATTCAAACCCTCAGCTACTTAATAGTAAGAGCCTATTTATTTCTGTATAGCATGGATGGTTTATGTATATTTATGGCCCATATTTATAGCTGAACCTTTATATATTTGAATGACTAAACGAAAACAATGGATATGGAATACTGAAAGTAACTCTTTCCTTTTTTTTGAAGGTAATTGACAATCAACAATTACTGGATTTTTATAACAGCAAATTATATATTACCTATTTCCCAGCATTTCATGCAAGCTGATGATCATCTCCTCTTCTTCTCTGGTGAAGTTCCCTCTCTTGATGTCCGGTCGCAAGTAGTTCGTCCAACGGAGCCTGCAGCTCTTCCCACACCTCAACAGACCTGAATTAATATTAAGCCAAGGAAGATGAGCATTAACATTTTCTTTCTTTTGATTGATCTACCCATATGAAATCTTATAGTTCAATGCAATTAATTCATGGATGGAAGAACTCAAGAGATCCTAGTGGTTAATGAGAAAAGACATAAAGCTAATGGACCGCTGGATGGAATCGAGCCACGGCCGAGAAAAAAAAATCATGGATGGAAGAAGAAGCCTATCCTCGAGATCTCGAATCATTCGAGAAATTATTTATGAACACCTCTAAACTGAAAGAAATTATTCGGTGAGCGAGCCGGCTCACCGTGCACATTCTATGCCGTCTACTTGATGGCATAGGGATGAGTGTATGCAGTGACATCCTCCTCATTTCTATGCCATAAATGGATGAGGAGGAAGGTGTACGATGAGTCCGGCTCACTGCTTCTGATATAGATCATGTCCCATAAGTTTAAGTTTCATATTAAAGCCATGCAATCTTGAGTCATGGGTGGTGAGGACTGACTTACCAGCTTGTTTTGGTAGCGCACGCCAGTTCCCGTGGCCAAACTTCCTGATGTAGGTGATGAGTACGAGGTCTTCCTCTGGTGTCCATGGCCCCTTCTTCAGACCCATCTTCTCACAGCACGGAGCTCTCACCATGTTCCTGCAATTATTCTCCCGAGGACGAAAGGATTGAGAGGCTAGTATGAAAGCTAAGCTAAGGGTGCTCTCTTGGTCACAGGACTTTGTGCTATTTATGCGGAACCAAAAGCCAACGTGCATAAAATCGGGTCCAAGGTGGTGTCAATGCTCGAAAGGTCACGCCAAGAAATTTTGCAGCTTCTGGGAAAGTAGAGGGACCCAAGTAGAGACTAGTCTACTGCATTTCCATTCCAAAGTGCACCGCATTTTCTCTGACACTACATTTGCTATTAAGGGCTGCCACCATTTTCCGGGGTCCTGTCCATAGTCAGGATTGTAGAAATTTTAGCAATCATGAATGAGGTCTGTCAGACAGACAGTACTGAATATGTACATTACTGTTAAAATTTTGACGGTTCTCACACATGACTGCAAAACTTTTAATATTTCAGCACTGTAGAAAGTGTGATGTCCCTTAACAAACAAATTTCACAGTGCCTTTAGCATTGAAATTTTCAAATAGTTTCTTGTGGAAGAAATGAAAATTTTATTTTCATTGGTGTATTTTGTCAAGTGGGACAACGCTTCGATTTTTTAAAAATTCCAAGAAGGTATTACAGAGAGATAAATCTTGAACGCATTGTTAGTCCAATGATTACTTTTAGTATTTTGATTATGATTAGTCGATTAAGTTTTTTTATTTTAAAATTATTGATCTTCACAGAAGAACGTATTGTTAGTCCAATGATTACTTTTAGTATTTTGATTGATTAATCGATTAAGTTTCTTAGTTTGTTAATACTTAAACTTAACTTTGTCCTAGTGTGCACTATTATCATCTATGTTGGGAATGCGGTGTGATCCGAACCGGAGTTGGTCTATGAGGTGCAATAGTGGATGTGCTCATATGCCTTAAAAGAATTTTCATGTAAGGCTTAAACAAATCTCAATTATCTACACCTCATGATCTCACCTCTTACCCGATGTGGAACTAAATTGTCAACTCCATTATCAACCCATTTGAGCGCTCAACCAGAAACGAGATACAATCCAACAATCTCCACCTTACCTTGTTTCCGTTAACCGAACAACTTTAGCACCCAGATATATTTTGCTCGTACACAAGATATCACATGTCTGTAGAATTTTTTTTGCACTCCATTCTGACAAACCTTCACTCTTTTGAGCCATATCTTGAGCTACAAACATGATTTTGACTAGTGAAACATCATCTTGACTTGTGAAACATCTTTTTGACTTGCAAAACTTGTTTTTGAAAAGTAGTCTCCAAGACCTTTCTATACAATTTAGGCTAATTTCAACTGGAATATGTTCAAAATTATGCATTTTCTTCAAACAGTTTTTCTATTCAAAAAAATAACACACCAAGAGTATATCAACAAATATACTGCCAGTATAATATTTTACCTTCTCATTCACAAAACTTTCCATAATAATAAACTTTTATTCATCAATACATTGACAGTATTCTGTTAGTATAACACCAGTATACTGTCATTATACCGTTAACATACTATTCTACTTTAATTCTCTCTATAAACATTGTAACGACTATAATAATTCAAAGTCGTTATACTATTGTTGCAATAACAAATCTTTTATGAGCATCCATGTGTTGTGCTATATAAGCAATTGTTTGCCTACTTTCAAAAAATCTCTAAGAGTCTAAAATTTCTGGACCATATACTTAAAAACCACATACTCTAAAACTCTCCACATTCAAGAGCTTTCACTTGCCAAAATCTATTTGAGATGTAGTTTAATTTGACTTATAAATTGTATCCTCAAATTGTTGTAAAAAGATCATCTTTCTTGTAAGTGGTTGAAATCCACAAGCCTTCGTATCAAAGCTTGTGTAGAAGACAGTGAGCCATTCAAATCAAAGCTCGCGTCTATGAAGTTGACGATGCACATGCAGATCAAAGCTCTCACCAGTGTAACTATTTTTTATAATAATAATGGATTAAAGCCGGAAAGAGTTCCAGAACTAGAGTAACTCACGAAGGATACTAGGATACATTGGATATTTGAGTTCTTGTCTTCTTTCTAACACTTCTTTAAATTGTCTATTAGCAAATTCTATTTGTGTTGAATTCTAATTATACAATATTCACTCCACTCTAGGTCTAGGATGCTTCATATATATATTTTTAAATTATTTTTAGATCCGAACTATTTCGAGTCAAAATTAGTTAGGATTTAGGAGGATGTGGACCTATCCGTCCCGTGGATAAAATTCTACCCCTTCAAAGCCTAGTACATTCGGGTCAATCTTTCATCCATGAGAAGCAAGATTCTTCTTCCCCGCCCTCTCTCCCTCCATATTTTAATTCGTAACTTTTCTTTGACTAAAATTATATTAAAAAAAAACTTTTGTAACAGACAAATAATTCTGTAGTTTGCTAATGGAAAATGACAATTGGTATGATGCACGAGTCAGAATGTACAGCATTCGCTTTGACCAAAATTGTCCGCCTAACTAGCTCATGTCACAAATTGGTCCTCCGGCCCGGCACAGCACAAATTTGAGTGGGCCGGGCCGAGCTCGGACCGGACCTCTTGAGCCCATGAACTGTAACGGGCCGGGCTGGACTATAGATAAAAATTTTAAGTCTAGTCCGACACATGACCCACGACACGGTGGACTTCGGATCAGATCGGACCGGGCCGGATGCGACCAATATAAGAGACTGGGCCGGGTCGCACTGGAGGCAATCGATCATTTTAATTCAATTCAGTTCAGTATTTACATATAACATTCATGGGTTTTTATTTCATTGATCAATCAATAGTTTTTGTATAAATGGCTCTACATGGTTGGCCATATATATGTTGCAGCAACTTGCAACTAATATATATTGAAATGAATTGAATTGAATTTCAATTCAATTCAGTTCAGTTCAAACATTCATTTCAGTTAAATTCAATTCACACTATATAATCATAATAATAACAGAGGCACCACCACTTGCACTTGTTGCTTTAGGCAATGGTACAAGTCATATTTGGAGGGCAGAGTGTTTGTAGTGTACACAATTTTCTTTTTGTTTCCTTGTGAAAGTGATAACACTGTTGTTAGCTGATAGGATTTGGGACAAATCAAAGAGATTGAGCAGGGATGTTGCAACCGGGTCAAGCTTTGGGCCGGACCTCGGACCAGGCCGGGTCGGGTCGGGCTTGGGCTTCGGGCCGGGCCATGCCTATATTATGGACCAATATACGTGACCCGGCACGACCCAAAATACGGGGCCGGACCGACCCGGGCCCACGATTAATCGGATCAGGCTGACACATGGGCCAATTTTTTGGGCCGGACTCGTGTTGGGTTGGGCCGGCCCGGCCGAGTTGACAGGTCTAGTCGCACAATTACTTAATTCTTTGATTGTTAATTTGGGTGGTGTGACACCAAGGTTTGTGAAGTCAGCAGTTTATCAGCCCTGAATTTTCGAAGTCCTTGTTGTGCGAGTGCTTTTTAGCATCTTGACTTGCTACTAAATGGGTTCACACAGTGCCAAAGGTCCAAGCATCTTCAAATCCAATGACTTATTTGCTTCCATTTTTTTTTTCTTTATTCTCATTCAAGTCACCGCCTTATGTGGACGTGAGAAATTGTCCCAATGAATTTCTTGGACTCGTGTTCCTTTTGAGAAAAGAAAAGAAAAGAATAGAAGGAAAAAAAAAAAAATTTAAAACTTTTTTTTTTGTGTAAACAAGAAATCTTTAACTCTAGATATTTCCTATCCGCTAAATATGGTTGTCCAGCTCTGAATTAGTGGAAATATATCGTATGGGAGCTATCCTAACATGATTAATCTGGAAACCTAGATGCGATTTAATCTTCAGGAAAGTAGTCCTACACATCCCCAAGATATTAATAGTTGTCCAATTTATGTGCATCCTATGGACATGATGAAATTGAAGAGCTGGAAAGACTACATCAGATGAAAATCAAGGCGACATCCCCGCAAAGATGGGTGACACCACCTTGCGGTACTCTTAGGCTGTGTTTGGAAAGATCATTTTCTTCCTTTGTGTTTGGTAACAAAGATGAAAAAGATAAGAGATACATTTTGGTATGAAAGAAAAATGAAAGGAAAGAAAGTAAAAAATATAGAATTTACCAATTCTACCCTCAACTAAAAACACTTATTTACCATTTGACTTCATAAATAATTTTTAAATAATAATTCATATGGGGGTATAATTGTTAATTAATACAAGCCTTCAATTTTTCTTCCACTTTTTCTTCCATTTTTTCTTTCCACTTTTGGGGGGATTGAATTTCTTAGATTATGAAGGAAAAGTAATCCACTTCTTTTCTCTAACTTCGCTGCAGCCGCAAGGGATCACATCTCTTGACTTGGTTCTCAACAGATCCACTACCATCTGGGCTTAGTATTGAGTCGGAGTTGCATGCATTAGAAAATAATAATAACATATCTATGTCCAAAATCTCGGATAAATAAGTATAATACAAATTCTGGATATACAACATAACAAATGGATATATACATCGATCCATAAACTGCAAACTACTTATCCGATGGTGGTGGTGGCAATGCCTACGCCTTTGCCTTGTCGTGGCAGCCAACCTGCTTTTAGATTTAACCAGTTCACAAATGTTAATGGGAAAACACAAGATACAAGAATCATCACTCTCAGAGCTCTACTATCTCTCTTTGAAGTCCCGAGATCACACCAAAAGTTAAAGTGGTGAACAAATCTACTCTCCTCCTAGGTGGCGTTGGATAGAAGATGAAGGAGCTCTAGAGTAATTTGTCGCCTCCGATGTCAAGAAGCCGGTCATACACATAGCCCTTCCTAACGCCAGCTACAGCCAGGATCTAAGGGTGTGTTTGGTAGGAGGGAAAAGTGGGAGGAAGTAAAATAGACGAGGGAAAAGTGAAGGAAAAAGATTCATTTTCTCTTGTTTGGTATGGAAAGAAAATAGAAAGGAAAAAAAAGTGGAGGAATTACTTTTTTCTCATAACATAAGAAATACAATCCCCAAAAAAAGTGGGAGAAAAAGTGAAAGTTTGTATTAATTAACAATTATACCCCCATATGAATGTATTATTTAAAAATTATTTATGAAGTCAAATGGTAAATAAGTGTTTTTAGTTGAGGGTAGAATTGGTAAACCCTATATTTTTTACTTTCTTTCCTTCCACTTTTTCTTTCATACCAAACAAAGGAAAATGCATCTCTTATCTTTTCCATCCTTGTTACCAAACACAAAGGAACGAAATGATATTTCCTTTCCATATGGAAGAAAAATGTATCATTTATCTTTTTCCTTCCTTCCACTTTTCCATCCTTCCTACCAAACACAGCCTAAAACTTGTTGGTATCAATAAACTATGATGTGGCTGTTTGTGCTTTTGAGCACACACACAAAATGGCAAAAGCTCAAATTCCACTCCTTTAGTCCCACATCGGCTAAGGAGTTGGAATTGCTTGTGTATAAATTGTTTCACCTCCTTTTGCTCCATTGTAGTATTATGGGGGAGCCCCACACATGCGCACCGCCTCCGCCGCCCGGCCCAGCTCGGGTGCGTGCCCACATTCAATAAATTGTTTATTGTATCTTAATTTTCATATTTCTTGTATTTGGATTTCATAACCTAGGTTTGATCACATTCAACAGATATGTCATGGTAGAAAACCTATCAATGACCAAATTCATGAATTCCAATAACACCTTAGACAATTTCAAGCCAAGGAAACATTCTTTTCTACTGAGCCTAAAATAAGATGCTTGATAGAAAAACTCCCCCCTTCTTGGTCTAATGTGACAAAGGATCTCCTCCATCTACAAGGAACATTTTTATGGTGGCCCATACAGGTAAACCTTGTAGAAAGTCATGATAAATCCAAGACTAACCACCATCTCAAATCTAAAAAAACTCCTTAAGAAAGAAGCAGAGTTTTCAACCAAATCACCAAAACCCTCATCACCAGCAACCTCAGAAACCTAGAAACTTTGGTCAGACTCAGGATTAAGAAAAATTTTGTTTTGTGTGTGGTAAAACAAACCATACGGCCATCAACTGCTTCCATAGGAAGAAAGAACCTGTCAAGACCTCCTTCAAAGAAGAAGGCAAGCCAGAGGCTAACATGATTCTGAATGGGTCTTCTACCTCCTTCAGGTCTGTAACCTATCCACCTGTAGTTAATATTTCTTATCAATCTGATGATTGGTGGTTGGATTCCGGAGCTAATGTTCACATTTCGTTTGATCGCTCTTGTTTTTCTAACTATCAAAAATCAGGTGGAGGAGGCGTGACCCTAGGAGATGGCTCAACGGCACTGATTATAGGAAGGGAACAATAGATCTGAAGATGACATCAGAGAAAATTCTACCTCTCCATGATGTGCTTCATGTGCCGTCGGTTAGGAGAAATCTAGTTAGTAGATCTCTACTTGTAGCCTCAGGATACAAGATTGTAATGAAGGCTAATAAAATAGTTTTTTCTAAGAATGAACTTTTTGTGGAAAAAGAATTTGTAAAAGATGGACTCTTTATTTTGAGTACTATGAATAAAATTTTAAATCCTTCTTTGGTTGTTGCTAATATTGAATCCTCAAATGTTTGGCACGGCAGACTAGGTCATGTGAATTTAGGATCTATTAGAAGAATGATGAACTTAGATCTTATTCCTAAGACTTTTATAGATGATAAACACAAATGTGAGATTTGTGTTCAAGCCAAACACACTATATTACCTTTTATATCTGTCCATAGGGATTCCAAACTCCTATAACTTATCCATAGTGACGTTTGTGATTCCAATAGGATTTTAACCCGAGATGATAGAAAATACTGTCACTTTTATAGATGACCATTCAAAGTATTGTTACACCTACCTTATTAAGACCAAAGATGAAGTTCTAAACAAATTCAAGGTCTATAAGTCTGAAGTTGAGAACCAGTTAGATAGAAAGATTAAGATTCTTAGATCAGATCGTAGTGGAGAGTATACCTCAAATGAAATTACTAACTTCTGTGAAGAGCATAGAATTATTCATGAGATTACTGCTCCTTATTCACCACAGTCCAACGGAGTTGCTGAAAGGAAGAATCGCACTCTGTTAGGCATGATAAATGATATATTTCTCAGCTCAGGTGTCCTGATAATCTTTGGGGAGAAGCCTTATTGTCAGCATGTTATATCCTTAATAGGATATCCAGTAAAACTAATGATAAGACACCATATGAGTTATAGAAAGATCGAACCCCTAGGATTAATTACCTAAAAGTTTAGGGATGTCTAGCTAAGGTAGGGATTCCTAAACTCAAAAAGAGAAAGATTGGACCTAAGACTGTAGATGTTGTTTTCATAGGATATGCCCTAGATATTAATGCCAATAGATTTCTTTTAATCCATTCTGAAGTAAATAAAATCTCTAATAACACAATCATAGAAGCTAGAGATGCAGTTTACTTTGAGAATATATTTCCCTTTAAGGATAGAACTTCTTCAACTTCCTCCAACCCTTCTCTTACTCCATCTACTAGTTCTCAGGTTCAAATATCAAGTTCTCAACCAGAACAAAATATAGAACCTCGAAGGAGTAAAAGAGAAATGATTGAAAAGAATTTAGGAGAAGGATTCTTCACATTTTTTATAGAGGGTAATCCCTCAACTTATGAAGAAGCCATATCTTCTCATGATGCCCCTTTCTAGAAAGAAGCTATTAACAATTAGTACAACTCCATTATGGAGAACAATACTTTGTTCTTAGCAGACCTACCTTTAGGTAGTAAACCCATAGGTTGTAAGTGGATCTTCAAAAAGAAGCTTAGAGCCGATGGTACCATAAAGAAATACAAGGCTAGATTAGTAGCCAAAGGTTTTACCCAAAAAGAATGGATTAGACTATTTTGATACCTATTCACATGTAGCTAGGATCACTTCTATTAGAACCCTTCTAGCCTTAGCTTACATTCATGATATGCTGATCCATCAAATGGATGTAAAGACAATATTTCTAAATGGAAATTTAGAAGAAGAAATATATATGGAGCAACCTGAAGGTTTCATTGCTAAAGGTCAAGAAAAGAAGGTTTGTAGATTAGTAAAATCTCTTTATGGCCTAAAGCAAGCTCCCAAGCAATGGCACAATAAATTTGACAAAGTCATTTTAGAATTTTGTTTTGTGCCAAATGAATATGACAAATGTTTGTATTCTAAAAATACAAATGAAAGTTATGTCATCTTATACCTGTATGTTGATGATATCCTTATTCTAGGATCTTCACTGGAACTGATAAATAACACTAAAGATTATTTATCTAACCAGTTTGACATGAAAGACCTAGGTGAAGCAAACTTGATCTTAGGAATACAAGTGTCCAAATGCAAAGAGGGCTATACTCTATCCTTAGCACATTCAATTGAGAAAATGCTAAGAAAGTTTGAATATTTTGACAAAAAAATCTGCCCTTACTCCATATGACAGTAATGTTATTCTCAAGAAGAATGAAGGATCTCCTATAGAACAACATAGATATTCACAGATGATAGAGTCCCTTATGTACATAACAAATAGGACCAGACCTGATATTACATTTTCTATTGGAAGACTAAGTGGATATACTAGTAACCCAAACTAGTCATATTGGACTGCATTGGACAGAGTATTTAGATATTTTAAGGGAACTCTAGATTATAAACTTTATTATACTAGACATCCTGATATCATAGAAGGTTATTCAGATGCAAATTGGGTAACTGATTCACATAATGTGAAATCCACCACTGGATATATTTTTATCCTAGCAGGAGCTGCAATCTCCTGAGGATCATGCAAACAAACTATCATAGCAAGAAGTACAATGGACTCTGAAATAATAGCTTTTGACACTACCTATACATAAGACGAATGGCTTAGAAATCTTATCATACATATACCTGTTTCTGTTCATCATGTTCCTGCATTTTTTATAAACTGTGATAATAAATCTGTTATAGAACTACTAAAGTATGATTCTATGAATGCAAAGATGAACAGGCACCTGCATCTGCGCTTCAAGTCAATAAAGAGCCTATTAGGAAAATATGTGGTTTTTGACTATATAAAGTCAGAAAAGAACCTTGCAGACCACTTGACGAAGGGTCTGTCTAGGACATTGATCCTAGAATCATCGAGGGGGATGGGATTAAGTCCATAGTTTAGTCACCAACAGTGGCAACCCAACTGAGTCTGACTGGAGATCCCAAGAAGCTGGTTTAATGGGTAGGAATAAGCTGGACTAGGTGACTATTATGGAACACTGGTCATAAGATTAAATTCTCTTAAAATAAAATCCCAAGAGGCTGTACATGTGTATATTGATAGCCCATCCCTATGGTGACAGTGTTCCGGTGTGATATGGATAGGGTGAGTTTAAACTCTTAATAAGTTCAAGCATGATATGCAGGGTTGATTCATATCACCAACCCTTGATGACTTACCTATATGAGAGGTCGTGAAGGCCGCGACTATAGGACAGGACGATCCTAGACAACTCTCATGAATATATAAAAGTACACATGGCCAACCAAACACGCAACCCGATAGACCCAAGTACCTCTAGCGTACTATGTGTGCTATTTTCTAAATCTGGTTCAAGAAGACTGATTCAAGGCGTAGTCCATCAAGCTCTTCTTCAGACAAAGATAATAGTCACTACGTGAGATTCGAGGCTATAGTCTATCTCATTTACACATAGTATACAACTGCCCAAAAATTCTCTTATTCTTCTCTTATTCTCTTTCCTTCTATTACTTTGGAACTTGACCTTTTGGGTGGGGGGATTGTTGGCTGTGTGTGCTTTTGAGCACACACAAAATGGCAAAAGCTCAAATTCCACTCATTTAGTCCCACATCGGCTAGGGAGTTGGAATTGCTTGTGTATAAATTGTTTCACCTCCTTTTGCTCCATTGTAGTATTGTGTGGGAGCCCTATGGGCCACACGCATGCGCCACCGCCATCGCCTGGCCCGACTCGGCTCGGTTCGGTTTGACGTACGTAACGAGTGTGGGTACGTGCCCACATCTGCGGGCGTCGAATGTCGATTTAATTTTCTCTTCGGGTTCGGGCTGAGTCCCTAAAAATCTTTTTGCTCCTTAATTTTTTGACCATTTTAAATCCATCAATATTCTAAACGTTGGACATTTAATCCGAACGTTATAGACATGTTTTTTGTGTGTCATTTACAGCCCCATTACGTCAGCCTTTAGTTATAATTTTTGAGGCCTATATATCAGCTTCTTTTTCATTCACTAAGAGCACAGAACCAATTTCCTTACGAAAACTCTCTAAAATTCTTCTTTCTTTCCAATCGCTGCTGTTCGTCGTCTTTTGCTCTGGGCAGAGCTAAGTCAAGGGTCAATCTCTCTGCGTCGTGTGCGGCAAGGAGATTTCGGTAGAGCAGAAATTTTACCACTAGGAGCTTTCGGATAAAATCTGCACATAGACTCGGATTAACTCTTAGGGCAGTGCTACGTGTGCGACTTCCCCGGAGGCCGGTAACAATTTAATATTTTATTTTTGTTGCAAATTTTTAAAAGGAAGAAATTGAAGAAATTCTAATATATGAATGGTTGATGTCACATTTGTTCCTAGATTTCATATTTTTTATTTTTTTGGTATTTAATTTTTTTGTCATAATTAATTCATGTTATATGTTGTATTTTTCGTATTTTATTGTATCTTAATTTTCATATTTCTTGTATTTGGATTTCATAACCTAGGTTTGATCATATTCTGGACTTAGTTTCAGTCTAGGGTTAGTTCTGTATCTCAATGGCGTATCTTGAGTTATGCACACTCAAGAAAAGGGTATTGTAGCTGAAAAAAAACTACTAGATGTGATTGTGACAACCAACTATGGTTATGAGTTATGACTATCTTTTAGAGAAATGATGGTTATTTGTAGTGGCGTAGCCACATGGAGTCGAGGGGGCACGGCTGCGCCCCCTCAATTTTGAGTTTTTGTTTATATTTTTGTATGTGAATTATTTATAATTTTATTATGGGCAAAAAAAACTATCATGATGTTACAACAACATTGCAATGTCAGATCGGTGAAATAATATATTTAGGGAACAATAGAACATCAACTAATCATAAAAGTATAATTTCAAGAACATGTCTATGAACAAAATTTTAAAGTCTACGGAAGCTTCTAAATATGTTATTTTTTAAGATTTACCTTAGTAGCACATAGAACAAAAAGGAAATTAGTAAAGCAGTATATACATCACTAAAAAATGATGTTCATAAGATATATTTCTATATTGACAACACTCAACAATTTATCACCATCTTTATATATATAAAACATTTTTTATCACACTTTTATATATATAATGTGATTGCCTCCTAACTCACTTACAAAGAAAAAGATGTCATTAGGAATAGAAATTTTTTCGAAATTGTCCGATGGAGACCTTTTTTCTTTGGGGACGCGTTTGGTGTTTTAAAATGGGGACATGGACGGGGATGTGGGTGCGTACACATTAAGTGCGCCGATACGCACGTGTGGCCCACATGATTAATCTATAGCAACTCACAAGTGAGTAAGTGATAGAAACTAATATAAAGACGAATACGAGAACTCCTAGTCAACGTGGGACTAAAGGAGAACTTGATTTTTTCAATGAGAAGAATACAACAAATATATGATATTTTTGAAACTATAAATATATTTATTACAAAAATTTAATAGTAATTGTCACGCCCTCTAGACGAAAATTCTGGCTACGCCACTGATTATATATATTGTAACCAATAGTGTTTGTATATAAACATAACAACACATCCATTCTAGAATTGCTTCCTCTTTTAATAACAAAGACTTATCTCTCTTCTCTATCTCATTCTTCTTTAAGAGTTCTCGACAAACTCCTCACAAGTTATGTCACTCCTCATTCTCGGTATACGTATTTTTTTACATTATTTCTGTATATGGTATCTATCACTCCCCGTTCCCAGAATACGTATTTTAATACGTGTACTGCTTGAATGTATTTATTTAATATTTATCATGCATTTGTTCTGTATTTAATTCCTTTAATTTTAGGCTAATTATTTTTCGGTATTTTATTTTCTACTTTTCCTTAGCTCTTGGTTTATTTTGTTCATGTTGAACCAACTTGGTTTAGCTTGGTTCATCATAATAAAGGATGGATGGCTTAGATTATATAGGAAGGAATGGGTGGTGAAGATTAACTTGGGCTAGATATTTATACCCCTTTTCTTTCTCTCTCTCTCTCTCCTCACAAACTCTCATTTCTCTTCCTCCACCAAAAGCCCTAACCCCTTTGTAGAGGCAAGTACACCTTGCACAACATGAGAGATTTCATGCATCCCCATTTATTTTTAGTCTATATTGTTCTTCTCCTCTTCCTCTACAAGTTTAGGTCTTGAAGTTTTTGATTTCCATGGATGGTGGTGTGTAGATCTAAGTTTTTAAGTTTCGGTTTTATGGTTTTTGTGATTTTAATCTATCAAACTTTGTTGTTTTCAAAAACAAGTTGTTCCATGTTGTAGAGAATTTAATTCTAGTCAATTTTGACCTTTATTTCGCCCAAAACCGAGTCCGGTAGCCCAAGTTATGGCCTTTGGAAGTTCTTGGAACTCCATGGCCGGAGCTTGCTGGCGCAGCAGTCCATGCGGCACATGCATTCAATGCGGCACATGCAGCCCATGCGGTACATGCAGTCCATACGGCACATGCAGCCCATACGGCACATGCAGTCCATGCGGCACATGCAGCCCATGCGGCACATGCAGTCCATGCGGCACATACAGCCCATGTGGCACATACAGTCCATGTGGCACATGCAGCCCATGCGGCACATACAGCCCATACGGCACATGCAGTCCATACGGTACATGCAGTCCATAAGGCACATGCAGCCCATGTGGTACATGCAGTCCATACGACACATACAGTCCATGCGGCACATGCAGTCCATGTGGC
Organism: Iris pallida; assembly: GCA_029216955.1. Taxonomy (NCBI): domain Eukaryota; kingdom Viridiplantae; phylum Streptophyta; class Magnoliopsida; order Asparagales; family Iridaceae; genus Iris; species Iris pallida. Next base: position 29,674,334 of record JANAVB010027598.1, read on the forward strand.
ACATGCAGTCCAAACGGCACGTGTAGTCCATGCGGCCACATATAGTCCATGCGGCAAATGCAGTCCATGTGGCACATGCCACTTGTTGCATGTTAATATTTTAATACATATTATTGTATGGAGTGTGTCCTGTGTCTTGATTGGTTTGTGGATACCCAGTATGACTGGAACTTAACCCTGAGAGTTATAGACTCGACCATACTAAATACTTGTTTGACTTTCATGCCTTGTCACGAATTGACATTGATTGTTACTTTCGACTAATGATTGATCATGTGTTCCTAGTTGGAACTAAAAGACTGGCTAGTCGTCTTATTGAATTGAATGAGACACGTTCATATATTAACCATGAACCATTCCAATCTACTAGCCGATCCCGAACATTGGCATATGGATACGTACAGACTTCAACTTATTTTCTACAAAAGCAGCATGTGTACCTTACAGTCAAGACATGATTATTCCGTGGCTGGGTTTGCTTATTGCATTACGCTATGTAAGACCTACAACCTAACCGCACATGCATCGTTGTAGAGTTATGCATATCGTACTCTATACGGAAGTACTTATTCTGAATGACCATGATCCACGGTATGAGATTTCAATTAACATAGGGACTATTAAGTTAAATAAAATAACTATTGCATGGAGAGAATGGATTCCCGAGTTCTTACATAGCAGCCATCTCGGGACAATTAGTGCCCCGACATGCCGGCTGGTTCCCACAGACACTACAAACCTGCCACACGGGCAGGGAGTGGTATCTGTTTATATTTTTTACATATTGATGACGGGCGTCCTGCTGGGACACGTCTAATTCATGATTGGCACAATTGATTATTGGATAGACTAGCCTTGCTTGTACATTGTAAGAATTGAGGAATCTCTTATTGCATATTTCCAGGACAACTTGGAACTTATAGTTAGCAAGCCGTAGTAGTTGTACTACCGTTTAAATTGGTTTGTTTGTGTACTATACCTACTCTGTTAACTACTGAGATGAGCAGAATGTCAGGATATGACGGATCAACTTTTATCCTTGTTTGGTTGGAAAGTTGGCTTGAAGTATCGTGATGTTGTGTGAATTCCAGTAGCAAGCAGAGACATTATTTATCATATTATTAACCGTTATCAATGGTTCTAATTCTTCATGTCGTGCTTCCTTTATGGTACTTGCTATTTGAGGTCTAACCTCTCTGGTTTTGCATGGCCAGATTTAGAGCCAGCTCCCGAGGACTCAGCTTACTTCCACATCCAAGATGGTCAATACTAGAGGGATGATCGCAGGAGGACACGAGTGGGTTCCTTGCTTCCCTGCTCGTTTTGCTACTTACTTTACTTTTTGTCGCTTAGCACCGACATGTTAGTCGGACTGTCTTGCAATTACTTTTACATAATTGTAACTAAGTCAGACTGCAGCTGATAACGATTGTGTATACCTTGTTATATCATCTGGCTATATTTTGTAAAGCCAGATCTCAAGAACATTTTGACTGAGCGTTTGGGACGTCGTACTGCTCATTCTTACATATTTTCTACTTACTGCTTTTCATTGAATGATTGGGACAATAGATGTTGAGTAACCTAGTGAGGTACTTTCATGTAGTATGCACCCCCTCGTCTTTTAGATAGCATTGATCGTATTATACGGTATTTATCTACCCGTAATACGTAGCTGGCTGAGTCATTCCCCCGCTCTCCGGTATTCTGGTTCTGGGTATGACAAGGTCTTAGTGGTGGCCCATGCAGGTCTGATTTCAGACTTATGGGGTGTTTTAATTTATAGGAAGTCTCAATCACATATGTTTCTCCTTGATCTCATGATTCGTTACTCTTGACCCTAGCTTGACATTCCGGTATCCTTTGACTTCATTGATCTTTTCTGTCCGATCATTTGATTGCTCTCTTATCCCTTTTCTTAGGGGCACCTCATCCGCATCTGTCAGAGCTGGACAACAACAACAAGGGCAACACGAACAACATGACCATGTTGGTCAGCAACAAAGGCCAGTACTACCTCAAGAAAACATCCAAGAAGAGGTGATAGTGGAACTAACAGCTGGACCGCAGTATCCGGAGGTTCCAACACCACCAACAGTTTTGCCTACCCCTATGGCAGTAGACACACCAGCCCTTCTAGAAATTATAAGAAGGATGATGGCTACTCAGCAACATCAGATGTTGGCCCAACAACACATGCACACTGAGCTGCAAGAGCAGAATGTATTGCTCAACCAAGGATTGCAAACGACTTTGGAAAGAGGAGTGAGGACTGATTCAGGGGCGTCAACCAGGTTCTGCAAGTACAACCCCCGTCGTTTCGAGGGCACGAAAGATGTCATTTCAGCAGATGCATGGCTTAAAGACATCGAGGCTATTCTGACAGCGGCTAAGGTACCGACGAAAGAATGTGTGGATCAAGTGAAGCTGTTACTTCAGGACCTCGTACGTGATTGGTGGGAATCAGAAGAAGTGGGCATCAGACGTCCTATAGCTTGGGATGATTTTACTACGAGGTTCAAGACGAAGTACTATGGAGTTGTGGCACAGTTCGAGCTACAACAGAAGTTTATTAACCTCAAGCAGGTTGGCAAGACAGTTGATGCTTATGTAGCAGAGTTCTGCAGACTGAGTAGGTTCGCCCCGGAGATGGTAGCAACGGAGAGCCAGAGGGCTATGAGATTTTAGCAAGGGTTCCATCTTGAACTCTTACAATTGATAGAGGGGCACAACTACCAGACTTTCGATGATGTATTAACGGCAACCCGAAGGCATGAGATCATAATCCAGAGGATCACATCAAGGACTGGAGGTCAGAAGAGATCTCACAATCAGATTAAAGGAGGAGGGGGAGTAGCACCCCGAATAATAGCACAATCTCCTGGCATTCGTGTTCACGATGTGGCGATACGAGGGCCAACACCACCAACAAGACCACAGCAGCAGCAGAGGAAGAACCAGCAACCCCAAGCGGGCTGTACCTATTGTGGGAAGGCAGGGCACACTAGGGGTGTGTGTCGGGCATTGAACGGACAGTGTTTGATATGTGGAAGTCCAGATCATCAGGTTTCCACCTGTCCCATGAATTCGAGGTCAGGAGGACCAGTACAACAATTTCCTGTGCTGCCAGCACCAGGGGCAGGCCAGTATCAAGGACCAGCGGTAGCAGTGAGACCGTTGGAACAACGCCTGTTGATGTCACAGGCTCATATGTTTTGGCAGCATGACCGCCGATGCAGCAGCAACAACAAAGACCACCAGCATCACCAAGGCAGGGGCCAACAGCAACACCAGGCTAGGCCGTAGCATAGGAACCAACAAGAAGGCCTAGGGCAGGCATTCAATCTGTCCTTGGAAGAGGTATTGGCATCGGAAGATGTTGTGGCAGGTAACATTCTCGTCGCCTCATATCCCGCAGTAGCATTGTTTGATTCGGGAGCATCACACTCATTTATATCTGCACAATTTGTGACACGACTAGGAATAGAATTCGAGGCATTTCCTGGGAGGTTGAATATACTCACTAGTAATGGGCTCGTAGGAGTTAGTAGAGTTATTCTAGAGTGTAGAGTTGTAGTTTGCGGGCGCTCCTTACCCGTCAGGTTGATAGAATTTCTTGTTGGTAATTTCGACGTTATCTTAGACATGGACTGGCTGAAAGACAGTCATACGACAATAGATTATCGTACAGGGAGTGTATCTTTTAATATTCCAGGCATAAAGCGGTTTACCTTAGTCAGATCAGAGACATACCAACATAAATAAAGAGTAGTGACGGTAATGGAAGAAGTTCAAGCCCCAAAGGTAGTTGAAGAGTTTCTTGATGTATTTCCCGAAGAACTTCCAGGTCTACCACCGGTTAGGGATATTGAGTTCAGTAAAGAGTTGGCACCTGGAACTAAATCGATATCAGATCGAGTTTACAGAATGGCAGATTCAGAGCAGGCCAAGGTGTATCACTACATAGAGGAACTGAAGGCAAAAAAGTTCATTCGAGTTAGCGAATCACCATGGACAGCACCAGTCGTACTTGTAGGAAAGAAGGATGGGTCATCAAGATTGTGCATTGACTATAGAAAGCTCAACGTGGCAACAGTAAAGAACAAGTACCCACTACCAAGGATCGACGACTTGTTTGATCAGTTGAGCAGAGCAAGGGTTTTCTCCAAGATAGATCTTCGATCAGGATATCATCAAGTTAGAGTTCGAAAAGAGGATATTCTTAAGACGACATTCAGGTCAAAGTACGGGCATTACGAATTCTTAGTAATACCGTTTGGTTTGACCAATGCTCCAACAATATTTATGGATTTGATGAACCGCATCTTTATGTCGTACTTAGATCAATTCGTCGTTGTGTTCCTTGACGACATTCTCGTATACTCAGCTAGTGAAGAAGAGCATGAAGATCACCTCAAAAAAGTGTTACATGTTCTGAGAGAGAACCAGTTGTACGCCAAGCTTAGCAAGTGTGAGTTTTGGACGGATCGTATTTCATTCTTGGGGCACATCATATTAGGTGCTGGAGTAGCAGTGGATCCCAAGAAAATAGAAGCAGTAGAAAGTTGGCCAATGTCTAAGACCGTAGCAGATGTACGAAGTTTCTTGGGATTGGCAGGATATTACAGAAGGTTCGTATCAGACTTTGCAAGACTCTCAGCACCCATGACCCACTTGACACGAAAGAATGTGCCATTCGTTTGGTCGGCAGAGTGTCAGGCATCATTTAAGAATTTGAAGCAGAAGTTGATCATGGCACCTATTCTTACATTACCGGTTGGACCCGGAGGTTTTACTGTATATTGTGATACGTCAGAAAAGGGACTCGGGTGTGTCCTAATGTAACATGAGAAGGTGATAGCGTATGCATATAGGCAACTTCGAGACTATGAGAAGAATTATCCAACTCATGACTTAGAGTTGGCAGCAGTAGTATTGCTTTGAAGCTATGAAGGCATTACTTGTACGGTGATCGAGTGGACATGTACACAGACCACAAGAGTCTGAAGTATATATTTACTCAGAAAAAACTGAACATGAGACAGAGAAGATGGTTAGAGTTGATCAAGGATTACGACGTAGAGCTTCAGTATCATCCAGGCAAGGCTAATGTGGTAGCAGACGCTCTTAGCAGGAGAGGCGGCACATTTGTATTGACATCACAAAAACACATTTTAGAAGATCTTCAAGAGATGGGCATCGAGGTTATACTTTCTAGTGATATAGGAATTCTGGCAAGTCTACGAGTTCAATCCGACTTGGTAGACAGGATCAAGGCAGCTCAGGTACGAGACCCAAGGATTCAGAAACTTAGGACAGAATATGAGTCAGGACTCAGAAAGGAGATGAAAATTCATGAAGATGGTACACTTAGATTTGGATCACGTCTATGTGTGCCAAGTGGAGATATCAGACAGGAGGTTATGGCAGAAGCGCACAGTTCTCAATATTCTATACACCCTGGAGGAACCAAAATGTACAAAGATATCAAGCAGCACTTCTGGTGGAACAAAATAAAGAGAAAGATAGCTAGATTTGTTTCCCATTGCTTAATATGTCAGCAAGTGAAGGCAGAACAACATAGGCCAGCTGGATTATTACAACCGCTTCCTATTCCGGAATGGAAGTGGAAGCATATCACAATGCACTTTGTGACCGTTTACCGAGATCACCAAGTGGTAAGGATGCTATTTGGGTGATAGTGGATCGGCTTACGAAGGTGGCACATTTTTTTCCTTTTAGAGTAGGACAATCTACAGAAAAGTTGGCAGAGTTGTATATACAGCAGATAGTCAAGCAGCATGGGGTCCCTGTCAGTATTATATCAGATAGAGATACCCATTTTACATCACATTTCTGAAAGAGTTTACATCATAGCCTGGGTACCAAGTTAAGATTTAGTACGGTTTACCACCCACAGACGGACGGGCAATCAGAAAGAACAATTCAGACTTTAGAAGATATGTTATGAGCTTGCACCCTAGATTTTGGAGGGGTCTTGGGAGAGTCACATGAACTTAGTCAAATTTTATATAACAACAGTTATCAAGCCAGTATCCAGATAGCGCCATTCGAAGCACTATAAGGTAAGAAGTGTAGATCGCCACTGGCATGGGATGATATCGGAAAAAGGAAGATGGTAGGCCCAGAGATGATTGTTCAGACGGTTGAAGTGGTTAAGGAGATTAGAGAGCGACTTCGAATTGCGTAAGATCGGCATCGTCAAGCATCGTAGGCCGCTAGAATTTTCTGTTGGGGACCACGTGTTCTTGCGGATCTTACCTACTCGTAGGGTCATTAGATTTGGCGTTCGCAGGAAGTTGAGTCCGCGATACGTGGGCTCATTTGCTATCCTCGATAGGGTAGGCGATGTTGCTTATCGTTTCTCCCTTCCACCTTCATTACGAGAGGTGCATGATGTGTTTCATGTATTTCAGTTGCGTAGGTATGTATCAGACCCAAGCCATATCCTCGATCATTGAGCTGGTTGTTGGTACCAACCTGTCTTACGAGGAACAGCCTGTGTCTATTTTGGACCGAAGGAAGAAGATACTCAAGAACCGAACAATAAGCCTTGTCCGTGTTGCTTGGGGTCATCACTCCTTAGGAGAGTCAACATAGAAACGTGTGGATGATATCCGATCACGGTATCCACACCTATTTGACTCACAAGGTATATTTCTTTTCGTGTACCTTAATTGTCTTGATTCTTCATGCTTATCATCCTATGAGTAGAAATTGCTTGATGTCGTAGGTTGATAAATATAGATATATTATTTGTTATTGATATTGTAAGATGACTGCTTGTTCGCTAAAATTTCTTGTACTTGGATTAGTCTAGCTCTGATTTTCTAGCCTGCTTGGATTTGAAATTCCGAGGACGAAATTTTTCTAAGGAGGGTAGAGATGTCACTTCCCGTTTTCAGAATACGTATTTTAATACGTGTACGGCTTGAATATATTTATTTAATATTTATCATACATTTGTTCTGTATTTAATTCCTTTAATTTCATGCTAATTATTTTTCCGTATTTTATTTTCTGCTTTTTTCTTAGCTCTTGGTTTATTTGTTCATGTTGAACCAACTTGGTTTAGCTTGGTTCATCATGATAAAGGATGGATGGCTTAGATTATATAGGAAGGAATGGGTGGTGGAGATTAACTTGGGCTAGATATTTATACCCCTTTTCTTTCTCTCTCTCCTCACAAACTCCTATTTCTCTTCCTCCACCAAAAGCCCTAACCCCTTTGGAGAGGCAAGTACACCTTGCACACCATGAGGGATTTCTTGTATCTCCATTTATTTTTAGTCTATATTGTTCTTCTCCTCTTCATCTACAAGTTTAGGTCTTGAAGTTTTTGATTTCCATGGATGGTGGTGTGTAGATCTAAGTTTTTAAGTTTCAGTTTTATGGAATTTTGTGCATTTAATCTATCAAACTTTGTTGTTTTCAAAAACAAGTTGTTCCATGTTGCAGAGAATTCAATTCTAGTCAATTTTAACCTTTATTTTGCCCAAAACCGAGTCCGGTAGCCCAAGTTATGGCCTTTGGAAGTTCTTGGAACTCCATGGTCGGAGCTTGCTGGTGTAGCAGTCCATGCGGCACATGCAGTCCATGCGGCACATACAGCCCATGCAGCACATACAGCCCATGCGGCACATGCAGTCCATGCGGCACATGCAGCCCATGCGGCACATGCAGCCCATGCAGCGCATGCAGTCCATGCAGCCCATACGACACATGCAGTCCATGCGGCACATGCAGCCCATGCGGCACATGCAGCCCATGCTGCACATGTAACCCATACGGCACATGCAGGCCATGCGGTACATGCAGCCCACGCGACACATTCAGCCCAGCGGCACATTCAGCCCACACGGCACATGCAGCCCATAAGGCACATGCAGTCCATGCGGCGCATACAGTACATGCGACACATGCAGTCCATGCGGCACATGTAGTACATGCGACACATGTAGTACATACGGCACATGCAGCCCATGCGGCACATGCAGCCTATGCGGCACATGTAGTCTATACAGCACATGCAGCCCATGCGACACATGCAGTCCATACGGCACATGCAGCCTATGTGGCACATGCAGTCCATACGGCACGTGTAGTCCATGTAGCCACATGCAGTCCATGCGGCAAATGCAGTCCATGTGGCATATGCTACTTGTTGCATGTTAATATTTTAATACATATTGTTGTGGAGTGTGTCCTGTGTCTTGATTAGTTTATGGATACCCAGTATGACTGGAACTTAACTCTGAGAGTTATAGACTCGACCATACTAAATACTAGTTTGACTTTCATGCCTTGTCATGAATTGACATTGATTGTTACTTCGACTAATAATTGATCATGTGTTCCTAGTTAGAACTAAAAGACTGGCTAGTCGTCTTATTGAATTGAATGGGACACGTTCATATATTAACCATGAACCATTACAATCGACTAGCCGATCCCGAATATTGGCATATGGACACGTGCAGACTTTAACTTATTTTCTACAAAAGTAGCATGTGTACCTTACAGTCAAGGCATGATTATTCCATGGCTAGGTTTGCTTATGTATTACGCTATGTAAGACCTACAACCTAACCGCACGGGCATCGTTGTAGAGTTATGCATATCGTACTCTATATGAAAGTACTCATTTTGAATGACTATGATACACGACATGAGATTTCAATTAACATGGGGACTATTAAGTTAAATAAATAACTATTGCATAGAGAGAATGGATTTCCGAGTTCTTACATGGCAGCCATTTCGGGACAATTAGTGTCCCAACATGCCGACTGGTTCCCACAGACACTGCAAACCTGCCACATGGACAGGGAGTGGTATCTGTTTATATTTTTCTATATATTAATGACGGGTGTCCCGCTGGGACACGTCTAATTCATGATTGACGCAATTGATTATTGGGTAGACTAGCCTTGCTTGTGTAATGTCCCGCTCCGCACGGTACATTATGATGAGTCGTTGACTCGAAGAGTTGCGTTGACCCGATAAAGTTTCGATGCGAATCGATGCAAGAGTTACGTTGGCTTAAGGTAAACCTTAAGTCGATTGGAATCTATGAATTGAATCGATGCAAAAGATAAGTCCCGTTTGAGCAAGTGCTGATTTTAGTTGATCTGGTATACAGGCTATGCTTTTACGCTGGACGATAAGAGGTCGGCATTTTGCCTTATTCAGTAAAGTGTCTGCGAAACCAAAACGTCGCCCTGCGACGGAGTATGGCATGGGCACGATAGGCCAAATCCATCGAAGAGTTCAAAGGAATGGCTAAGTCAGAAGAGTTAGCTATGCAACCAAGTTATGGAATCGAGCCGCATCAGCTCGGCAAAACGACAAGGCGTATCGACTTAAGGTGGGCGACTTCTTGACTCTTTCTCCCTATTTCTCCACGTATAAAAATATATCCTTGTATGCGTAAGTGGCTATCAAGTTAGCGAGCGTAGCTCGGCGATTAAGTGTCTTAGTATGTGTCGAATATTAAGATAGAACATTGAACAATTGAAGCGACGTGCATCAATGTACGGGTCGCGGTAGGGCGGTGATGGTAGAACATTGAAAGACAATATCGGAATGTGCATCACGTGCACGACTCCGAGAACATTGAACACTAGGCCTAGAATATTAATTATGGCGCTGAGCGTGCCCTCGTACACGAAAGCTATAAAATGACTAAGTAGCTACGGAACTGTTGTTATGCAAATAACCTATGAATGGAACGCGTCGAGTATAAGCACGAGAAGTCTAAGCCGTTGGGCGTCATGCATTAATACGGACGTGTTGGGGCATAATGTCGACGGAAATCGAGATAAAGATGGTGGATTATGTTATGGAACAAGATTATGTTTATGGACGTGAGATTGGTTGGAATGTTATGACTTGTTTGCTATGACGTGTATTGCATGGTCAATGGACTCGGATGACCCGTGCACGGGTACGACTTCCCTCGGACGGTTACGACCGGGACACCGGGACGGTTCGGCCTATGGGAATTATGTATGGTATTTATGGTGCTGTAGCTCCCCTCCCCGAAATTTTAAAATATTTTTATTTATTTGATTTGATTTAAGTGTATTTTTAGAATTTTGTAAATAAATATTTAGTTAATTATTACGGTAGATGATTTTTAATCATGATAAAATTTGGAGTACAAGGTGACTAGGAATCATAGCACGGATAATGCATTGACGTACTTTGACTAGTGTTTAGCCATGGTAAGGGAATGCCAAGCCATAGTGATATCCTAACTAAGAAAACCAGGCAAAGTTGTGACATGACCATTATGAATAATTTAATTATTCATTATTATTGTTATTTGACGTTTAGGAGACCCGGTTGTACCAAACCAGTCAAACTGGACCCGAACCAAATCCCAACCTATGTAGGCATGCAGTGGAACCAGGGACGGCCATGTAGACATTTTATGTGAGTACAAATATTTTATTTATTTTAGGACTTGGCAAATACTTTCTAAATATATAATAGTTTATTTAAATGTTGTTTTAGAATAATCGTACGAATTTCTGGAGCCAAATAAATGGTGTGTTGATGAGTTCACGAGAATATTATTGGTTTAAGTACAGTATTATAAGGGTTTATTATTACTAATGTTAATATCGTGGTTATTAAATAAATAAATAAATTATTATTAATAGTATATTATTTTACCCTTATATATATCTAACATAGATATATATATATATATATATCTATATATATATATATATATATATAATATATATATATTATATATATAAATCTGTGTATATATATATATATATAATATATATATAGATATATATATATATATAAAATATCTATATATTAATATATATTTTATATGTGGGTATATATATGTATATATATGTACAAAAGTATTACGTAAATATATATTATATATAAAATATATCATATATTTATGTATTGTGAGTATGAGTATATGTATATATATATATATAAATATATACGAGTGTACATGTGAATGTGTGTGTACATTGTATGTATATATAGAAATAATTATATGTGTGTGTATGTGTATATAGGAATATAAATAGATAAATATCAATTAATTGATAAACAAACCCCAATCCAGCCCATAGAGGCAGGAGCAGCAAGCCCATTCCCATGCCAACCGAGCCCCCACAGGCCCTGAGTCATGCGAACTCGAGTACATCCCGAGCGGATATAACCCTCGGCTTTAATACGAGAGATCGAGATTTTTGCTCGAAAACCCTAACTCTAAGAGAGCGCCCGCCGACACCCACCTGGACGCACCCCCACGCGTGCGCCGGCCACCCTGCCGCCGCCGTGGTGGCCGAACACGCCGGAAGCGCGCGGGTGATGACAATAGCAACGACAGCAGTTGCAGCCGAGGAGGGCCGCTTCGCGACGCGTTTTCGTGACGCACGGCTGATCGTTTAACGATCCACAACTTCAGGTACGCACGCAATATATACACCTTCAAACCCATTAGATAAGTTGGAATGGAAACGAGTAGGAATCGACCTAAAAATTGACGCAAAGTCGACGAAAACCAGCCTAAAACAGAGCCTTAACTCAGCCCAAAACCCCGACTTGGAAGGCTGATTTCGGCCAACCTACTGACAGTTCCTCAGAACCAACTTATGCCAGTCATCGACAACCTATACATGATCAAAACCCCAGTTGTAGTTCGTATATTCGTTAACTCGCGAAGAAAACAATGGGTAAAGATCGAAAAAAACCTATTTTAAAACTGTCTAAAAATCTAGAAATGTTCCACACAACGTGTGTTCCACCATTCCGGGCGACGTGGTCGCGAACCGAATGCATCGAAAGCTGCGTAACGGCTTCATGGTCTTGTGGGCTTTGACGGAATTCAAATTGTCGCGTGTGCGCGACGAATTTGATACATATCCGTCGAAACTTCCCGTATCGTGCACTTTACAAATTTCTCACTTTGTGCACGTTCGTCAGATCGAGACGAAACTTGCGCCAACAGGACCGTATTTTTCTGGTCCTGCATGCCAAGTTTGGTCCAATTCTGAGATAGTTAATAAAATCACCGTTTTGCGGGCCCCACGGTCCCACTCAACGGACGTTTTGTGCATGGCCTGCCGGAATCCAACTTTGGACATACGGTTGGGTTCGTATCGAAAAACTGGATCCGTAGACTATAGTTTGACGACTTTAGAGACCATTGACTCTGGCACGCTTTTCGGTGTAAAGGGTCCAACGGCGGATATCGTTTTTGCCCGAATCACCGTTTTGCCCCTGTGTCCAGAATTGGACTAAGGACAGGCAATCCTAGCTAATTTGACTATTCTGAGAATGTTGGTACTGTTTATTTCAGCATCTGGAGACTTCTGCATGTGTTGATTGATTGTGGCTCATTGAGTGGTATATTATTATTGGTTTCTCCAGCTAAGGACCTCAGGCAAGTACACTTTCTGATTGCTTTCCGATTCATAGTAGTCTTTTCATTTCATATCTATACATATATCTTGCTGCTTGTTGACACGCTCTCCACACGGAGTAGTCGGGAGGGGAAATATCTTAGTAAACATGGGACTACCCAGAAATACCAATATGTCTATTCTTGAACGATAGCAGCTGCACACGACAGTGCAGTGAGCCGAATTTATCCCATAGCCGTTCACATGTCAAAACGGATATTCACACCACCTAGATAGATGTCTTTTATTAGTTTTTTTCCTTGTTTATTTCTCTATCGTGTATGTCATTAGTTATCTTCCAGTTTTTATCTCTCATATGTTATTTTCATGTCTTGTTAATTCTATGTTTTCGCATTGTCGTCGGTTTGTGTACTTGTCTATTCCTGACTGGAAACCAACATTTTTTTAGGTTTAGCCGCTATCACTCTTAGCACGGGGAAGACTTGGGTATGCTGAAGACAACCTAGAAATAGAAAGCAATTGTATCATTTTATTAATTATAAAATCTTGTATTTTCTTTAATTGTAAATGTTGTAGTAGTAATTTAGAAATGTGAATGAGCAGCAATGTTGTATTCGTGAGCATTTATTTCTTGCGGGCTTGACAGCGTTCTACCGCCGACTCTGCGGCGTAGGCTGGCTTGGACACGTCTCGTATCCGGAAAAGGGGTGTGGGTCATGACAAGTTTTGTGGTGGCTCATACAAGTCCGATTTCGCAAAAGATTGTTAACTCGTGATGGTACGTTAGTCGTACTATTGCGAGCCCGTGCCTAAGAAATGCTCATTCACAAATAGGATTAAAATGATTTAGGAGGACAACTAGGATAAGGGTCCCTTATTAAATTGACTAATCGGGTAGTTAAGGTTGTTAGATAGGCCATGCAATTTAGAAGTATTAAATTAGGTAGCTTGCTAGACCCCTATAGACACACTATTGCTTTTGATGTAATGATATGATCCAACGTGGGTATACTACTCACTTGATTAGTTAGACTTTTTTCCATAATTAAGGCTATAATCTCGATAACCTGTTCAGTTTCTTTTGCTCTATCTAGATATAAATTTCATATCATGAATTGGAATTGCCTGTTTTAAATTCTCTTTGCTGTAAGGATTAGTTTATAATTTTCGATTCTGCAATTCGTGTACGAATCTCGAGATAGATTGATTTGAGATTTTCCCTCAACCATTGAAATAATAAAATGATACTAGGGTGTTTGTATTTTTTGTCTTTAGTCATTTCCTTCATGTTAAATCTTTGTTTTAAGTGTTGTGACTGATAGAACAAATACCTACACTTTTTATTTTGGTCAACTAGTTTGAAACTCTAGCAGTTCCTTGAAGTCCTTAGGAATATAGTTAGAGTAATTAAATGACTGCGATGTAGACAGCAGCACACTGTCGCCAATTGTTTGAGAATGGATAGTGTAGGTTCACTGCAGCCAGCAGCGCACTGGCGGGGCACAACCACAGAATTGAAACCTAAGAAGAACCATAGTCTATGGAACATTGCTAAAGATGTTCTCGTCGACCTCTTTAGATCTTAGATACCCTCGTGTCATGTAAGGTAGAGTACCGTAGCCTATCATAATTGAATCATGGAACCAAGAGTTTACCGCAGCCTGAGTATCGGCGAGACTAATTCTCGGTAAAGTAATTCCAGACGTGACTACAAGTTTAGGATACTATAAAGGATAGGGACTACCCTGATGACCCTAAGATCCAAACCAATGCTAGTGGAAGTTCTGTAAGTTGGATAGCGTGTCCCCGACCAAGCCTTCCGTGGTCTTTGTGACCTATTGACAAGGTAATTGACCGACAATAACAGGTTATCCAGACTACAGAAATTAGAAGTCTATACCCATTAGTCGACTAAAGCCTTATGGGTAAGAAGATAATAGGTTGATGATAGGCAAAACACCATGTAAGGTTTTGATTTTTCCCAAAACTGAAACTACTTGTTCCTCCTTTCAAAAAAAAATCTCGCATATTCGTATTTGACTATCTTGACCAACGCTACTATTACAGCCTAGTTTTTGCAAGCTTACTCTTTTATCGAGCTTGATTCAAGACATATGTTTATTGGGACGCCCGCTAACATATTGTCTAATCAGAATCATTGTATTACGTCTGATCAACCATGATGCATTTGGTTCATTTTTTATCTAATTACCCTACGTGGATTGAGAAGTAGATGTCTCTAGGATCTCATCCACGACTGCTTTGACAATTCCTCTTGAAATACATTCGCCTTAGAATCACGTAATTGTATTCAGTGACATCTCTTGAACTCTTTATTGTTTTGTCTTTCACCGACTAGAAGACGAAAGCTCGTATGGATAGATAGCTACAGGTATTCCCATGGCTATGAAAGTTGTATACAAGTGCAGCTACTATCGGCCAGCCCTGTGACTGGAACCTTGCCTTGAGTCACTCGTCTCCTCTCAACCCTCAAGCTACTATTGAAATCCTCCTACCACGTCATTCCTAAAATCATGTCCTATTTCTAAGGTGGGTAGACTGTAAGCCTTCTAAATTTTAGGATATACAAGATTACTGAGTAATTGAAATAACTTCCATTAGGATGAGGAACAGTGCCCATAGACTCCCACTTTCCATTTAGATCACCTTGTGTCCCCGACCGTGCCATTAATATTCAGAGCACGAGACCAGCTGTTACCACTCAACAAATTTCATATCCAAAATTAGACAAGTCCACCTTCATCTAGGTATCATGTCCTACTCAAATCCGTCCCTTTGTACTCTATTTTTGTGCTACGACTTTCGGTTAAAAGGACTAGCTATAACCTTCACCATAGTACCTACCCGGTATATGTCACGCCCCAGTACCGAAATACGGAGACGGACTAGGCCAGCTACTCCATACGAGTATATAAACGTCATACGGCAATCGTGGCTGTCAAGAGACAAGGGGGTGCATGCTACAATCAGTTCCTATGGTCGCACAGAGCATCTAGGTCTCAATCAATCAACAAGAAGCAGTAAATAATGATCATATAAGATAAAGCAGTAAGGCGTCCCGACGCATCATCAAAATGATCATGGGGATCTAGCTTTATAAGTTAGCTAGCCCAGAGAGTCATAGGTACATAATTGTTTTCAGCTGCAGTCTGATTTAATTACAAATTATGCAAGACAAATATCCAGATTAGCCGACTAACAGGTGCCGGTGGCTAAACGCCAGAACATAAGTAAAATACTAGAGGGTGAAGAAGAAATCCACTCGAGTCCCCCGCCAGCCATGCCCTAGTATGCACCATTGACGTCGGAGAGGAAGTTGGATCCTCAGGGCTGCTACGAGATCTGGCCAAACAAAACCAGCGGATCAGCCCCGAATAGCAAGTACCACAAGGAGCACAAAAGTGTGAGATAAACCCCAAACAAATAAAATAATACTAGTAATTAAAAGCTTCCGGTCGTAACCTCGTCCACAGCCTGCCTAGCACGATAGTCCAACCCAACAACCAAACAAGGACATGGGTTGGACCACGCACCATGACAGTCCATGTCCCTTGGCACTAACGGAAGTTATAAGGCACAGTCAAGTCATTTTTCAAGGCCATTCATTCATGCGGCTTTCTATATTTGCGGAGTTATCCCCGCGATATTAAAAGGAATCCTCAGATGTGTCAACCCAGCAGGGCTAGCCAAACCATAAGACATATAGCACTGATTATGCACCGGTCCCCCGGAGGGCTACCGCGCTAAAACATATAACACATAGCTCGTAGGAGTCGGATATAGCCATCCGCTATAGGCGAGTGAAACCATATCCGTGGTGGCCAACCCGACACGTCAGGACTGGTCCTGGGTGGCTAGTATGGCACGATCTCGGGATTCTTCCCATCCAATGCATCTACCAAGTTAGTTGCCTAGTTAATCCCTAGTTATTCTCGGAGTTCCATGTCGTGGTCACATGCTCACTCCCCTATATGTCGTACATTGACGAGTACTCCAAGAAGTGATCCTTACGGGCTCATAGAGTCATACGTATGTACCCCCTTCTTGGTGTAAGCGACACACAACAATGCCACGTCATTGCTACTGACCAATTACTATGTAAATGTGGACTCTTGGAGGTACTGACAGGTATCACATAGGAACACTTAGCACATAGGATAGCACATCGATGCTCACATAGATTGTACCTTAGTACACATAGGGTTATCCAGCATACGCATAGGAGTTAGATCAGGAATGAGGACCAAAACACAAGAGGAAAATAGAACAAAGGTACTATGCACTAGGTGTGAAGAGCTCGCTAGTCATGAAGATTCTTGAAGCCAAGACAAAGATCTACAACTTTCTGGGAGTTAGGAGAAATTCTGCCCACATTCAGCCAAATAGGACTTAAAATAGCCAAAAACAGCCAAAATAGGCACTATGCGCACTATTCAGCACTATTCAGCACTACGGCACTATTCAGCACTATGCGGTACTATGCAGCATCCTCATGCGGCTCGGTACTATGCGGCACTATGCAGCATTCTTATGCGCTCGGCACTATGCGGCACTATGCATCTCTTGCGGCTCGGCACTATGCAGCATTCTCATGCGGCTCGGCACTATGCGCATTTGCAGCATCCTCATGCGGCTCGGCGCTATGCAGCATTCTCATGCGGCTCGGCACTATGCGGCACTATGCAGCATCCTCATACGGCTCGGCGCTATGCAGCATTCTCATGCGGCTCGGCACTATGCGGCACTATGCAGCATCCTCATCGGCTCGGCACTATGCAGCATTCTCATGCGGCTCGGCACTATGCGGCACTATGCAGCATCCTCTCTGCTGCTGGCACTATGCAGCATTCTCATGCGGCTCGACACTATGCAGCATTCTGCAGCATCCTCACGGCTCGGCACTATGCAGTATTCTCATGCGGCTCGGCACTATGCGGCACTATGCAGCATCCTCATGCGGCTCGGCACTATGCAGCATTCTCATGCGGCTCGACACTATGCGGCACTATGCAGCATCCTCATGCGGCTCGGCATATGCAGCATTCTCATGCGGCTCGGCACTATGCGACACTATGCAGCGGCACTATTCATCGTCCCTGCCAAAACCAGGACTGATGACATAGAAAATATCCAAATATTGTTTTGGCCATAACTTCCTCAAAACAAGTCGAAATCTAACTTTTCAAAGGTCAAAATTGTGTAGAATCAAATTTCCTACAACCTATGACCATTAGTTTTCAAAAATAACCAAGTTTGGTAGATCAAACCATGTAAATACATAAAATTCTAGTTTTAGAAACTAGATCTACACCAAACTAGCCATTAAAATCAAAACTCCAAGAACTAAACTTGTAGAGATGAAGAGAAGAACAATATAGACAAATAATATCAAAGGAAAATCTAAAATGAAAAATGCACAAATCTCTACTTTTGAGCAAGTTGTACTTGCCTAAGGATGGTGGTTGAGGAAATAAATGGAGGAGTGAATGAGGAGAGAGAGTGGGGAAGAGTATATAATAGGGGTTAGGTTGGATTAAGAAAACCCTAACCTCTAAACATGCTCTAACCATTCCACTAATGACATGCTTAAAACTATATGCAACCATTAATAAAATAACACATAGAATTATGCAGATGCTAAATACGGGATACCATGTACAGAATTCATGAAAGAATACGTCTATTGGGATCGGGAGTGACATCTCTATCCTCCTTAGAAAATTCCGTCCTCGAATTTCTGCCAAGACAAGATAGAGAAATTCGGGCAAGCAAGGTGTAATTACAATACACAAGCAACTATCATTAGCAGTCATTGATCACATATTTCAAAATGGTGCAAACATGCATGTAATCGGATTACCAAGGCAGAGGAGAAACATACCATCTGAGTCGAACAAGTGCGGATATCGAGATCTAATCTCGTCCTCGCGCTCCCAGGTTGACTCTCCCGGAGAGTGATGGCCCAAGCGACACTGACAAGGTTAATAGTCCGGTTCTTAAGCACCTTCTCTCGCCGGTCTAAAATAGACCGGGTTGTTCCTCGTAAGTTAGGTCGGTACCAACGACTAACTCCGAATGATCGGACATGACTCGGATCCGGGACATACCCACGCAACTGAGATATATGAAACATCATGTATGCCAGATAGCGAGGGAGGAAGGGCAAGCCGATAGCAACATCGCCTACCCGAGCGAGAATCTCAAAGGACCAACGAATCTCGGACTAAGCTTTCCTCGGTTTTTCCAAATCTAATGACACCCCGAGTAGGCGAAATCCGCAGAAATACTTGGTCACCAACGCCAAACTCTAGAGGCCTACGATACTGATCTGCCCAGTGTCGGTGTCTGTCCTGCGCGACTCGAAGCCGCTGATCAACTTGACTGTCTCCACTGTCGTGATCATCTCTGGTCCCAACAATTTTTCTTTCTCCCATATCGTCCCATGCCAGAGGGGACCTGCACTTCCTTCCGTATAATGCTTCAAACGGTGCCATCTGTATACTTGCCTATAACTATTATTGTAAAAGAACTCTACTAAATGAAGATGATCTTCCAAGTTCCGCCGAAGTCCAAAGTACAAGCCCGTAACATATCTTCCAAGGTCTGAATGGTTCTCTCTGATTGCCCGTCCGTCTGCGAATGATAGGCTGTACTGAACCTCACTTAGTACCCAAACTTTGATGCAAACTTCGCCAAAGTGAGAGGTGAACCGTGTGTCTCGATCTGATACTATGCTGACTGGACCATGCTGCCTTACAATCTCTTCATAACATTTCTGCCAGCTGCTCAGTAGACTGTCCTACTCTGAAAGGAAGAAAATGAGCAACCTTCGGAGCCGATCCACGATTACCCAAACTGCGTTTCGACCGGTCGGAGATCTAGGTAAACCGTCACAAAGTCTATCGTGATGTGATCCTACTTCCACTCCGAATAGGAAGCGGCTGTAACAATCCTGTGGTCTCTGCTGCTCTGCCTTCACTTGCTGACATACCAAACATTGGATACGAACCTCGCTATCTCCCTCTTCATGCCATTCCACCAAAAGTACTGCTTCATATCCTGGTATCTTTGTGCCTCCGGGATGAATGAAATAAGGAGAACCATGAGCCTCTGACAACTTCTTGTCGAAGGTCCCACCTGGTACACAAAGACGGTTTTCGAACCTAAGTGTACCATCCTCATGGATTACTAACTCCTTCTTAAGACCTGACTCACACTCTGA